>CM035796.1:37865242-38337742 GCA_020466265.1 Siphamia tubifer
CACCCTTTCCTCAGATGGTCTTTGACCTTCTCTCTGCATTGATACCAATGAAGCGCCAGAAATAAGAATAGACTATGATCAGATACTGAAAGGAAAACTATAATATTTTGTTGTCTAAAAGAGGTAGTTTGAGTTTTCTAACATAAGGTGATAATAGTAATTAACTGGTACTGATATCATGAGGTATTTTCTTTATCTTGGAACTCTTCTATCTGCTGAATACTGCACCGTAGCAAAATCACATACACCTCGATTGAAGCTTATAGACAGTGTGATATGAGAAAATATTTTTAAGATACAGGATAGGAACATCAAGCAGTAGAATTGTGTTATATTCTTGTTTGAATGGTTCATGTTTATTTGTGTTGTGGCTTGAAATATTTTTGTTACCTGACCGTGTTCTGCTGCTCTGAGGTCATGTCTCTGTCAATACCAGTAAGTAACAAATACCACCTTATGTTAAAACATCCAAACCATCCCTATTAACGTGCAAAAGAATAGTTTGTGATTATTCAGCTTTCAGTTTTCACTAATTAAATAAATAAAATAAAATATCTATCATGAGGACAAGGAAATTAAATGACTCTTACCTCTGAATACATTCCAGAGTACAAACTGCCTCTTCTTGATGTTAAAGGTTTAATATATAGTAGACTGCAAACACAACAGCCAGTCCCGTCAAAAAGGAAGGTGTGATGTCCTCAGATATCACGTGCCCCTCCAGAGTGACCATCCAGTGTCCAATATTGACTTAATTTGTTCCACCTGAAACTTCAAGTAACATTAGCAACATTATTTACTTTAAGTACACATCTATAAATTCTCAGTCCATAGAAAGCCATTCTAAAAATAGTTCCTACTTCACTTATTTTTCACAGTACATGTACTTGTTCCTCAGACCCTCCTGCCACTCATGATCAACTTCATACCAATTATTTGTTCCCAAACATCACAGGAGTTCGGCAGTATATTCACACCTATTTTTTTTTTTTTTACATGTAACAGAGGTTGGAGCTGTCAATACTTCTCCCCTTTGAAGTTCCCGCCACTGCTCATCACCATGGCAACAGTGCTCCTGGCACTATGAAACACCTGCAGACAATTAAGACTGTGGGCGTGGCTTTAACATGACTGACAGACTGATGTGCTTAATTTTGTTGACTTCAGTGGTTTTAAAACTGCTGTATCTCACTTATCTTTCACAGTACAGGAAAAATAAATATATCTATGTGTCCCTCAGAACCTCCTGCCACTCATGGTCACCAGTGTTTTCACCAATTATTTACAGTTTCCCTAAAAATTTTAGGAGGTCAGAGACATGGTTTAACATTCAGACAGGCTTTACTCCAATTCAGCTCTGTGTCTGCGTGTGTAACTCCAGGCTGGTTTCCCAGGCAACGTGGAAAGTCCTTTACTCACAGAAAATGGGAGGAGCTTTAATAGAACTGACTCAGTCCACAAACACAGACAAACAGATTCCACAGCAGATATTTCTTTCTTTCACCAGCCACAACTCCAGCGATCCAGCAAGAGACAAGCACACGGGTTACATTTCCTTCAAGAAATGAATAGAATTTATTATTAGTAGTATAATTATTATTGTGTGGGTCCCTCTATCATGGTTCAGGAATGTGATGGAACCCAAACGCAGTTTTAAAGGGTTTATTGTTCACAATAACTATTATATTAATTGGACCTTCTGGGACCTCGTCAGGGGGTTAGTGGCAGCAGGTGAGACAGGTCCAAAATAGAGGCCAAAGGTCATACACAGATCACATTCACAAAGCAGACAGGGGGACAAGCAAAAACCAAGAACCAGAAAAATACAGTCAAGACCAGAGAAGCAGAGAATAATAAGTACTCATGGGTCACGTATAGAAGCAAACATACTTGCACCAAGTGAAGAAACATGAGGGCTTAAATACTCTACACAGGTGTTCCACATGAGGAGGGAATTAACGAGGGGGCAGGACAACACCGGTGACAGGAAGCAAAGTCAGAAAGAGTGACATGAACAAAATAAAAGCCCAGAGACTAACAGTGATAGAAAAAACACAAGACTCACAAAAATAAAACATTTACAGGACACAGAGTACTCAAGTCAAAACACCCTCTTTTTTGCCTCAGAATTTGCATTTCATCATTGAGGTATGAAATACTTTATTTTATTATTTCTTCCCTTATATAATAATTATTATTATTCTACGGCTCTCTGGAACGCCCCGTTCACTTTGAATGACGTCAGCGGGCGGATTTTTTTCGATAACCGCCCGCTGCACCATTAACGCCCGCTGCCCATTGGCAACGGGTTTTATCACTTCAGATTCACTGTACCATATCACTCCGCAGGTAGTTCGGCCACTTTTAAAGTAAATATTAGCTTGGTTGTAACTGCTAGCTTATCCAATGTTAACCTATGCTAATGGGGGAGGGGGGGTTGATGCAGGGGAGAAACAAGACAATATAAACCAACACCAACCATGATAACAACAACAATAACAACAACCAGAACCAGAACTGAGCAAAAAATACAGAAAAATAAAATCAAGAAAGTATTAATAATAACTTAAACATGAAGAACAAACTCAATCAGACATATTAGTTGAAAAAGACAAAAACATAATCAGAACCATTTTTGTTTGTTCTTTTTGTTTCATGCTTAGTGGTGTTTTACATGCATGTGGCTGGAGTGGGGTGGGAGGGAAGGGGCTGGATTGATTAAACTGAGAAAAACTATTCCAGACACTGCCTCTAAAATGCACCAAATATAATTTTTCTTTCATGAAAAAAATAAACATAGGTTAAAAAAACAGGTGGTGCCAGACACCACAAATCCCATCCCTGATAAATATTTTAGTTTTTTATGGACATGTCCCTCTCAAAATATGAGACTATGAGTTTAATCTTTCAAGGTCAAAGGTCATGATTCCATTTTGGAGCCCACATGTAGTTTCCTATCAACAGTAGTACTGAGTACTTATCACTACTCTGTTTGGAGTTGTGACCATTTGAAATCATGTGACCTTGATTTTTACCTTTTAAGGCCACTCAAGGTCAAAGGTCATAACATCATTTTGAAACCAATGTCAGGTTTCATATCTGTCAATAATCATACCTGCCATCATTTGAGTAAAGCGAGGCACATGTATTTGTATATTACATTTCATGTACAGGAGAATTCAAGGTGCTTTACATAAAACATATAAGAAAATTAAAATGATAAAGATGCATTAAAAGACAATTAAAATAGAGACATAAGACATTTAAAAACAAATGAGAATCTAAGTCAAAGCTCCAGTGAACAGTAATGTTTTCAGGCCTGATTTAAATGAACTGACAGACCTCAGGTATTCAGGTAGTTTGTTCCACAGGTGAGGAGCAGAACAACTGAATGATGCTTCACTTTGTTTGGTTCTGATTTTGGGAACACACAGTAAACCTGTTCCTGATGACCTATGACCTCAGTGCTCTGGATGTTTCATATGGAACCAGCAGGTCTAAGATGTATTTGGGTCCAAGGCCTTTTAGTTCTTTATAGACCAGGAGTAAGATTTAGAATTGTAACTTTTGACCCACAGGAAGACCGTGTAAGGATTTGAGGACCGGTGTGATGTGGCCCAGTTTCCTGGTACTGGTCAGGACTCTGGCAGCAGCCTGATTGTTTTTTTGTTTAGACCAGTGAAGACACTTTTATAATAATCTAATTTACTGAAAATGAATAAATTAATGAATTAGCAAAATCCAGAAGATTTTTGCAGTGGCGGTATAATCCCCTGGATGGATTTAACTTGACTGAGAATCTCCAAACGTATTCATGTTTTGTGCTTTCTTACATCAAAACTGAGCTGCCATCATTGGCCTGTGTGTGTGTGTGTGTGTCTGCCTGTGTGTGTGTGTCTGTCTGTCTGTGTGTGTCTGTCTGTGTGTGTCTGTCTGTGTGTCTGTCTGTGTGTGTCTGTCTGTCTGTCTGTGTGTGTCTGTCTGTCTGTCTGTCTGTCTGTGTACGTGTGTGTGTCTGTGTCTGTCTGTGTGTGTCTGTGTGTCTGTCTGTCTTGTCTGTGTGTGTGCGTGTGTGTGTGTCTGTCTGTCTGTGTCTGTGTGTGTCTGTCTGTGTGTGTGTGTCTGTCTGTGTCTGTGTGCGTGTGTGTGTCTGTGTGTCTGTCTGTGTCTGTGTGTCTGTCTGTGTGTGTGTGTGTGTGTGTGTGTGTGTCTGTGTGTGTGTGTGTGTGTGTGTGTGTGTGTCTGTGTGTCTGTGTCTGTGTGTGATACTGTCCGGGGGAAAGTTTCAACCTGCGCACAGATCAACTACACATCCATGAGTTGTCAGGTAGTCAACAAATTAAGTGTATATGTTCCATTCATGATCTGTGTCAACTGGAGAACATGTGATACGAGTGATATGTCTTCAGATTTAGTTTTTGACATTCAGACCTAATAAATTAAGGGAGATTGACAAAATGGGAGATAGGCAGGAGATGGATGTGAAACACGGGAAATAACAACTGTGTCCATAATAGTAACTACGTCTCTCTCCAAGTCACTCTTTTTGTGATTGTGAAGTATTGATTTGATTTTTACCTTTATTGTGACCTTGACCTTTGACCTGGAGTCTTAAAATGTGTCCCTCGAGGTTCTGATGTCAATGCACATCAACAGTGAGAGTAAAAAGAAGTTACATGCTACAATGAATATACAGGAATGAAAGGGAAATTCCTGATTTACTCTATCACTTATCAATGTAAAAAAAAAAAACATTTTTGGTGACATTGACCTTTGACCTTATTTTACCAAAATATAATTGGATCTATTCTAGACTACCTCACAATTTTGCTAAAAAAATTATGAAATTTGGTCCAGTAGTTTTTGCGTGACAGAACCAAAAACAACACTCTGGTGTGTGTGTGTGTGTGTGTGTGTGTGTGTGTGTGTGTGTGGGGGGGGGGGGTAAATACTCAACAAGTCCGATGAATCTGTGCTTCCATGTAATGGAGTAAACACATACTGATTATTGCTCAGTCTGCCAGCTCCATAGTTTTTCAGGTTGTTAAACAGTGTCATTCCTCCTCCAAATAGAAGTCCACATAGTCTGGAAAACTATGTAAAATGAATTTAAATTATATGGCTGAGCTTAAAGAGTGCAGTTCTTACAAATGAGGCTCGAACACACACAAAAAGAGAAGGGAAAAAGGCAGTAAATCCACTTCACAGCACAACACATGGTCATTAACTGAGGAAATGAAACTTACCTGACTCATCTCTCTCCATTTTCAATTGTGGGAGACAAAGTTTGTTCAATTTGTGGTTAAAAGGAGAACTTAAAAATAACTGTGTGGATGTTTATTTTCTAGGGAACATCCTTTGTTTCAAAAATCATTGTACTCTACCACGATTCTACTGTGGGTGTATGGAACCAAAACAACAATTACATTTGAAGTTATGCAAATGGACTTCCCAAATTATATTTTTTTCTTTTTGCTGATCATCACCAGCTCCAACACAATACGACACCAACTGCTGTTAGCTTAAAAAAGTGGCTAACAGAAAAACAAAACAGAAAACAAGTAGCTCTCAGCATAGTCCAACACAACCTGCAGGTGAACACAACACATGCAAATCACACAACATTTCATTTAAAGGTTTCATTCCATTGTTATTTCATTAATGTTGCTGTGTTCTCCATTGTTATTGAATGCATTGTGCATTGGTTCTGTTGAAAAAATGTCCGGGTTGCTTTGCTTCCAACTGTTTTTGGAAGGTAGAAAAATTGCTTGAGGTTGAACAGTTTTCCGATCCTTCCTGGTACATATCCATGACACGGTAATGAAGCATCACTGATTGGCTCAGGAATGAATGCGTGAAGAAACACTCCCCCCTCCCCTCTCGCTCTGTGTGTGTTTACCATCCCAGAGTAGTATCCAGCTAGGTTTCGTGCTGTCGCTTGTTTTGAAAAATAAAACGAAAGATCATGAACGAGTTCGGTCCTCCATTTTTTTAAAGTTTGTGCCGCAGATACTGTCGCACCGTCTTCTGTGGTAGATGCTAATGCTACGTCAGAATGGGGTACAGGCTGGGGGAGTGTTACCGGCATTCTGTGGGCGGGCACAAGGGTATTGCCAGGCAGGGAAATGTGGGAACAATTCTAAGGGCTTAAGCACTGACAGGGGCCCATGGAGGGATGCCTAATAAAAATGTTTTATATTTAATAATGTTTCCCTTTTTAGACTTTATTAATAAAAGTCAATATTTGATCATCTAAAATTAGCTAATTAAACATGGTTGTCTTATTATGTTGTACATGTTAGTTCTTCATCATGTTGTCATTTAACCATCCTCCTCTTGCTAAATATTGTAGTCCAGTTCTGGCAAACACATGATACATCGCCTACATCGTACCACATCGCCTAGTAACACGTGCCGTCATTTTAAAAGGGCTACAACAGTGTAGCAACACGAGACAGATACTGTTTTGTTTTGGTGAACCCCTTTTATTTTGGTGAACTTCCGTTTTGTTATGGAGTGAATTTGTAACGTTTCTCTCTTTCAGTTGTTTTGGGAGTTTGTGTGTTTTTGCTCCTGCTTTGTTTCTGTTATTGCAGCATTTTTCTCTGTGTTGCATTTATTTTATGTGTTTGTGTTTTTGGCTGTGCATCTTTCTTGTGTTTGCAGCATTTTGTCGATGCAATGCATTTGCCCCCGTCAGCCACCGTATACACCACCTCATTTTCGGAAAAAAAAAACCTTCCATACATAACTGAACATCTGCGTTTTCAAACATATTCATAAGTATTCCAAACCTGTAGATGGCATTATTTCTCCAAATCCTACAAAATCACATCAGTTGTCCTCTGTTGGCGTTACTTCTACATAAAACATGGAGCAAAGCCTGTTTGTCTGGACAGACCTGGAGACAGAATTGCTTTTAAATGCAATGACTATGAACTTCATGTGGGTATGTGGAGTGGTTAAGATGGTGTAAATGACCGACCGCAATGTTTGTTGCCTGTGCTCCAGGAGCAATAGTTGGGCTTCTAAAATTAAACCAGTAAATAGAGCATGCACAATAATTAACACCATCACAGTTTTGTCCATACTTGTGCTCTGGCTTCTACAGTAAACCAAGGTCACATGTTTGACGTCGGAGCAGATTTGTTGTGATTTTGGTGCAGGTTGTGATGTTTGAAAATGCGAAACTCTGGTTATCTCTATACACGCAAATGCATAAACTGACTTTTCAAAAATCTTCACTTTGCCCTGAGTTTTTTTTTTTTTTTTTTACATTTGTTTTTGATTTATTTTCATGTGGATGACAGGTCAAAACATAGAAAACTAGAAAAGCACTCTGAGAGCGCAAACCTCCACCAAGGTAGACCTCCCTCCTCCAAATGAGGTTATGTTTTTCTGTCTGTTTGTCTGTCTGTTTTTAGCAAGATAACTCAGAAAGGTATGGATGGATCTTGATGAGATGAGATTTTCGTGACAATCCGGAAGAGATACTGGATTCTGGATCACTTTGAAATTTTACATTGTGGTAAATAATGAATAAATTGTTGTTTCAGAAGCTTTGTTATGGAGGTTATGTCAGGGTTTGTTAGTTTGTCCCTCTGTCTGTACGGATGGATTTGGCTGAAATTTTCAGGAAATGTTGATGTAGGAACAAGGAACAGTGTGTAGGGATGTGACAGCAGGCATTTACCGCCCCCCCAATGTGTCCATCTAGAAGACCTATGGCCTGATGACTAGACCAGAGAAGGGCTGGGTGATATGGACTAAAATCAAAATCTAAAAAAAAATAAAAGATTTTTTCCTCCATGCCGAGAGGAGCCAGCTGAGGTGGCTCAGGCATCTATTGAGGACGCCTCCCTGGGGAGGTGTTCCAGGCATGTCCATCTGGGAGGAGACCTTGGGGCCAGGACGTCTGGACCATAGACATATATACATAGACACCGCATCGATCGGGGTTGCCCGCTGCTGCGACACGTCAGCGTGGCCGCCATATTGGATGTGGCAACGCAGCGCTGTGTCCAATCTACAGTCTATGATACTATATACTATATGTATATATAAAGTATAAAATAACGTGGATTTAAAACATCCCACCTCACAAAAGTAATGAAGCATATATTCTCAATTTATTTTAAATGTTTTAATGATTTTTGGCGAACAAGATAAGATATTTTATACATTTTTCTGGCAACAAAAACACTATAAACAAACTATACACATGGGCTATCTACACTAAAATTCTACATAGACTATATACACACATATTTAATGAATATATAAACACACACATTACATAAAGCTATGTACACTATATAAATGCACATATATACAGCTATGCATACTATAAAACACACATAAAGCTATGTACACTATATACACAGACACATATATATAGATATGTACACTATAAACACACAAATACATAGATATGTACATTATAAACACACACATATGTACTCTATAAACATACACATATACATACAGATATGTACACTATAAACATACACATGTACATAGATATGTACACTATAAAGACACATGTACACTATAAACACAAATATGTACACTATAAACACACATATATGTACACTATAAACACACATATACATACAGATATGTACACAGGCTATATCGCACTAAAAGCCTTTAAAGAGAGTGGTTTTGCACATTTTTTTTCTTGTGTTGCCACTCTGTAATGTCAGTGTTCTCAGTTTGGCGATGTGGTGCAGCCTTAGTTTGTGGAACACAGAAACCACTAGTGACATCAGCATATAGTGATGGTTGTCAATTCCACATTGTGTTTCCTGAATGTGCCCACCCAGACCAAACACATCCTCAGCACCGATGTCAGCCCACACAAACTGACCGATTACGGACACATTGACAGCTTGCCCTGACATCGACTGGCGAATAAAACGCTCAGCTGATCTGACCACCCTGACTGTGCCCTCAGACGGTATCATCAGCCCCCTTTGTTTTTCAGTATGAGCAAATGATAATTTTGATCAAGTGATGGGGGTGCAGCGTTGGTCACCAAGCTACCATGACAAACATCACATAGCAGCTTTTTCAAAATTTGCCGAACCACAAACCCTGCGATGTAAACAACGACGTTGTCGACAAGGCCACCAAATCGAGTTGGCAGATAGCTGTGGTCACATAGGATTGCAGGGACGTTGGCAAAAGGGGATGGAAGCTCTCCGGTTTCTTCTGTTTCGAGAGAAGATGTTTCCAGGGCAGACAGGAACACAGTGTCATCCCGTACTACCACATTTCCTGACGTACAGTACTTGGAGACACCCCACACCGTACCATTCCGTAGATGGCGGAAAATGGCTTGGAACTGGCCTGCTGAAGGGTTGTTATTCCAGCCGCCTGAGAAAACACACACATACAACACTTTCACAAATAACCTCCGTAGACTGACATTTTTTTGGAGAAAAATATATACATATACATATACATACATACATACAAAAGACATACTACCATAAGAAGAAAAATTTGCGCTAAAATAACATTTTGAAGAATTGAGCGCGAAAGCATAACTAGGCTTGCTAGCTAACATTAATATGTTCCACAACGTCGGCAAATTATGCTCTCAAAACGATGTTAGAAAAGACTAATCAAACCGTCTATGGGCAAATTACGATTAAAAGTAACGTCTTACCTGTGAAAAGTAATTCCCAGAGATTTGGTTTGGGCAGTACGATAATGACACTTAAAAGCAGCACATGAGTGAGGCATCTTCTCGGCTTGGAAGACAGGAAAGCTCTGAAGCTTGCCACATCCAATATGGCGGCGACGTTGACGTACAGCTGAGCCCTTGATGCGGTGTCTATGTATATATGTCTATGGTCTGGACTGCTTTGCTGAGGATTCTGCCCCTGCGACCGGATAAAGCGGAAGACGAGTGCGAGTTTTTTTCACAAAAAAATTGATTTATGATTTTTTTCCAAATGTTTTTTCTTATTTATTTTTCTTTAGTACAGAAAATTAATCTAAAGCTCGGCTAGTTATATTAGTAATATCAGGATGTAAAGTTCACAAACTTTTTTGTCACCAACATAAAATATTGTATATAAACACACACATATATATATATATATATATATATATATATATATATATATATATATATATATATATGTATATATATATATATAAATGTGTGTGTGTGTATATATATGTGTGTGTATGTGTGTGTGTGTGTATCCTTGTTACCAACATAACTATTGATGGATTTGGTTGAAATTATCGAGAAATGTTGATACTGGCCCAAGGAACAAGTGGTAAATGTTCTGCACTTAGTTCTTTTCCACTTTCATGGTGCTAAAAGCACTTTACATTAGCCTCACATTCACCCGTTCACACACACACAAACACACACACTCATACACCAGTAGGTTACTAAGCTTCTAAGTCAGGGTTCAGTGTCTTCAACCATTGGACAGGAGCCATAGCTGCCCGTAAATGAACAGTTGGGGGGGTTGGCATGTGTGTCTTTCAGGGGAGGGGGCTGATATCTGCCTTGGCGGGGTCTGTTTTTGTAGTTCACCTTGTTTGTCATTCCTCGTGGTTTGTTCTCAATAAAATACAATAAAACCCTTCCTGGGATTTTCCATCAGATTATTCTGTAGGTCCTTCCACAGTGAACCATATCAAACATAACACAACAAGCACAATCAGGTAAATATAAGAAAATTACAGGGTAGACGGGAGATGTGAGACAAAAGATGATAAAAAATAAATAAATAAAAAAGGCCAAACAACAGAGCACATTACACCTTCACTCTGTATTATTTCACCTGTAACATAACACGCACCTGGGAATGTGTAATTCTTATTTTCAATAACTAGGTAAGGTAAGATGACAGATAAGATGGATTTCACACTCCCTGAGGAAATTTGTCACAGACGCATCCAGCCATTGAATTAATATGAAAATACAGAGTGACACAGCCTTTATTACTCAGTGGCTCACACAAACACGCTGCGCTGTTTTAACATTACCCATCAGTCAACACACAAATAAGAACATGTTTGTTATTACAGTAACTGCACTCAGAGGAAATGTTGGCTTTTATGCTTCCCACTGGCAAACACCGGGCCATGGTGAGAATTTGTTGATCGTTGCAGCGCATTGTGACACAGCAGTGATGCAGCAGAAACAGTCCAGACGACAGTACACAGCTTAGGATGACTTCAAATGAAGGTCTATTAAGGTGCTTTTATGAAATTGGGTACATTTTGTTACTTGGCACTTTTACAGCTTTTTAGAGTCCATAATAAAAGATAAAAGTTGACATATCCCCCATGTTGAACCACATTTTCTAATAAACTGCTACATTTTTTAATATAATACCTTAACATATTGAACATTTCCATAAAAAATCTTATATTTATAGTATATTCACTGTTAATGTCATTGCTAAGTGGTACTACTAGAGTAATACAGTGATACAGTGATATACCTAGCTTCATACAAATATTTGAAAATAAAATAAAATACAATTAAACAAGTAAACTATGCTTTAGAATTATTACATAATGCACCATGTTACTATGTTTTCAAGAAAATAAAAAAAAGTTGCAAGTGCATCTTGCAATAATCTTCACAAAATGTCATGACTTAACATGTAGTGTGGCAAATTTATTTCAAAATATCTTGGGGCAGTTTGTTAGAAATGTGACTTCATCACAAAATGACATGGAAAGTTATTACATTTTTGATGTTTATTACAAAATGCACCGTTTATTGTAAAATGTGCCTCAACTTAATTATGACCTCAGATAAATGCAAAATAAAATAAAATAAAACAGTTTGAAAAACAAAGTCTGTTGAGTTTTTATCCTGATTAAAACTAAAAATTGCCATCGTGATTCCAAAATTGCTGCAGTTTTCTCTCCACAGCTTACCATCCAGATCAGCCAAAGTCCACTGATTAACTGTAGTCAGACTTTCCAACTGATTAGGACTGGACTCATCTGCAATACATGAAAAATGTTTGTGCAGTTTATTTCATACACTATATTACCAGACATGTATGTAAGTGACATCCCATACTTAATACACAGTTTAATATGACAATGTGGTGTTTCTGTAACTGTGTGTGTGTGTGTGTGTGTGTGTGTTGGGGGGGGTCTTTTAGTAAATGTTTGCTGTGGCAGCAAAGACTTAGCGATAGCATAGCGTTTCCAAAGCTAAGCCTTACTCGTGAAAAGGCTGCGTTGTCCAAAATCTCTTGCTTTAGCACCAATAGATTTTAGACAAAGACACTGGTTATTTCCATGCTTCCAAGTTTGTGGGAACAGTTTAGGGATGGTTCCTTCTTGTTTGTTCCAAAATGACTGTAAACCAGTGCACACAGTAAGGTCCATACATTTTATATATATATATATATATATATATATATATATATAGTAATTAGTAATGGAATTAGTAATGAAATATTAGCAGTGCTTGTTTGGATTTTTATTTTGTTCGTGTCTTGGTTTCAGACATCTTTTGAAATATATATATATATATATATATATATATATATATATATATATATATATTCTATATATATATATATAGAATTATATATATCAAATATAATATATATTTATATATATAATGTATATGTTATGTCCCAGTTGGTGGTCTAGGATCGGGACAGTAACATTATACCCAAAAATGTCAAAAGAAAATTGAGAGATGATTTGTAAAAATGAACTGAGAGCTTTAATTAACATAAAATGATCCAAATAACATCCAATTAACAGAAAACACAGGGAAAGGGACTTGGTGGTGCCAAAAGAAATAATACAATAAAACACACTCTACAATAAAGTACAAATCTAACCTACTGAATGAAACAAAAATCTTCCTACTCTAAAACAACAAAGAAAATCACAACATGTGGCACTCACCTCCTAGGCTAGTGTAAATAACAGAAAAAGATTGCCTACGGGTAAATGTATAGGGTACCCCAGCACTAATCTACCCTTCCCCTGGTACAAAGTAAAAGCAAATACAAACTGGTTGTGCAGCAGTGTCTGGTGGAGCATGGCAGAATGGAAAAAGAGAGCGATTGCTGGCAACACAGGTGATTTATATATGGAGGTGCTGGTGATGATTGGCTGGAGGTGATTAGAGACCCAGCTGGTGGTGAGAGGTGGAAGTGGCTGGAGTATGGCATGGGGCTGAATGAATGGGCTGGACCTGTGAAATGAGTGACAGCAGAGGACAAGGAGCAAAGGGGAGAAAACAGACAAAGACTACAGACAAAAATCCCCCTATAGCTAATGACGTAACAGTATATAATATATATACATTATTGATATATTCTATATATATAATGTATGGACCTTACTGTGTGCACTGGTGAATATGAGTACCCTTGATCAGATAAATATAAATATCTATCTAAAAATGGTACAATGTGCAGGTGTAAAACAATAAATAAAATTAAGTAAATTAGAAACACCATAATAATAATATTGTCCGTCTGTTAATCCCATGTGTCCAGTGTTTAGTGCTAGTTTGTTCCTTGGGTAAAAACAGTTATTTGTCGGTTTGTCCTGGCCTTCAATGTCTGGAACCTTCTACCCGAGGGTAAGAGTTCAAACAATGAAAAGCCAGGGTGGGGTTGGTCCCTAGTGATTTTCTGCACATGCTCAGACAGTGGGAGCTGTAGAGGTGGTCCAGGGAAGGAAGAGGGCAACCAATGTTTTTTTGGGCTGTGGTGATGACCTGCTGCATAAGATTTCAGAAAATAAATGGATCCAGATGCAAGACTCTGACACTGTAATACACTTTTATACAGTTTATGATACAAAAAGTATTTGACAGGTAAGTAATGTGCTGTGCAGTCAATCGTCAGGTGATACCGGATTGGAACATCAACTGAGGGGCAGGGTAGAATGGTGGTCAGTAAGCAGGCATAGGTCAGAACCAGAAACACACATGGGAAAGCCAAGAGACATTACTGGTAGGTAGTGATGGGACAATGACTCTTCATGAAGCATTAGTTGTTTTTTTAAGCCCTCTAGATGGAGCTCTCTGTTCAATTCAATTCAATTCAATTTTATTGATAAAGCTCTAAATCACAACAAAGTCGTCTCACAGGGCTTTACAAAAACACAATCAACTACAGAGATATATGAAAAGTCCCAAGCATCCCCTGCCCTTAGACCCTCCCTCTCAGCAAGAAAAAAACTTCAAAACCCAGTGGGAAAAAGAAGAAATCTTGAGGAGAACCACATTGAAGGAGAGATCCACTCCCATGGATGGACAGGCTATAGATGAACGTCCATTTATAAATGAAGGGGGAGGGGGACTGGTCCAGGAAGGCAACCCTTTCTTGAACAGAGAGCTCCATCTAGAGGGCTACAAAAAACAATTAATGCTTCATGAAGTGTTATTTGCCCATCACTACTGATAGGAAGGTGAGAGTGAAACCAGGAATCTGTGACAGGGCCAACAGGAAGAAGGCAATCCCAGGGTCAGGAACGAGCACACGGTCCGGTAACAGAATCAAAAACTCCAGCAACACATCTGACAGGGAACAGACAACAGACAGAAATACACAGAAAACACACACGAAAAAAAGAAAAAAAGCTAATTTGACGCATCCAAGGCAGAAGAAACTTGCAACCAACAAACAGACACATCAGGCTTATACCTTGAGATGGCAATTCTCCTAGTAGAGGATGCGATTGGAATCTCTACTAGGAACATTGGCAAATCTACTAGTACTGATTGTAATTTGCATCTCAGCTAGGAGAGATTGAAATCCTAACTAAATGCAATGTCATTTGCTATCTCTCCTAGGAGAATTGCCAATTGTCCTAGGAGAGATAGA
The DNA here is from genome assembly GCA_020466265.1 of Siphamia tubifer. Taxonomy (NCBI): domain Eukaryota; kingdom Metazoa; phylum Chordata; class Actinopteri; order Kurtiformes; family Apogonidae; genus Siphamia; species Siphamia tubifer. Next base: position 37,880,095 of record CM035796.1, read on the forward strand.
AATTTAAATCTGTATAAAAGGGAACTCTTAAAATATGAAAACTATCCCTAGTAACAATAATTGTATTTGACATATCACAATTTTCATGACATGATTTTATAATGTTCATAGCACTCATATAACAACAAAATATTAATCAATTATACACTTCAAGTTGCAATTAGTTTTCTAATTATATACTATCAAGCTTCTTGAGGTATTACAATTCATTTCACAGTTATAGTCTCACCTTGTTGGTGTGTGATAATTTTCTTCTTTGACAATCTTCAATACCTTTGATTGAATTATTAAACTTTCTCTTAGTGAATTAGAGATCCTAGCCCAATTGAAATCTCTACTAGTAGAATTGACAATTTTCCTAGTGGAGAATCTCTACTTGGGTGGCTCAGTTGGTAGAGCGGGTCGTCCAATGACTGAAGGGCTCTGTCGTCCCGGCTCTGGCTGTCCACATATCAAAGTGTCCTTGGGCAAGACACTGAACCTTAACTTAGGCTCGCAGTAGGACTGACAGAACCTTAGAAACCTAATGGTGTAGGTGTGTGAATGGGTGAATGTGAGGCTAAGGTAAAGCGCTTTGAGCACCATGATGGTGGACAAGTGATATGTAAGTGCAGGACATTTACCATTTACTACGAGAACTGCCAATTCTACTGAATTGCCATCTCTACTGTGACATATACAAGGGAAAACAGGTGAAAAACATTAGGATAATTAAGAGGGTGGGGAAACACCAGTGACAGGAAGTAAAATGAGACAACATTAACACAAACCAACATGACAAAATGAAAGCCCCAGACACAAACAGTGACAGAAAAAACAGGAAGACAAACATAAAAACTACAAGAAATGACAGTAAAAGTCCAGGCACCGGAACAAATTGACCCAGGAACACCACTGCTGTTCCTGACAGATGGACATAAATGGAGGGTTAAGAAAATGTAAATATAGAACAAAAAGGATCTACATATTTTTAGAACTTCCACAGAAGTAGCGGTAGGTGTTCACGAGTTAAATCAGTTCACAGACTTTCTGGTGTTCATCCCAGCATCCTCTGCTGCTGTCGATGCGTTTTGATGAGGACCCTGCAGAGCGATCACAGCCCGGACTCACCTCTGCACTTCAGCGCCCCGCAGCCTCGTCTAATTTGTTTTCTCACCAAGTAATTAAAAATACGGCGCAGAGGAGTGGCTGATCAATGGCAGCTGGCAGCCACAGAAGAAGACCATCCTCATTCCCAGGGAGGGGACCATTCTCTCTGCATCCAGGCGTCCATTCATCTGCCTGGGGACACCCTGGGACTATTCATCTGTCCGTCCACACACACACACACACACTTGTTTCCATGTATTAGGAGGACCAATATTATAATCACTACTTGTAGGCAGCACTGGGAATAATAACGTTAGAGTATAACAGCAGAGTAATAGTACTTAAAAACTTCATCCATAACTGTATCGCCTTTACTGTTACTCGGGAAATAATGTGACGTGTTTCTCAGAATTTCTGGGACTTTTTTTTTTACTTTTGAGTGGGCCATGAGTTAGCTCGGTCCTCTCAGGCAGAAATGGAAGCTTCCTATGACATTATATACATTATTATATATGTATTATGTCACGTCAGTTGCTATGGTTACGTCACTAACTAAAAGTGCCAAAACAAAGCCTCAGCAGAGGAGGAAATGACCAGAGTAGATGTGGACTAGGGATGACGAAATGCATTAAAAAATCTTGACCGATCACTGAGCCTCATGAACTGATGAAGTCGATCAGAAGTAAAGAAAAGAGTTGCTTTGTCAGCTCACACACACACACACACACAACCATTACACACCGTGGAGCTTCAGTCACTTTTTAAACACAGTCTCACTGCCAGGTCGAGCAATTTTATGTTAAAAGCTCATTTTAAACCATCACACATAGAGAAAATATTCAATATTCCAGTAAATTATGCTGCTAAATATGGTGTGAAAAACCTTAGCGATTGCCACCAGTCTGTAGTTCTGCATAAACTCCTTTTGTCGTATTCCACCCGTCATGTCATTGTCAGTAGGTCTGTCAGATGATAACACAACTCAAACACTGTGCTTTTGGTTTTGATGGTGGAAACGTACTGTCCCAGTCTGTAGCTGTTATAGAAGTTCTAGCTTTGTGTTTAGTTTACGTTTTGAACAAACAAAGTGTACCGCATAGATTAATTGAGGAAGCATCTTAAATCACATCCAAAGTAACATCACAGGTCCAGGATGGATACCCTGTTTAACTGGTTTTTTTTGTTTGTTTCTTTGACAGTTTTAAGCCAAAAAACAAAGTAACATAAAAATATTGTTCCTGGTAACTAATTACTTTGCTAGTGGAGTAACGCAGTTAGTATCATAATTACTTGGGGAAGTAACTAGTAATTGTAATTAATTACATTTTCAAAGTAACTTACCGAGCACTGCTTGTAGGTAAACAAGCCATTTGGGAAGTGAGCATAAACACATATACTTTTTTTATTTATTTGTTGATATACTGTATATATATATATATATATATATATATATATATATATATATATATATATAAAATAAATATTTATTAAAAACATTCACAAATATTTTAATAATAAAATTTAATACAATAAAAAATGTAAACAATAAAATAAAGAGTAAAAGGTCAACACATCTTTAAAATGAATAGAAGTTATTTTTAAACATAAACATAAAATAATTCATTTTAATGAAGAAAAAATAAATGTAAAAAAAATCTTTAAAAAATGTAGTACATTGAAAACAAAGGTAAACATATTTTGAAACCTTAAAACATATTTGTTTTCCTTTGAATCTGTTTTCCCCTGTGCTTTATGGGGACTTCCAGAAAAAAAAAGTTAATGCGTTTACAGGGTACATCATCTGCATACATTTGCATATGTCACACATATTTTACCTACATTTATATTTAACCCTTGTGGGGACCTGAATTTTGGTCCCTATGGCGTGACTGTATAAATTGATCAATGTCCCCATAAAGATAGAAACACACCCACACACACACAGAAAGGTAATCCTGCCATGTCCATACATCCATTTGGCAGTGTCACCTCCAGCTGACCTTCACATTAATAGCTCTTTCACTCAGTATGTATTGGTATGTGTGTGTATGTGTCTGTGTGTATTAGGTACAGCTGTTCCAGCGGTTGCAGCCTTGTACTTGTTGTGACCATCTATAAATGTGGAGGTTATTGCAGTTAAGACTCCAACACATATCCACCTTCATTTCCATTCCCCTCACACTACAGTCTCCTCCTGATACTACGACGGAATATTAGAGCCACATGTGAAACAAAATAATTTTTGATTTGGCGAGATTAAAGTCAAAATTTTCACATTAAACTCAAAATTTGGACATTAATCTCAAAATTTCAACTTTAATTGAGGAATGTCAAGAAAAAAGTTGTCTTTAATGTTGTCATTTCAGAGAAAGAGCAACCGTTCCGTCGCTGCAGGGTCTATGTACCTATTGATAGTTTTATATTTCTAGGCTTAAGTCTAGACCATGGGTGGGCAATTAATTTTCCTATGGGGCCACATGAGAAATGTTGATAGTTATTAAGGGCTGGATCAATTCAAAATATCTCTTGAAAAAAAAAACAGTAAATGAATGTAAATACAACTACTAAATGAATATTCATAAAAAAAACATTTGTGAAAATCGTTTCATACAACTCCATATTAACTTTACATAAAAAACCCTAACTGCAGATTTGTTTGTGTATCTCAGTTCCTTTTCTAACTTCAATAAAGAAATACTTAGAAGTCCATGTTTTGTTAAAATCTCTGCATTATTAATACATTTTTCTTTCATTTTTTGGTGTTAGCTGACATGAATGGGCTGAAACTGAGCAACAAACCAATTTGGTACATAAGCCTTATGCCGAGTGTGAAAACCCATTAATTTAGCAGATTCTTCAAATTAAAAGCTGGATGTTATATATTTGCATTGACTTTTAATTTGCCAGTGACCTCATGTGGGCCAGTCAGGGCCAGCTGTCGGGCCACATGTGGCCCCCGAGTCTCATTTTGCCCAGGTCTGGTCTAGAGGTTCTTTTACATTTTCTTTGGACCAGCATCAATCAACAGGGTCATATAAAGGTGCCAGGATCAAATTAATGAGTTTATAGATGCCGTTGGTGATGGCTGTCCGTCTGTCAAATAGGTGTTGTCGTTTTGGCAACAGAAAACGGCAGGTCCTAGGAGGTTCAGTGATAATATTGTGCCAGTCTTCTTTTAATATTATTCACTCTCCCATATTATGTTATTATTATTATTTAATTCACCATTCATATTGAAGCATTCATCTAAATTTTATTTATTTATCTATTTTTTACCTTCTCTGTGTTTTTATGTTGGAAAAAAAGTCCCCAACATTCAAGAACACAACCTTTGCCTTTGAGTTTATGTAGTTGCATATAAAATAACGTATTAATTCAAATATTGTACCTGTTATTAAAACTAGTGATGCTCTGTGATTGTTGTTATATGTGATTATTGTTGTCTGTGATTGTTGATCTTGTCTGTTTTGTGTGTCTTTTTATGCCACTACCAAAGATAATTTTTTATTTTATGTAAAGTTTAATGGACAATAAGGCAGTCTAAGTCTCTGTGAGATTCACATGTATAAACTAAAACCATGTGCTAAAGGGGTTAACTGTGGTGAATTTCCACTACTGTTGGCCTATTCATGCATGTTAGGAGGTCGTCTCAAGGGGAGGACACTGAGATTGTGTCCTCACTTAAACACTTGACCACTTAAAATGTCCTTTTCTGCTCTTTGCCCAATTGCTAAATTGGACATTAGTTTCCACAGAAGGTCATGGTTTTTCTACTCATCATTGGGAGTGGGAACCCTGTTTTTGGCACCAAGTCTTTGTTTTGATTTTCTCTTGTTCGTTGCTCATTTTTCAATGTTGTTACCGAGGACACACTCCATGTGCAGGGGCGTGGTCTGCTCCGGCAAAATGATTAAGAATGATTGTAATTGGTGGATCAAGGTTCTCACAGGTCAGGGAATTTCTGGAATATCAAGGAATTTCAATAAAGGCTGTTCCAGACAGTGAAAGTCAGGGGATTTCATCATTTTGGATGTAAAGTTTGAGAATATTTTGGAATTTTGTCACTGCAGCCCAAACCAAATGTGTAGCGTATACTGTACCACTATGTGCTGTTTTCGTGTTTTTATGTTGGTAAAACTCTGACTCTAAAAATCCCCAACATACTTTTCCTTAGAGTTTATGTCGCTTGACAAGATAGTTTAATAAGTCAAATATTGTGCCTGTTAAAACAAGTCAGAGTGAAGAGTAACTCTGAGTTTCTTATGGATAAACTAAAATCATGTGCTAAAAGAATGAACCCCTTAACACCGGAAATTAAATATAGGTGTATACAGTAAATTTATATAAAAAAGTAAATGCTAAATTAAAAGGAAATAATTAAGTTGACTATGGCACATATAGCAGATAGATTTTTGTGTATTTTACACGTTTGTGACTCTAGGCATTAAGGGGCTAACTATGGTAAATATACACGACTAATAATACACAACATATTTAGTAACAGGCAGAATATTGTTACAATTACACTTACTTCTCTTAAAACATTTCAGGTTGCTCTCATTTGTTCAGGTTCTATGATTTTTTTTTGATAATTTGTCAATTCCTCTAATTTGACTGTTTCTACACTAAAACAAGAGTTGGACAAAACAGACAAGCACAGGCACTAGCCCAGCAGCACTATCCCCATTCATTTCATGTATGGGTCTGGTCATGCTTCATAGGCATGGGAGGCAGGATAAAAGGTTGTCTTTTAAATCCCTGTGTATGCAATAGGACGTAGTTAGAGCGTAGGAAAGCTCACAGAGGAATCCGGAGAAAGTTACAAATGACTAAACAAAATGGTGGATTATGGAGCTTAATGACTGTTGTCGCTTCTGTAAAAATAATTTAAAGATTGCTGATATTTTCTCCCATTCTTCACTCATCTTTGATAAAAGGAAATCTCCACCCAGTCGGCAGCCTTCTATCATAGTTATTCTTCTTCTATGGTTGTTTCCAGTTGTTTGTCTCTGAATTGTCATAGCATTATTTTGATACGCCGCCCTTTGACTCTATACTAGAGATGTGCCCACATGTCAATGTCAACTGCAGATCAGGTGGATGACGTGACGAATTGGGGTGGGTTGCGGTTGAAGCACTCAAATAAAAAATAATAAACATTTTGCATATTATTCCAAATGTAAACAAACGAAAGAAAACAACACTAAAATATTTTTTAATCAGACAATAGCCTGTTAATCTTGTCATTGATTGGCTGCTGTCACAGCACACATTAATGAACATTTCTGTAAATGTGTCAGCATTAGCATAATAAAGCTATTTTTCATTTGGTGTCCCCGGGGAAGATGTAATATGCTACCATCCATAAAATTAAAAAATTGTAAAAGATAAGGTTTTACCTACTCGTGTTCACGTTGTGCGGTGGGTGGAGATAATTTTGGAATCGCTGTAAGTTTACTGGCAAGATATAGGCTACTACTGAACTACACTGTTTAAAAAATGGTAAAATGGTCTGCACTTATATAGCACCTTTATACCTTTATAGAGCTTAAAGCACTTTACATTAGCTTCACATTCACTCATGCACCAGTAGGTTTCTAAGGTTCTGTCAGTCCTACTGGGAGTCTAAGTCAAGGTTCAGTGTCTTGACCAAGGACATTTTGACATGTGGACAGCCAGAGTCGGGACGCTTAGACGGACTCTTCGGTCATTGGACAACTGAGCCATAGCCACACCAAAAAAGACGATAGGCATAGTCCTAATAGCCGAGGCATTTTCAGGTGGATAGAGATTTTAAGAAGTGGTTGTGGATGAAAATATATGTCATTCGTGTATCTCTACTCTATACTTCACCGTTATTCATCAGATAGTTTCAGGGAAATCTAACCAAAACGTACATTGAACAGGGGGGGGGGGGTCTAGCTCGGCTAAGCTACACAGGCACAGCAGCAGCAATGGTAACAGATAAGGAAGGTCGGGAGGAAAGACAAATGCGACGGCTGTCTTTGCTTGTCAGAGGAGAAAAAATTTTGTCCTCTTTCTATTTTTCCAATTGGGTATGTTGCCACAATTTACCAATTCATAGAAAGTAATAAACAAATATCAGAGTAAATATGAATGTGCCAAAGTGTAGCTCCATAGTGAGTTAAAATTGGTGTCTACCGGAAGATAAACATTGATAAAACGTCAATCGGACCAATTTTGGTTCATTTGCAGGTGTGAAAGTGTGCCACAATGGATTCTATACGCTTATTTTGTTGCCTGATGCAGAAAAAATATTCAAACTAACAGGTGTGAAAGCGCCCTTAGAGTGGGAGATCTCTGAATATTTCAACCGCAATCTGAATCTGAATAAGCAGCACAAAACAGACGGATGGCTGGATGGTTTTCCAGCTCAGAGGCAAAATGAGGGAAAAACAAGCCAGCATAACATTTTAGCTCACAGACTTCAGAGCTTTTAGAATATTTATGCTGACCTAATTTGCTGGTTTATGAACTTTTTAACAGAGAGGTTGTAACAGGTGAGGGGAATGATGTTTTACTAGATGTTCTTCTTCCGTACACTGGAATCCCCCAGGGCTACATCCTCTCCACTCTTTTATTAATTCCGTATATGAATGTCTGCCAAACCCATTAGAAAATCCACTTATTGTGTTCCTTGCCCTGTGAATATGGTCCTGTAGTGAGTTTCAGGAAAATGATTTGGATCACAGATGTCAAACATGTGGCTCAGGGGCTAAAATTCGGACATCCCAAGGGTCTAGTCTGGCCTCTGGAATACATAAAATAGATGTGTTTATTCAAGCTTCACATTCAGAGCAATTCAATCTGAAGTCGGTCAGACCAGTAAAAATCGATCATAATAATCTATAAATACAACACACAAGATGTTTTGTCTTTGTAAATGTTTTCACATATTTACACTAAAACAAAATCAAATTTTACCAAAACATTTTAAGAATCTGAACAAACATGAAGAACCTGAAATGTCTGAAGAGAAGGGAGTGTAATTTTAAGAACCTTCTGCCTAATATTAAATGTTTTGTGTATTTGTATTTGATCCACTGTGACCTGTAAGCAGTGCGGGGAATAATGGCGTTGGGGAATAACGGCGTTACTAATGCAGCCACATTTCGAGTAACGGAGTAATTACTTAATTACTTTATCCATAACTGTATCGCTGTTACCGTTACTCGGGAAATAATGTGACGCGTTACAGGCGTGTTTCCACTATTGGAACTTCCAGGACTTTTTGGGGGGAAGTTAGCCCTGTCCTCGCAGACGTGTGTTGATGACATCATTATATTGCATCATTTGCTATAGTAACGTTACTAACAAAAAGCGGCAAAAAAAAAAGTGGTGGCAGAAGAGGAAATCAGTTGCTTTGACTACTCACACACCGCTTTTATCTTAGAGCTATTTAAATTCATTCATTATCTGAACCCGCTTTATCCTCACTAGGGTCGCGGGGGTCACTGGGGGCCTAATCCAGCTACAATGGGCGAAGGCGAGGTACACCCTGTATGAGATGCCAGTTCATCGCAGGGCTGACATATATAGACAAACAATCACTCTCACATTCACACCTATGAACAATTTTAGATTAACCAATTAACCTATCAGGGCATGTGTTTGGATGGTGGGAGGAAACCGGAGTGCCCGGCGAAAACCCACGCGGACATGGGGAGGACATGCAAACTCCACACAGAAAGGTCTGGTACGGGATTCGAACCAGAGTCCTTCTTGCTGTACCACCGTGCCGCCCTATTTAAATTCAGTATTTATTATTTATTTAAGTACTGATGTAATATTGTATTTTTGTTGTGTGTGGAGCGGTGACTACTTTGAATTTCCTCATGGGGGTTAATAAAGTATACCTTATCTTATCTTATACACGCACCGTGGTGCTTCAGTCCCTTTTTAAACACAAGGTTGAGCGATGTTATGTTAAAAGCTCATTTTAAACTGTCACACATAGAGAAAATATTCGATATTCCAGTAAATTCTGCTGCTAAATATGGTGTAAAAAATACCTTACCATTTGCCACCAGCCTGTGTCATTCATTCATACATTCATTATCTGAACCCGCTTTATCCTCACTAGGGTCGCGGGGGTCACTGGGGGCCTAATCCAGCTACAATGGAAGAAGGCGGGGTACACCCTGTATGAGACGCCAGTTCATCAGCCTGTGTCAGTTCTGTGTAAACTCCTTTTGCTGTAGTCCACCTGTTATGTCATTTTCAGTAGGTCTGTCAGATGGATAACACAACTCAAACACTACACTTTTGGGTTTCATGGTGGAAACTTACTGTCCCAGTCTGTGTAGCTGCTATAGAAGTTCTAGCTTTGTGTTTCGTTTATGTTTTGAGCAAGCATCTTAAATCACATCCAAAGTAACATCACAGAAGAAGGATGGATACCCTGTTTAACTGTTCTGTTAAACTGTTTAATTTATTTGACATTTTTAAGCAAAAACAAAAAAAAAAACTAAGTAAAAAATACTTTTCCTGGTAACTAATTACTTTGCTAGTGGAGTAACGCAGTTAGTAATGCAATTACTTTTTTGGGGGAAGTAACTAGTATTTGTAATTAATTACTTTTTCAAAGTAACTTACCCAGCACTGCCTGTAAGTTATAATGAACATGTGGAAGTGATAAACAAAAGCATCATATTGTTCATGTTATTCATACTGTTTGAAAGGATAGTTTCTCAACATTAGCATTTTCATTGTTTCATTTCATTTTTCATTTTGGAGTTGACATTTTGGGGGCCTTGAAAAGTGCTATATATTATTATTATTATTATTATTATTATTATTATTATTATTATTATTATTATTATTATTATTATTATTATTATTATTAGTATTATTATTAGTAGTATTATTATTATTATCTACAAACCATAGTAGGACAAACTGAAGCTAACCATAGTCAAACTGAAAAAAACACAGTAGCATTTGCATTTTTACCACAACTGTAATTTTAATTGGAAGAAAAGGTTCTCTTCTTGTTTTATTGAACCCATTGTTCACTTGTTCTATTATCTGTTGGCACAGGCCACTTTCTATTAAACAGACAAAATTGCTTGCATGGTTTTGTAAAGGTGTGCAGCAAAATAGCTGGTACATCTCTGACCAATCATCATGACCTGCACAGGCCCAGGTACTCGTTTCTGCACTGGCTTGTTAAATGGCTAAGCCCAGGACAATACAAAATGTGTCCATTTCATGCATTTTGCATTATCCACTTTCTAGGCTATAGTTGGTTAAAAGTCTGCACCCAGTTCCATGTTTCACAGCTGATTTGAGAATGAGGATATATTCTTGGAGCTTAATTTCACTTTATTACCTTTGCCGAGGTCCATCCATCAGAATCACGGTGTAAGTATGGAGTCAGACGGTGGGTTTAACAAAGTGATGATTTGGAGAAACAACCATAGAAGAACAACAGCGACGATAGACTGACTGGGTGGTGATTTCCTTTTATCAAAGATGAGTGAAGAATGTGAGAAAACATCTTCCCTTCGAACGTGGCCCATGCGGGGATGGATCTCATGCACCCAGTTTGACCTGATGATGGGCCCTAACCACTGTACCGTGCCCTCACACATGGGCCTTCGAAAAGGTCACATGATCTGCGCCATCGGAGAAAACTGTTTAAATGTTTATTTAGTGATTTGAGACTCATTCATGGTATTCATGTGAGAATGAGGTTCGTAACATCCAACACAAGCTTTTTTATGAGGGTTCTGGTTTTTTGACAAATCGCAAAACCCTGTATATATATATATCTGTATATATATATATATATATATATATATATATATATATATATATATATAGAGAGAGAGAGAGGGGTGCAGAGAGTTTTTGGGAGCGGAGAAAAAGAGTTAAATGTACAGAGTGTGACCGGCGACCGGAGCAGGTGTTGTCCCGTTCTTGGAAATAAACATTGAAAACGAAGCTCACTGAAACCGCTCCTTGTGTTCTAAGAACCTGCAGAGGGAAGTTAACCCCGGGGTAAGGTACTTACTTACGCCCTGGAGAGGCGCCCTGATTTTCTAGACTACAGGATAACGTCAGAAACGGTTGAATAATAACTTTACAATAATAACACAAAAAAGAACGAAAAAGTTCATTTTGGGATCCATGAACTTCTAGTTCATAATTTGGAAGAATGAGCGATGAACTGAACTAATTCATATTGAGTAACTTGAACTGAACTTTGAACTAGTTCCTAATTAAGGTGAACTTTCCCAACACTGTTATATATATATATATATATATATATATATATATATATATATATATATATATATATATATATATATATATATATATATATATATATATATATATATATATATATATATATATATATATATATGTTTATCTTCTTTTACTACAAACACAACTTTATTTTTCTGTTTTTATTTTGCATTTTAAATATGTTCCACTGAAGGAGATGCTTAAATTGTCATATTACATTTGTTTGTAAAATTAAAATGAAAGTCTGTCTGTCTGTCTGTCTATCTATCATCAGTTTAACTTGCCTGAGTCACTCACCCTAAGTGTTTAATTTTTTTGCTCATGAAGTCTAATGGGGAGAGGACCCCCACAAAGCTAAAAACATCACTGTTAGTGGTGATCAGAGGAATGATTTTGCATGTGCATGATTCGGCATAGGAGGGAGTTCAGTCGTTTCACATGAGCATGCTCCTTTTGGTCATTAGGTCAGGGGGGAATGGGCACATGCATGTTTTGATCAGTAGGTAGGGGGTGGGGCGGGGTACGGGACAGTGCAGTTTGCCGCTCAAGGAAGTAAAAGTGAAACTTAACGCTTATTTATCTTATTTACCTCCTGAAGCCTTGCAGACTTTAATGAGTTTATTTGTTTGTCTGTGAGCAAGGCAACTGAAAATGGTATGGGGAGGGCTGATCTGTTGTGGTGGAGGTTTGCACTCCAGTGCTTTTTTAGTTTCTGTCATGTATTTCCTTTGATATCATCAAAGATATTGTGAAACTTCTGTTAAAAAATATTCTTTTTGAAATGTAAATAATATTTCACATTTTTCTGTGGACATTTTCCACTGATGAAAATGAATTTTCAGTGAGTGGATCAATCCTCACAATTTTATTTAGTGGTTTGATTTATAGACAGTGATAGATTACTTCAGGACATAAAGAACAGAGTGTGTGTGGCTGTAGGAGATGAATGAATGAATGAATGAATGAATGAATGAATGAATGAATTAATTAATTAATTAATGACAGTAGTATGGGGTGGGGCCAGTGAACTGGTGTGTGTGTGTGTGTGTGTGTGTATTTTACTGATGAAGTCACTTTTCTTTACTTTGATAAAATAAGTCTTACATTTATTCTGAGCTTTAATGAACATCTCAATTAAGTATAGGAAGCCCCTTATGAAACACTATATGGTAATATATTGAAAAATGTAATGCATTATATAAAAAAAAATAAAATAAAAAAAAATACATTCTAATTGGTTATCAGTCTGTGTCGTGTGAGATCCGAGTGAATCGGTCCACAAAGCCATATATGGAAAATGTGTTAATAAATTATGCAATATACTGCATTATATGATGTTTATATGCCTTAATATTTTGTATCAGTCCATTGTCAGGGGCTGCTTTTGAGCATTCATTATTAATATCCCCCCCATTTTCATATCTTATTATGGTTGATGTCTGTTACACTACTTGTTTGTTTTTAATTTAAAAAAAACTATATTTTTCTACATTGATAAGAGTATTACAATGAATTTCAATGACACAAAAATGTGCGATTAATCACGAGTTAACTATTACATTTATGCACTTAATCGCGATTAAATATTTTAATTGATTTACAGCACTATTAAATATATATATATATATATATTAACATATATGAGTACATATATTGTCATATATGTCTTATTATATGAAAAGCAGCAATTCCTTATGTATTTTTAACTATTGTAATGTATAGACACAATATATTTTTCTGTATAATGTAATGTAATAATCAATAATATATTGATACAGTGAAAAAATCAAAATCTAGAGGATAATGGTGATAAATGTTAAATCAAGAGAAAATTAGCACTGGGTCTTTATGGGTTAATGGCTGAATGTTTTGTGTCATTATAGAGTTTCCATATTGAGACTTGCCTCCTGGTGGCGTCTGACAGTCTGATCAGCACTCAGCAATTACAGCTGTCAATCACAAGCTAGATTTCCTACTGCCTGAAAACACAAGCAAAGGGGGGGCTGCAGAACTCTTCTGTCGTCTCAGGATGCTTACATTACATTATGCCGAGTGCATGGAGAAGAATTTTTACTCTGTGACATTAAAATCTATCAAGCACAAGCACTGCAGCTTTAAGGCTTCAGCTAATTAGTTGTTAATTTGTGCAAATGACTAGTCAGTCGTTGCATGGTCTAATAATGAATAAAAATAAAAACAGAAGATTCATATTTAAGGAGATTTGCATATATATATACGTATATATATATATATATATATATATATATATATATATATATATATATATATATATATATATATATATATATATATAGTCTGTAGATATATATAGTAGATATTGTCTGTATTTTTTGGGCATTTTTCAGCAACTTTATGTAAAAAAAAACAACTACTGGACCAATTTTCATGACATTTTCACAAAAGATGCAAGGTGCTCCAGAATAGATACCATAAAATTTTAGTGACTATAGGTTAAAGGTCAAAGTCACCCAAAATGTTAGGACAATGATAGGGCAATTCATAAATGTACCTTTTTTCTTTTCTGTACTCTCAAGTTTTACATATAGCTTCTTTTTGCTCTCACTGTTGATGTGTTGATGTTTGACTCTAGGTAAAAGATCACAAAGGTCACAATTGAATTTTGGACATAACTTTTAAACTATTCATCTTAGAGACTTCCATTGAGCACCAACATTCTCATCTTTCAATTTTGCATCTTGTTTTTATAGATTTTCACCTATTGTTGACTCAGAAAAATAAGTGAGCACAAAAACTTAGTTCCTATTGTTGACAGATATGAAATCTGGCATGGGCTTCAAAATGGCATCATGACCTTTGACCAAAAAAAACCCTAGACTGAATAGTCAACGTGAAAATATTAGATGTAGGCTGTGTTGGAAACCACATACTTCTATACTCAAACTATTCATACTCCATACTGCCTACTGGAAAGTATGCAAAGCATTGACACTGCAGTATACTACATGATAACCCACAATGCATTGTGTTTTAGCTGTTGATCTTGACCTTTGACCTTCATTGCTCTTTTTGAGTAATCCTGCAGACTCGAATTTAATACCTCTTTGGCAGAGGTAAAAATGCATTAATGTAAAGTATACATTAGTCAGGAATTCTGTTAGCATGAGGCTAATGCGTGCTCAGTTTTAAACAAATGCTTTAAGTGCACATATGTTTCATGAGTGTTTGCTAATTGAAGATGAAATGTAAAAAAAAATTAAATCATATTTAATCATGATTAATCCAAAGCAACCCTGATTAAAAATGTTCATCATTTGACAGCTCTATTTAAAACATAAATATACATTTTCCACTCTAAAAACCACCTCATGACAGCATTACTGTCATTCTTCAGTATTTCTGAAACAATTTACCACAAGACGTGTTTTCCAAAGTTGTTTAAAAATGTCTGTCTCCCTGCCTCCAAATGTTTTGCTGCTATTGCAAAACACAGTTTCCTGTCATTTACAGTAAACAAGCTCCTGCTGTGACAAACACTTCTGCTAACAAAAAAAAAAAGTGTGGGTAGAAATAAACAGAAAGCACAAATGAGGATCTGATTACACAGGCTGTGCAGCAATTATTTGTTTTTCACGATAATAATGATTAAAACAATGTTTTTTTTAAAGTGAAAAACAACTCCAACTCAATCTTAAATTCCTAATAATTCCAACCTTTAGTGGCAAAAGTTTCAATGTTTTTTTGTTTGTTATTTCTTCAAATATCTTTTTCTTTTTCTTCAAATATCTTTTTTTTTTTTTTTTTACGTTTTAAGGTCCAGATATTGGTATTTGGATAAAGTAATGTCCCATCAGAATGTTTGTGCTTATGGTTTCATATAAATAAAAAATAAATAAAAAGGTGGATTTAACTGCTTATATACCATCCATCACCATAGTATCAGCCAGGGTTGTCCCTAGCTTTATGGGGACCAGTGATGAGCGGGCTGACCCAAAATGAGCGGGTGCCCATGGTCGTCTACAGTTACAGGTCATTAAAAAAATATTTTCATGGTATTCGGGTTGTGGTCGGTCCAGTTGTTTGTACATTCAAATAAAATGGTAAATATCCTTGATTAACTACATGTCCGTGAAGATGACATACAACGTGGTCAGTATCTTACGGTATAGAGGGAGCAAGAGAGAAAGTCAAGTTAGGAAAGTGGAAGGTCCGGAAACATACCAACAAAAACAGTTAAGGTTTGGGACACATTCACTGAGATTTTTAAAGATGATGAGCAGCTGCCAGTGTTTTCTTCTCCATGGAAACTGGTTTCAAAAGACTCTGTGGGTGTTACAGGTTGCCGACGCCAATGGCATACAGGTATGTGAGTAAGGTCATCGTGGGTCGCCCAATGACCAAGAGGTTGGCCGTTTGAATCCGGGCTCTGGCTCTCCACATGTCAAAGTGTCCTTGGGCACCCTGAACCCTGACTTAGGCCCCCAACTGGTGTGTGTGAATGGGTGAATGTGAGTGAAAGCGCTTTGAGCACCATGAAGGTGGAAAAGAACTATAAAAGTGCAGATCATTTTACCATTTACTATAAAGACCACTGATTACCTTTTTAAAATGCGGGTCCAGAACCTTTTCAAATACATTTATTGTGGCCGCGTTTATACATTGACCCCCGCATCACTGGTAAGATACTGTTCAGGGGCCCCTCCTTTGTCAAACCACACTCAATGAATACAATCGTTAGATGGTCTAGTACAGGGGTGTCAAACTGCGGTGCTCTTCCATTCCACCTGGAGGCCATTGCATCATTATCAGTCTGATGAGGAGCTGATTATTAACTCTTTAAGTGTCAGTGCTGATGCATTCTGAATGGATGATTTAGTTTAAATATTCAGAAAAATTAATCCATTTTCCTTTTAGTTTTGGGCATGGAACATTTTTAAAAAAATTTAAAGGCAAAATTAAAATTGCCAGGACCAAATTTCAATAGTAGTTTTCTTTCCACATTATTTGTCATTTTGTAAATATTTATTAGTTTTTGTTGCTCATTTTGTTTATTATTCTACATTTTGGTTTTTTTTTATTGTAGTATTTTTCTTTGATTTTTCTGTCATTTGTGTCTTACTTTGCTCATGTTACCAATTATTTTGTTAGTTCTCAGTAGTTAAAGGGTTAAACTGAATCACATGGAAGAAGGAAATATCTAAAACATGCAGGACACTGGCCCTCAAGGACTGGAGTTTGACACCTGTGGTCTAGTAAGATGCTCTATTAGAGCTCCTGAGGAAAAGAGGCTTCAGGCACCACATCACATACAAACTAAACCAGGACAGAAGCTTTTAAATATCCTAAAACACATTCTACCTGTAAATTCTGTCCAACTGCACAGATGGATAGATAAGGACTCACTCAAAATACAACCATATGCTGGGAAGCAAAACAAATAAACAACATAAAAACCACTTGTATATGCATATGTAAATAGGAGAGATATTTATATTTGTCTGTTCACATGGGTGCATCTGTGTCATTAGCCCAATTAACGACTTCCAGGGAGAAGATGAACACTTCAATATGTCCCTAGGGTGCAATGATTACATTGGAGCTGATGAACCAGATGCTGCACACACAGCAACATGTGTGCGCTGTTAACATGACAGCAAATCTGTGCTAAAGTCTCATCAATACAGGTTAACACACACAAATATTAAGGCATAACCGCTCCCATTTAACAGCATGTAATGCATATTCTATACTCATTTATTTTGTGGTTTATTATATTGCTGTTTGGCTAATAGCAACTCTTTTTTTGTGTCATTTTTAAAAATAAATACAGTGGCACCTTCCTACTTCCAAAATTAATTTGTTCCAGAAGTGGTTTTGTACCATGAATTTTTCGGAAATAGAGTTGCATTTTACATGATTTGTTCCAAGACCCCAACTATTGTCCCCTTAAAAAATTACCAATTTTATATGAAATATGTGTTAAAAGTAAAAGAAACATTTAGATTTTAGATGTAATTTATTATTGGTCTCAGTGGGTAACTGTGTCTTCACTGACTGAACATTAAACCATTAAAATGAACCAGGCATGCAGGTCATTTTCATACCATTGTGTTTGTTTTTAATTGGCACTTTCACCTTCGCCTTGATGGATGTTTGATGGGGTGTAAATCCAGGGCCTTTAATGACTTTTCGTGATCTTTCTGGTCTGGACAGGGCATATACGACGTTGAGGCGATGGCACGGCTTGTAGACAATTTTTCAAAGTGTTTTTTGCCCACGAATTCGGAGAGTTCGTGGGGATTTGCTGGTATAAAGTACATATATTTATATGAGTGTAAGGAGTATAAAGTACATATATTTATATAAATGTAAGGAGTATAAAGCATATATATTTATATAAATGTAAGGAGTATAAAGTACATATATTTATATAAATGTAAGGAGTATAAAGTACAGATATTGATATAAATGTAAAGAGCAGAGGTGTGGACTCGAGTTATGTGACTTGGACTCGAGTCAGACTCGAGTCGTCAATTTGACGACTTTAGACTTGACTCGACAAAATGTACAAACACTTGCAACTCGACTTGGACTTCAACGTCATTAACTTGTGACTTCACTTGGACTTTGGCCCTTTGACTTGCGATGACTTGCTACGTCCCATGAGAATATTAAAGTATGTTAATAAATGCCGCGCTCAATTTACTTGTTATTCTGCAAAATGATGTGTGAATGCAAAGAGCATGTGTGCGCTGCTTGCACGACAGCCAATCACAGTGTTGCTTTTCATTCCACCGCATCCACCGCAAATCTGAAACAAGCATCAATGACAACTACGTGCCGGCGTGCAAAATGATGCCGAAGATAATTTCCTTTGGCTATAAAAATTACGAAGTTGTCAACAAAAAACAGATCGCAATATGCAAGACGTGCGGGTCAAAGATTACAGACGGAGTTTCTACAACGTCCAACCAGTGCTCCAGTGGAACGAGTTTTCAGTCATGGTGGCATCATCCTACGTCCTCATCGTGCACAAATGACTGACAAACTTTTGGCCGATTTGATTTTTTGCAAATGCAATGCGCTATAGGTCCTCCACCCAGCACCACCTCTCCTCAGGACATGGACACACACACACGCACTGTGTGTAGCTTTCTCCGACCATCAGCTGTCCACGCACATCTCTCTCTCTCTCTCTCTCTCTCTCTCTCTCTCTCTCTATCTCTCTCTCTATCTCTCTCTCTATCTCTCTCTCTATCTCTCTCTCTATCTCTCTCTCACACACACACACCCCTCCCTGTATTGGCATGTTGGCCCAGTTTCAAAAGTGATCATAGGGAATGACAATTTTGTTTATGTTAAAAAACTTGCTAAAAGGACCCCTCTCTAATTTAAGGTTAACTTTTATACAATATGAGGCAAATAGAGTACACTTGTTATAGTGCAATACACTATTGAAATACAAGCAATTTCTTGCCCACATCCCCTCCTAATTTTACATGGCCTCTCACTACCTTTTCATCTGTCCACATTGCGCACATAAACACACACATTCTCTTTTTTTACTGTCTCTCCCTCTGTCACCGTGCATGCATCTCTCTCTCTCTCTCTCTCTCTCTCTCTCTCACACACACACACACACACACACTAGTGTCTATGGATGCATTACTGTTCAGTTCAGTTACATGTCAAGTATTCAGACCCTTTAAGTTCAAGTTTTTGTTGTTGTTCATTAATGTACACAAACACCCCATATTGACGGATACAATTGCAGTTAAAATAATATTGAATTACAGAATTTTTACATATATTAATATGCAGACTTATTAAGAAATAAAAACTCAAATCACTGTCAAGTATTTTGACCTTTTCTTCAGTATGAAGTAGGAACACTCCTTTGAGCTAATACAGCCATGGGATTTTTGGGAATGTTATGTTTTTCACACCTGGATCCTTATTTTCCAATGCTTTTGACGCTTTGCATAAAAAAGGTTAAATGAATACAGACCTTACAGACATGTATGATTTGTAGAAATGTTATTTCGTATAGGGGACTCGAAATGACTCGAAGCTAAAATGCTGGGACTTTGACTCGACTCGAGACTTGTGAGCTTTGACTTCGGACTTGACTCGGCACTTGGATGGTGTTGACTTGGGACTTCACTCGGACTTGAGTGCAAAAGACTTAGACTTACTTGGGACTTGCCCAGCAATGACTTTGTCCCACCTCTGGTAAAGAGTATAAAGTACACATATTTATACAAAAATGTAGGAAGTAAAAGTAAAAAGTTGCCTGAAAAAAAGTAAAATACAGATACCTCAAAAAATCTACTTAAGTACAGTAACAAAGTACTTTTACTTCGTTACTTTCCACCTTTGGGGATGTCCAGTAATAACCAAAACATATGGGCAGGGTTTGTTGTACCTGCTTTATACATTTGTCCAAACAAATGTATTTATAGTTGTACCACACATCAAAATAACAAAAAATTGAAGAAATTAAAGGTGGTCTAAATGTTTTCCACAACTTTTTATTAAAATGAATATTTAATTGTGTTTCATTTTGCATGAGCCGAATTACCTCTGGTGAATGACCCCCCACAACCCCCCCCCCCCCCCCCCCCCCCACACACACACACACACACACACACACACACACACACACACACATTCATAGACCAGGATATGTAAACTTCTAAATCAGATCAGTCATTGTTACACACACACACAGTAGAACATTTCTTTTTGTCGAAATATTTTAAATAAATCTCACTCACTTTCAAACACTGAAAATTTGACACAAGTTGCTTATATTACAGTTTTGCTAAATACCCTCCTTGCTCTCTTTGATAATAGCCAGAATAAAAGCTTTCAAATTGTTCAATATTATGTTTGTTTTGCAAGGTCTGATGTTACACATAAGGGGATATTTCCTCTTATCTACACATACATAGACATAGATTGTGGTGATGAAGCATCTAAATGTACATTTCATATGCTGTATTATGGAAAAATGAAGAAAAGAGGAAGTTAGAATTCCAAGATTTTCCTGTTTGCACTTTGTAAACATGGCAGACCTCTCGCACTGATGACATCAGTAAATGAAAACTATAATTATGAACACATTTCCACAATTAGACACTCTGGACCAAGGTTATTATCATTAAAAATTAACTAGAAACGAAAAAGAAATTTAAATGTTCATTAACTGACTTAAATAACTCAGTTACTATAGGGGATTCCCACCCAAGTGACCCCTCCTGGGGTTTCCGCCATAGTGACGGTGTACCCTTCCTCTCCCTGCATGTAGTCAGCTGTGAAAATATCTAATGTAGTTGTAAATTATTCTTAGATCACTTCTGATGTAAATGTGTTTAGTCTAATGTTAGTTCAGCTTTAGTTTGTTTTTATTTTATTTTATTTATTTACAAATTTAGCCCTAGTTTAACCTCAAATTTCACAGCAATACTTTTTTTAAAAAAATTTAAAATGTCGTAACTAAAAAGAGTGGTGATAAGTACTCTGTTATTATTGTTGACAGATAGGACACTACATGTGAG
Source organism: Siphamia tubifer (assembly GCA_020466265.1). NCBI lineage: Eukaryota > Metazoa > Chordata > Actinopteri > Kurtiformes > Apogonidae > Siphamia > Siphamia tubifer. The sequence continues at coordinate 37,900,995 of CM035796.1, forward strand.
CTCCAAAATGGCACCATGACCTTTCACCTTAGTCTGATTTGTCAGTATGTCCACATGTTGTGAAGTCAAGACTGTAACATCAAAAGAAGTCATGAATGCAAAGCAAAATTCAACTGGAATGTGCAACCAAACATTATTTTAACAAAACAGCTAGCTGATTATTTCTTCCTAGCTTTGAACCGACACTCACCTACATACACTCATACATAAGCACTCTAAAAGACTGGCTATATGTAGTCAAGTATTTTTCATAAGCTGCACGTTCACAGCTGGAGTGCTGTTGAGGAGAAAAAGTAGAACAAGACAATCTTCAGACACGGATTGAAGTGCGATCCAGTGCCTTAAGCAGCTGAGCTAAATGTCTGTCTGTCTGTCTGTCTATCTGTCTGTCTGTCTGTCCTGCTCACCATGGAATAGCCTCATGTTAGGAGCTGAAGAGCGATCCTTTCCACATACTGTGACAGCATGCAACACTCTGCTCATTAGAAACCGCCCATTTTGACTCATCTATAAACACACTGAACATCAAACGAGTGCCTCGGAGATGGTTCTGCAGAACCGGTGACATCCATTGTTGTATCGGAGACCTTCCCTCAATTACACTTTGGAATAATTAGACAGTATTCTTATTATCACCACATAGTTCTATAGCACCTTAGCCAAACAAAAGGAAGAATTGGCAGCCATTAAAGTGAGTGAGATCATTCACTTTTCATTTTTAGTAGTGATGATGACAACTATAGTGATGGCCACTGATTTCCTTTACGATGTGACACGGAGTAAATTTCAGGCTGCTATCGGCGACACCGATATTTTATGCAAATATACCTGATATGTGTTTTAAACTAATAATGAATGAATGAATAATAATGGATTGGATTTATATAGCACTTTTTTAGCCACTCAAAGTACTTTAGATGACCCATTATTCATTCACTCTCACATGCTCCCTCTGGTGGTGGTAAACTACATATGTATCCGCAGTTGTTCTGGGACACACTGACAGAAGTGTGGCTGATATTTTGCACCTATATGGCCCCTCTGACCACCACCAAACATTCATACACTAGTGTGACTGACACTTGTTGTGTCTTTGCCCAATGACACAACAAGAGTGACTAGGACAGAGTAGGATTTCAACCAGCAGTTACTGGCTGACCCACTCTACCAACTGAGCCATGGGTGCCCAAAAAAAAAATCATGGCTTCCTCAACCCTTTAAGCTTCTAAGGGTCCACATATAGGCCAGAAGTAGACAGTCAAAAATGTTAATCAAAGCACACGAACCTGTCCCAAATGACACATGATCTTATGTAGTTTGACAACAGAGATTCCCTCACAACAGAAGATATAAACCACCTTCAGATAAAATATCCACAGCAGGTACAATCACTCCTTTGTTCAAAATATAAATGACAAACAGCTGATCTGAACCTTTATGTCTCATAATTATCCACAGAGGAACCATATTCCAACAAATACATCATCTTAATATTTTCATTTATAATATAAGAAAACACCAACTGCATGTTATTAAAATGGTTCAAGAACAACATTCAATTAAGAAATTTAGGCAAAATTAAGTGGAAGTTTAAAGGGTTAAGAACACAAGACAGAATCATTCATTTATTTTAAACTGAAGCATATTGAGGTAGAAAATAGAACTAGACAATAGAAAAACCAGAGGACACAATCATACATAATATGTGAAAATAATGTTTCCTACTCTGAAAAAAAGAAAATGACTACAGTTATAAAAAAAAACATTCAAAATCATTCTTGCTTAATTATTCAGAACTACTATAAAGATGAAAACTTGAATCTCCATTTTTGTTCCGTGAAAATACTCGTCTCTCATCATCTGAACCCGCTTTATCCTCACTCGGGTCACTGGGGGCCTAAAACAGCTACAATGGGCGAAAGTAGGGTACACCCTGTGTGAGAACTGGAAAATACTGAACATTTAAAACAACATCCAACATTGACATAGTTGTTCCTCATTCACAGATCTTTGAAAACACCCTCAGACAACATCTCACTAGTTTAGTTCCTGTTAAGGACAGACGTTACCTCAAATGATTTAACCCTCTATAGGACTATGTCATTTATAAATGATGCTTAAAACAGCTTTAATAAATAACACAAGCCTCCAACCAATCATGTTGTACCATACATTTTAAAGAGTTTAGAATTTAACTAATTCCACAGCTTTTGATTTTTGTAGTGGTTGAACCGCATTTCATTTGTCGTCGTCCATTCAACCTTAGTATGTTCATCAACTTTTCACAATTGATAACCAACATGAATAATTTGATGTATTTTGTATGATTTTAGAATCATTCTGAAAGGAAATGTTCAAAGTGTTGTTCAGTCAAATATGTTAATGGATAATGAAAAAAAGTGAGTATAAGGAATCCACTTTAGTGCTTAATGCACTTCTGCCACACTTTCCTTAAAAAGTCCCATAGAGCATTAAGTATTGATTGATCAATTGAATTAATATTTTGAATTGAGAATTGATTTTAGAGCAGAAAGATCCGGTATCGGATCAATCCTCAACAACAAAATGAACAGCAGGTCCTCTTCCCTCCCCTCATTAGTTTTTTTCCCATACCCTTCACCCGACAAAAGGGGCGAAGGGTATATATTATGGTTAGTTGTTTGTTTGTTTGTTTGTTTGTCAGCAACTTTATGTAAAACTATTTGACTATGGAATTTTGAAACGCCAGATTTGTTTTACTTCATAAAGTCACCAGGACAAGTTTCACCTTAAAGCTTCTGCTCATCTGTACAGTGCAGACAGCACAGTGAATTATTATTGTAAAGACACATTCCAAATCCTGAATGCTTATGCCATGGTTTAAACTATACATGAGCCTTTTTATTTGCATAAAGAGCGGGGAAGTGAGAACTGATCAGAAGTGATCACTTCAGATGCCTTTGGAGACATAGTTTAATGCAGGTGCAAATGGATGTACTTACAGCTGTCTACTTATAGGATCATGAAAAATGTATGTTCATGCAAGGCCTGACCAAGGCCAAAAGCACTGAAAGTAAAGTTGGAGAAAAAAACTCTAGTGTTAAGTATTCTAGTGTGTTTGTATGAGTGTATGAAAATTCTGGAGATTTCTGATACAGGTATTATATTATATTGTATTATTAATATTCTATTCTATTCTATTCTATTCTATTCTATTCTATTCTATTGGTATATTGCATATAAAATATCCAAAACAATATATATACAATTTCAGTTTTGAGAAAAATCCCTTTTTTATTTGGAGGAATATGATGAATGTCATTCAATGGATCCTATTTCAAATTTTATTAACTAACTTATTAAAGGGATAGTTCACTATTTTTCACGGGCCACATTCAGCCCAATATGATCTAAATAATATAAATAATAGCATAAGAACTTATAAATGATGTCAACTCCTAAGTTTTCTCTGTTTTTGAAGAACAAAAGATCAAATTCAATAATGAAAATGTTTTCATCTATGAACTGTACTCCAACATAAAATTAATAAATATGAACAATCTGAAAATTCTTAAGAAAAACTAGAGCAACTTTAACAACATTACACCTTATTTTATCATTTATACATGTGCAACACAACTTACAGGTCACAGTGGATCTACAAATACACACATTAAATGACTAAATGACAAGCACAATATTGATAAAATTCCACATATTTCTCTTAAAACATTTTCACATTTTTTTGTCGTAAATGTTATTTTTTTACACTAAAACAAAGCGAAAATTTAGCTTTTTTATATTATTTATAGATTATTATGATTGTATTTTACTCGTCTGATCCACTTTAGTTTGAATTGACTTAAAATGAAATAAACATCTATGTTAATATTTTCAGTGTCAGGGGCCGGAATGGATCCTTTGGTGGGCCGCTTTCGGCCCGCGGGCCGCATGTTTGACACCCCTGACCTACAGTCACTTATCCTCGACAGTTCTGGTCGGGTTTTGGTCAAAGCGAAAGTAGTCCCGGCAGGTTCTTTCAAACATGTTGTTTTGAGAAGAAACAAGTTTTATTTTGTTGACCCCAGGAAACCTGCCGGGACTACTTTCACTTTGAGCACAACCGGACCACAACTGGACCCACAGGACACTGTCAGGGGTAACGTCACTGTGGGTGTACCAAAGTAAAGACACTGATTCTATACAAGATTCAAGATTCCTTTATTGTCTTCAACGTGTACCAGACAGGTACCCAGTGGAACGAAATTTCATTTATGTACATGTGAGATTTTGTACATGATAAACTCTACAATTAAAATAAATAAATAAATAAATAAGTAAAAACAATGCATTAAAAACCCCTAAAAGCCCTAGCAAAAATGTTTTAAAAGTGCAGATTAGTGTACTGAATTCAATAGTCTTATTGCAGTAGGGATGAAGCTTTTTAAAAATCTGAATGTTCTGGATCTGATGGACTGGAACCTTCTGCCAGAGGGCAGATGAATGAACAGTCCATAACAGGGGTGGGTGGGGTCTTTTAAAACACTGTGGGCTTTTGCCAGGCAGCAACTGTGGGCAATGTCCTCAATAGTGGGAAGAGGACATTTTCAACTATCCCTTTAAACATCAAAAGGGACAGATGAGGGGAATTTCCCTGGCAGTAACTACACATTTTCAGGTTCGAAATTCATGGCATAAGTGTTGTGTTATATATTTAGACCTTGGTTCCAAAACACGATAGACTCATTTTGTAGGCAGGGATTGAACGGTCCCTGGGTGAACACGCTGACACATTTGACAGTATCTTGTACATGTAATGCAGGACATGTTCACGCTGATGTTTGCAGTTATGTCCAGAGTAAAGATGTATGATGCCACGCTCTCTACATCACTGCTATGTCAGCAACTTCACACAACATAATATGTGCTACATTCATGCTGAACAACCCCAGACTAATAATAAGTACTAGTAATAACATGTGCACAGCTTCTATAATGTAGTGTTCTATTTTGAGGCAGCCTTTAGGTACTTAAGGACCCTTGTGAAACAAAAATATATTTCTCCATTTGCTGACTATCAATATAATACTGGCTGAAATTGAACATAAAAAATATATGTATATAATATACAAAAATATGTTGTATTACAGTATGATTAAAAATAATCGCCGCTTTCCATATATTGATCAGAGGTGGTCAAAGTACTCACATTCTGTACTTAAGTAGAAGTACAGCTACTTTTGGGAAAATAGAAGTAGAAGTAGAAGTACTGATTCAACTTCTTTACTGAAGTATAAGTAAAAAAAAAAAAAGTACAACTCCTCAATTGTAAAAAACTAAAACTGCTTTTTTTTTTGCTACTTATTTGCAATAATAATAATAATAATAATACTCATTTAACCAGGAAATTTTTCAAAGGTATCCAAAAATAAAGTGTTTAAAAGTGTATTTATTGGTTGATAGTAGAGTTAATGAGTATGGACAGAAAATGTAAGAAAAATTCAAAAGTCATAAATAAGAGATTTAAAAAAAGAAACAATTATAAGATTAAAAAAGAATCTTAAACATGAGATGAATAGTTAAAATTCTGAGATAAAGTCAAAATGATCAGATTAAAATGTCAATATTTTCAGTAAAAATTCTGAATTATGACATAAAAAATAAAAATTATGAAGAAAAAAGTCAGAATTATGAGAGAGAAATCAAAATTCTGATAAAAAAAGTTAATTATGACATAAAAAAAATTATAATTATGAAATAAAAAGTCAAAATTCTGATATACAATTTACAATTTATACGATTTACAACTTTGATTTATGACTTATTATTTTCATACTGTCACATTTGTCTAGATTGTAAAAGTAATGAGTCTATTTTGAGAATGTAAAGAGAATAAAGTCCAGATATTTATACAAAAATGTAAAAGTAAAAAGTTGCTAGAAAAATAAAATACTTCCACCTCTGATATTGAGACATATATAACAATATATGTACTCATACATGTTAATATGTATTTGGTAATACACAGTAATATATGGATGCACACACAAACGTATTGCATATAGTGAGGTGTATTACTAAATATATGTAATTATATATTTAGTAATACACTTCACAATATATACACAGTAAATTTTGCAGTGTTAAATCAACACTTAGAGAGTTTATTTAACTTCTTCTAGAGTGTATTTGGTCCCATTTTCTCCAAATTAACACTGCAAAATTTACTGTGTAGAGGACAGATAAGGAGGCGCATGTGGACAAAACAAGGGAACACAGGTGACAGACGAGGGAAACTAGGGTAAAAAGGTGAAACACAAAGAAAGAGAAGGGAAACACATGGAAGTGAGAAATTAACAAAATAAAACATGAAATGGACAGAAAAGGCAAAACATGAACTAACAACACGGCTTGACCACACATATCATAACACCTGGTTCCCATGGTAACCTTTATTCAGCATTAACATTTCAATGTAAAAACAAAGGAAATAGCTTTAATTCCCAATTATTTTATTAAGAATAAATAATTAGCTCCACCAAGGAGGTATTAAATCCGAGTCTGTCTGTCTGTCTGTCTGTCTGTCTGTCTGTCTGTCTGTCTGTCTGTCTGTCTGTCTGTCAGCAGGATTACACAAAAAGCTCTGAATGGATTTTGATCCAACTTTCAGGAATGAAAGATAATGGGTCAAGGATGAACCCATTAGATTTTGAGCAATGGTCAAAATCAAAGGTCAAGGTCACACTAAAGATCAACAGCTAAAACATAATATAGAATCTCGGGCGTTTTTTTTCATTCACATCATCTCACCTTCAGACATCAAATGGGTCAACACCTATTGTCATGACCTCCGCTCCAGTGACCTTTCCCCCAATCTCCACACTCACCTGGTCCTGCACTGCGCAGCTGCAAGCCGTTCCTAATCGGTGGCTATATAAGCAGTAAGGCTTGTAGCTGCCAGTGCAGGACCATTCAGATATGTCACCTCCATAACCCGGACTTTTGCTTCCATCTCCCCAATCACCATAACCTGGACACTCATCATCACCACGGACTCTGGCCGTCCACCCCCAGGTTGTGTTTGTCTTGTTTTTATGTTGTTTTGTTATTAAATTATTTTGCCCTTCAGTACTGTGCATTGGAGTCCTCTCCTTTCACCTCACCCCGATCCGTGACAGAATGGTCCTGCCACCATCTGGACTCCGCCAGTGCTGAAGGGACCCTTTTTGTTTTTAGTTTTCCCCGTTTTGTTCTGTCTAAAGTCTGTCCAGTCTTGCGTTCTGTCCCTGTCTGTGTATTTCCCAGTTAGTTATGTTTCCCTGCCCCAACATTCAGTTTATCTGCCCAGCGTCCTGTATATCCTTCCTAGCGCCCTGTATATCCTTCCTAGCGTTCTGTGTTCCTTCCTAGCGTTCTGTGTTCCTGGCTTAAGCGTTCTGTGTATCTGGTTTAAGCGTTCTGTGTATCTGGTTTAAGCGTTCTGTGTATCTGGTTTAAGCGTTCTGTGTATCTGGTTTAAGCGTTCTGTGTATCTGGTTTAAGCGTTCTGTGTATCTGGTTTAAGCGTTCTGTGTATCTGGTTTAAGCGTTCTGTGTATCTGGTTTAAGCGTTCTGTGTATCTGGTTTAAGCGTTCTGTGTATCTGGTTTAAGCGTTCTGTGTATCTGGTTTAAGCGTTCTGTGTATCTGGTTTAAGCGTTCTGTGTATCTGGTTTAAGCGTTCTGTGTATCTGGTTTAAGCGTTCTGTGTATCTGGTTTAAGCGTTCTGTGTATCTGGTTTAAGCGTTCTGTGTATCTGGTTTAAGCGTTCTGTGTATCTGGTTTAAGCGTTCTGTGTATCTGGTTTAAGCGTTCTGTGTATCTGGTTTAAGCGTTCTGTGTATCTGGTTTAAGCGTTCTGTGTATCTGGTTTAAGCGTTCAGTGTTTCTGGCTTAAGCGTTCAGTGTTTCTGGCTTAAGCGTTCAGTGTTTCTGGCTTAAGCGTTCAGTGTTTCTGGCTTAAGCGTTCAGTGTTTCTGGCTTAAGCGTTCAGTGTTTCTGCCTTAAGCGTTCAGTGTTTCTGGCTTAAGCGTTTCTGAGTTTCTGGCTTAAGCGTTTCTGAGTTTCTGGCTTAAGCGTCTCTGTGTTTCTGGCTTAAGCGTCTCTGTGTTTCTGGCTTAAGCGTTCTGTGTTTCTGCCTTAAGCGTTCTGTGTTTCTGCCTTAAGCGATCTGTGTTTCTGCCTTAAGCGTTCAGTGTATCTGCCTTAAGCGTTCTGTGTTCCTGGCTTAAGCGTTCTGTGTCTCTGCGTTCTGTGTCTCTGCGTTCTGTGTCGCTTTCTAGCGTTGTGTGTCGCTTTCTAGCGTTGTGTGTCGCTTTCTAGCGTTGTGTGTCGCTTTCTAGCGTTGTGTGTCGCTTTCTAGCGTTGTGTGTCGCTTTCTAGCGTTGTGTGTCGCTTTCTAGCGTTGTGTGTCGCTTTCTAGCGTTGTGTGTCGCTTTCTAGCGTTGTGTGTCGCTTTCTAGCGTTGTGTGTCGCTTTCTAGCGTTGTGTGTCGCTTTCTAGCGTTGTGTGTCGCTTTCTAGCGTTGTGTGTCGCTTTCTAGCGTTCTGTGTCGCTTTCTAGCGTTCTGTGTCGCTTTCTAGCGTTCTGTGTCGCTTTCTAGCGTTCTGTGTTTCTGGCTTAAGCGGTCTGTGTCTCTGTCCCGTTCTGTGTTTTCTTGCCCAGTGTTCTGTGTATCTGGCTTAAGCGTTCTGTGTATCTGGTTTAAGCGTTCTGTGTTCCTGGCTTAAGCGTTCTGTGTTCCTGGCTTAAGCGTTCTGTGTTCCTGGCTTAAGCGTTCTGTGTTCCTGGCTTAAGCGTTCTGTGTCTCTGTCCCGTTCTGTGTCTCTGTCCCGTTCTGTGTCTCTGTCCCGTTCTGTGTCTCTGCGTTCTGTGTCTTTGCGTTCTGTGTCTTTGCGTTCTGTGTCTTTGCGTTCTGTGTCTTTGCGTTCTGTGTCTTTGCGTTCTGTGTCTTTGCGTTCTGTGTCTTTGCGTTCTGTGTCGCTTTCTAGCGTTCTGTGTCGCTTTCTAGCGTTCTGTGTCGCTTTCTAGCGTTCTGTGTCGCTTTCTAGCGTTCTGTGTCGCTTTCTAAGCGTTCTGTGTCGCTTTCTAAGCGTTCTGTGTCGCTTTCTTAGCGTTCTGTGTCGCTTTCTAGCGTTCTGTGTCGCTTTCTAGCGTTCTGTGTCGCTTTCTAGCGTTCTGTGTCGCTTTCTAGCGTTCTGTGTCGCTTTCTAGCGTTCTGTGTCGCTTTCTAGCGTTCTGTGTCGCTTTCTAGCGTTCCGTGTCTCTGGCTAGCGTTCCGTGTCTCTGGCTAGCGTTCCGTGTCTCTGGCTAGCGTTCCGTGTTTCTGGCTAGCGTTCCGTGTTTCTGGCTAGCGTTCCGTGTTTCTGGCTAGCGTTCCGAGTTTCTGGCTAGCGTTCCGAGTTTCTGGCTAGCGTTCCGAGTTTCTGGCTAGCGTTCCGAGTTTCTGGCTAGCGTTCCGAGTTTCTGGCTAGCGTTCCGAGTTTCTGGCTAGCGTTCCGAGTTTCTGGCTAGCGTTCCGAGTTTCTGGCTAGCGTTCCGAGTTTCTGGCTAGCGTTCCGAGTTTCTGGCTAGCGTTCCGAGTTTCTGGCTAGCGTTCCGAGTTTCTGGCTAGCGTTCCGAGTTTCTGGCTAGCGTTCCGAGTTTCTGGCTAGCGTTCCGAGTTTCTGGCTAGCGTTCCGAGTTTCTGGCTAGCGTTCCGAGTTTCTGGCTTTTTGTCTTGTCTTCTGGCTTTTTGTCTTGTCTTCTGGCTATTTGTCTTGTCTTCTGGCTATTTGTCTTGTCTTCTGGCTATTTGTCTTGTCTTCTGGCTATTTGTCTTGTCTTCTGGCTATTTGTCTTGTCTTCTGGCTATTTGTCTTGTCTTCTGGCTATTTGTCTTGTCTTCTGGCTATTTGTCTTGTCTTCTGGCTATTTGTCTTGTCTTCTGGCTTGTTGTCTTGTCGCCTGGCTAGTTGTCCTGTCGCCTGGCGTTGTGTCTTTTCGTCGGTCTTGGTCTGTCGTTGGTCTTTTCTGTCTGTTCCTGTCCCTGACTCTTGCTCGTTGCTTGCTTCTGTCCCCTGTCCCTGACTCTTGCCCGTTGCTCGCTTCTGTCCCCTGTCCCTGACTCTTGCCCGTGGTTGGCTTCTGTTCCCTGTCCCTGCCTGTTGCCCGTGGTTGGCTTCTGTCCCCTGTCCCTGCCTGTTGCCCGTGGTTGGCTTCTGTCCCCTGTCCCTGCCTGTTGCCCGTGGTTGGCTTCTGTCCCCTGTCCCTGCCTGTTGCCCGTTGCTGGCTTCTGTCCCCGGTCCCTGCCTGTTGCCCGTGGTTGGCTTCTGTTCCCGGTCCCTGCCTGTTGCCCGTGGTTGGCTTCTGTTCCCTGTCCCTGCCTGTTGCCCGTTGCTGGCTTCTGTCCCCGGTCCCTGCCTGTTGCCCGTTGCTGGTTTCTGTCCCCTGTCCTTGCTTGTTGTTCGTTTCTGCCTGCCTGTTTCCTGTCCCTGCCTGTTGCCCGTTTCTTCGTTTTGTCTTGTTCCTGTCTCAGCCAGAGTCCGTGGTGACCCCACCCAATCAGTCTCCTTGGTCCTCAGTCAGACCAGTCCAGTTGCTCCTGCTACCAACCCAGACCTCTCAGGCCACTCAGTCCTGAGGGTCTTCCGTCCGGAAGGGTTCAACGCCGCCCTACTCAGGGGGTTTCCACACCGCCCTGCCCAGAGGGATGCCACACCGCTCTGCCAGAGGGTACTCCGCCCAGGGGGTTTCCACACCGCCCTGCCCAGAAGGATGCCACACCGCTCTGCTCAGAGGGTACTCCGCCAGGGGGTTTCCACACCGCCCTGCCCAGAAGGGATTCCACACCGCTCTGCCCAGAGGGTACTCCGCCCAGGGGGTTTCCACACCGCCCTGCCCAGAAGGATGCCACACCGCTCTGCCCAGAGGGTACTCCGCCAGGGGGTTTCCACACCGCCCTGCCCAGAAGGGATTCCACACCGCTCTGCCCAGAGGGTACTCCGCCCAGGGGGTTTCCACACCGCCCTGCCCAGAAGGATGCCACACCGCTCTGCCCAGAGGGTACTCCGCCAGGGGGTTTCCACACCGCCCTGCCCAGAAGGGATTCCACACCGCTCTGCCCAGAGGGTACTCCGCCCAGGGGGTTTCCACACCGCCCTGCCCAGAAGGATGCCACACCGCTCTGCCCAGAGGGTACTCCGCCAGGGGGTTTCCACACCGCCCTGCTCAGAAGGGATTCCACACCGCTCCGCCCAGAGGGTACTCCGCCCAGGGGGTTTCCACACCGCCCTGCCCAGAAGGATGCCACACCGCTCTGCCCAGAGGGTATTCCGACCAGGAGGTTACCATGCCGCCCTGCTCGGTGAAATACTACTTAAAAATGTTTTTATTTTTGAGCTCTGGACAACGGGGGGGGGGGTGTTTGTGTTTTTTTTTTTGTTTGTTTGTTTTTTAGGGGCTTCAGGAGCCGCCCCTTAGGGGGGGGGTACTGTCATGACCTCCGCTCCAGTGACCTTTCCCCCAATCTCCACACTCACCTGGTCCTGCACTGCGCAGCTGCAAGCCGTTCCTAATCGGTGGCTATATAAGCAGTAAGGCTTGTAGCTGCCAGTGCAGGACCATTCAGATATGTCACCTCCATAACCCGGACTTTTGCTTCCATCTCCCCAATCACCATAACCTGGACACTCATCATCACCACGGACTCTGGCCGTCCACCCCCAGGTTGTGTTTGTCTTGTTTTTATGTTGTTTTGTTATTAAATTATTTTGCCCTTCAGTACTGTGCATTGGAGTCCTCTCCTTTCACCTCACCCCGATCCGTGACACCTATGGCTCCATCACGTCACGTTTTGACGTCATATGACGCCATATCAAACCTTGGCGGAGGTCTGCTGTCTCTGACAGTTCTGAAATAAAAAAATGTCATGTAAACCAATGTATATTAATCTTTTGCAGTTATATGTCTTCATCAGTGATGCGTTGTCATGACAACCATTATCCTGGACTTTCAATTGGCAGTGTGATCATTTCACTGTGGCTGATGAGCCCATATGAGAAATGAAATACGACTGCGTTTGTAATTGAATTGTCGAACATTTTGAATGATGATTGGCAGCTAACTCATAGCCTCCCCGTAACCTCTTTTCTTTACTCCCTTTTGATTTTTATCTCGTCGTCACTCACATTTTATCTCTGTGACTGGCGTCGGAGTAAATGACTGAAACATTAGTTCCATCATACAGAAAATCTTAATCAGTGACAGCTTGTTGTAAATCAGAATTTATTATCATGACCTATAATAGATTTGTTGAACTGTTGCTAAGATGACTGTGTGGCAGTGCTGGATCAAATCAAACACTACAGTCTCAGTAAAAAGAAAAAAATCATTCCTGCTGTTTTCACTGGGAAATATCGTGTAATTGAGAATGAAAACTGCCATTTCAATACCGCAGAGCCGCATGAAATCTGTCCCTATTTACAAAGAGCTTTTCCACAGAAAGCTGTTGATCCTTTTACTGAGAAATGTGAGGAAAAAAATGACTGATTAGAAATATAAATATAATACTATTTCTGAAAACTGTGTGTGTGCATGTGTGTATGTGTGTACTTGTATTCCTATCTTTACGGGGATATTGATCCATTTACACAGTCACACCATGGGGACCTCTGACACTATTGAGCTCCGGAGGATGATGTCATACTGGGCGGTCTCGTGACAAAACCGTTGGGCGGAGCCATTTTGGCAGGAAATTTAAAATTCATAACAGAGTAGACATAGCAGGGAGTCATTACGAAGATGGTAGACAGGTGTTGTGCACCAGGATGCAAAAATAGTAGAGGGAAAAAGAAAGGGCTGTCATTTTACCGCATCCCGAAAGATCCGGAGAGGAGGGAAAAGTGGATCAGCACGATTAAAAGAGCCAGGAGCCGGAAAAATAAGTCAGAAAGATGGGACCCCCCGGCTGTTGGATTTCACTTATGCAGTGAGCACTTCATATCAGGTGGGTGAAAATAATATGATAAAATGTACAATAACACATGAGAGTTTCTGGTCACAATTTTACAGAAGTATTTGAACCATAAACCCCAGTTCCTATAGGTCACAAACATTGTCTGTCGTGTCATTTTAAGACCGAGTCTTGCTTAGCCTGGCAAGTTAGCTTGCTATGTAGCTAGTGGTTCTGGTAGATCCAGCAGGACAGCTTTGTCGTGTACCCATTAACCACAGACAGGAACGCAGGTTTGACGAGCATTCCTAACCACCACCCAAGGCTTTAAAGGACTGTCATTAAGCCGCTGGGAATGTCTAACCTATATGAAATTCATCAATAGATAAAGAAAAGGTTGAAAAACGTTTTCTGCGTTGGTAGAGAATATCAAAAATACAAATCAGCCAGGCACACGGAAGTTGCTAACAAAACAGCTGTACCCGAAATAGCTGTTGAAACAGCTGTAGCTAGCCAAGCTAATAAACAAACATGCTAACGAGACAAAGTGGAATAATTTTATGCTTACCCTTCCAGTAATGATGACGACGTTTTTTTGTGTCAATCTCCATAGTTGCAGTTGTGTTACAAAGCCGGACTGACACCATTTATATCCATCCAGACCTTTGTAGGCTCTTAGAGAGTCCCCAGTGTAAACTGATGGAAAGCTTACTAGATAGGAGTGAATGTCTGCGTAGCGCAAAGTCTGGTACGTCTTGGGGGCAGAATGACACGTCCTTGTAAAGCACCCCAGGTGCATTATAAGGGTCACTAATATTTAATCTGTTAATCGGTTGCCATGTTTCCTGCCAAAATGGCATCTGACAACGAAAGTCACGTGATGCCTGGAGCTCAATGGGAACCAAAATTCAGTTCCCCACAAGGGTTGAATATAAAGGTCTCCACTCGTAAAATAAAAATGATGTGGCCCTACATATACATGAATTAGCTTTCTCCAGAAGTCCTCATAAAGCATGAGGGAAACAGGTGCAAAGAAAAACACGTATTTTTCAAAGATTTCACGATGTGTTTACTTTTCTTCCAATTATTTTTTATTAGGATTTTCTTATTGTATTTTATTTCATTTTATTATTTATTCATTTTTTTGTTTATTTTATTTTAAAAACATGTGTTTAGTTTTTCTAAACACAAACAATACTGTAATTTGTAGTAAATTTAAAGTAAATATAAATATACTTTATAGTTGATTGTACAAATCAAATTATGTGAGGTGATTTACTATATATACATATATATATATATATATATATATATATATATATATATATATATATATATATATATATATATATATATATACATATATATATATATATATATATATATATATATATACATATATATATATATATATATATATATATATATATACATATATATATATATATATATATATATATATATATATATATATATATATATATATATATATATATATATATATATATATATATATATATATATATATATATATATATATATATATATATATATATATATATATATATATATATATATATATATATATATATATATATATATATATATACCCCCCACCCCCACCCCTTGTTTTGGACATGACCATAGGGTCCTGTGGTGGTCTATGACGGTGTGAACACAAAATGCCTAAAAGAGGAACCACACATGCAGCGAAGTTTGGGCACTCTGACTCTGGGATATGAGGATATGTGCCCGGCGCAGACACAAGCCAAATCCAGGGGGAGGTCCAGTGAGGGGATCCTCCCAGCTTAGTAATATGCTGACATGTCGGGTCATCTCATCTAAACTGAGGCAGTAGTAGGTACAAAAAATGAGGGGGGGGGGGGGGTGAACGATGTGAAAAGAAGATTTTACAATTGTCGTAATAGGCGTTGACCTACGACCAGTAGGTTTTGTGATCTCTGGAGATCAAAGGTGACATGTCGGAAAATTAACTCCTGTAACACTGTGTCAAGCATAGACATATCACACTATAACTTAATCAATACTGGATATATTATCATAATATTACACGCTCTGACGCATATATACATATCACGGAATTATCAATATCGCAAAAGGTCAAAGGTCAAGGTCACATTTAGCAGAAAGGTCAAAATCCCATTATTGGCTCTAATTCAAGAATGGGTTGTCAGACATTCATTTAATTTTTTGTGTTTACTTTTTGGGTCAGTGTTAACTTATAGTATTTTATATGGTCCTAATGTTTTATTTCATTTAAAAATTCTAATTATTTGTAGATTGACAGAAGAACAGGTGAATAATCCTGTGGTGGTGGAAACTAAAGGTTACAGGCTACACTTAGGACGAGTCTGAATTACAGAGGAATGGAAATAGATACAATTGACACAAAGACGTTTTTAATTACGTTAGTTTTTTTATTTGTCACAATAATGTCATGAATAGAAATTAAACGTGAAAAAAAATTGATGAATTAAGTTCTGAAAGTGAAGGCTAACACATGTCCCTCAAAGATACACAACTACACAAGAAAATTATCACAACTGCACAAACACAAACTACACACACCGACACACAATTACACAAACACACACAAATATACAAAAAACTGCACCAACTACACACGATTACAGAAACACAAAAATACACACATATATATATCCAGTATCACACACACACACACACACACACACACACAAACACCACATCTGCACAAACACACACATACAATACACACAAATGCAAATATATAAACACACACAACAGCACAACTACATGAAGACACAGCTACACAAACTACACACAGACACACAACTGCACAAAAACAACACACCTGCACAAACAAATGCAATTACACAACTACATGAAGACACAACTACACAAAACACATACACACACACACACACAGCTCTAGGGGGTCTTCTAGTGGGCGGGGCTTGAAGCTTGCCTGATTTTGGACAAACTAACGACTGAGAAGATGATATCATTTCAGTGAGAAAAATGAACACAGTAGGGTTTATACCCCCCCCACACACACACCTTAGTTAAGACGCTCTCTATGGTACTGCTTTTTCAGGTTTTAACAAGTGGAGGAAGTGGTGTGTGTGTGTTTGTGTGAGAGAGAGAGAGAGAGAGAGAGAGAGAGAGAGAGAGAGAGAGAGAGAGAGAGAGGAGAGAGAGAGAGAGAGAGAGAGGAGAGAGAGAGAGAGAGAGAGAGAGAGGCAGCAGCTGTACAGTGTCTCAAGTGGCAAAATAATGTCATTAACGAGTAAAACCGTTATAAAAATGAGGAGGAAGTAGGAGTCATTATGATGTAACACCAACATGTTTGGACTGTGAGCACATTTTACTTTAGCTTTTTCCTTTCTTTCACACACACACATACTTAAACCCACCAAAACCATAAACACATTGTTTATTTAAAGTCTTGTTTAAGTCTTTATTAAAGTCTTTTCAAAATTGCAGCATAGTATAGCATTTACTTTATTTGAATGGATAGATATTTATGTTTAAATTATTACGTTTTAACTGTAATTGTGTTTTTAACTTGACTTATGGTCTATTTTGTAAAGCACTGAATTACCCTGTGTTTGATTTGTGTTATACAAATAAATCTTGGTTGCAATGTCAATGTCATCATGCATTATTAGTCCCTTTTTCATTGACCCTTCTACCCCTGCAGGGTTTTGTCATCTGTTAACTATGCACCAAAGTTATGGAATACAATTCCAAAAGACGTCAGGGAAGCCAGTTCACTGAGTATATTTAAAACCAAATTAAAAACTTTTTATTTAAACTTTAAACTATTTATTTATAAGAATCGAGTCACAACTCTGTGACCACATTCTTTACATTCTTTATGTTTTGTGCACAAATCAAATCTTAATGTATTTCTTATTTATTTTATTGAAGTTGTATAATGTATGTATAATCAGGTTATCTGTATTTTTGTAATTTTATAATTTTGTGCAATCAAATCTTAATGTATTTCCTATTTCACCCTTGTCTTAAAATTGTATTTACATTTTTAACCAATGTGAAGCACGTTGGGCTACAGTTTTTGAATCAAAAGTGCTATATAAATAAGGTTTTTTATTATTATTATTATTATTATTATTATTATTATTATTATTATTATTATTATTATTATTATTATTATATATCTGTGCTTCTGCCCAATGGTGCACTTGATAAATCAGCCTGAAGGTTTTCAAGTGAATGCAGATTATTACCTCCACCAAAGAGGTGTCTGTCTGTCAGCAGGATTCGTGCAAGGGACTAATGCATTTCAAATTCTGGATCATGCAAAAAGTTCTGTAGCTGGATTAAACCCCCAGTGACCGTAGTGAGGATAAAGTGGGTTCAGATGACGAGACACGAGGTATTTTGCTATATTCAATACTGAAATGTCCCTGGATTACAGTAGCATTAATAATAATTAATAATAATTAATAATAAAATTATTGGGCTGCACCTGTTGGTTTGCTTTTCGACTTCTGTGGGACAAGAATCCTGTAATTTTAATAAATCTGGGACTTGATACGAATCGTGTCTCGTCACTCAGTTCATCACTTGACATGTTGAAGGAGCAAATGTTCTTGGTTTCACACCTGAGATACATTTTGAAAATACTCCTTTAAAAAAAACAAGAGAAGTCCCTTGTTTCCCTCCCATACTCGTGCACAAAAAAATAATGTTAACACAGGTACTAGTTTCATTCCATCTTGATTATTGGTTTGTAATTTGGTCTAATGCAATCAACAAAGATTTATTTGAGCTCCACATATAATAAACACTTTGATTATTAGGTGTGAGGAAGAGTGCAGTCAGAATGCACGACAGCTTTAGAGCACAGGATAAGTTGACATGCAATCTAATGAGTTTCCTTTGAAATGTTTGTTATTGTCAACAACCAAACTTTCTAGACTCACAAGCAACTTTTGCTAGAGTTTGACAAAATGACAACATCAGTCATTTAGTTCCAGTCATTGTAGAAGAGATGCAGTGTGTCTAGGGTCCTACTAAACTATGAAAAGGACAAAAGTCTTAGTTATTTATTATATTACATATAACACAATTAATTAGAATATAATGAACATTATTGTTGAGTCGCATTTTGTAATAACTTTTTCATTTTGTAATAAACTGTCCCAATGCATTTTGTGATACATTTTGCTGTATTATTACATTTTGAGAAGATTATTACAAAATACACTTGCAACTTTCTCTGTTCTCTAGAAAATATAATAACATTGTGCATCAAGTAATAACAATTCAAAAGGATAGTTTGTTTATTAATTGCATTTTACTTTAATTTGGGCATGCATTTTAGGCTGAATTTGCCAGAAAACCCCCTTGGAGGTTTAAGAGGTTAAACAATGTAAGTGTCTTCTGCTTGTTTACAGAGCTGCTGTGACCAGATAATTTATCCACTAAGATTAATTTTAAACAAATATGAAATTGCCCCAAAAGGCTAAACAAACAACAACATTTCTATTTTCCAAATATTTGTCCATGTCTAATAAGTCCAATTACCAGCCAAGCCATAAACCATTTGGAACAGCTCCTTGAGTTTAAATGCCACACCACCAAAGTGCCCTGCTGCTGCAAAATGTAATAAATTATTACATAATGTGACAAAATTTATTACAAAATGCAGCTTCATGACAAAATGAAATGAAAAGGTTATTGCACTTTGGATGTTTATTACAATATATTACATCATTGTCTTATATTACAATAAGACTATCATGGTTAGGAGATAGTATCATACTTATTCATTGTATTTGTAGTTAATGTTACATGTAAATGTAGTTACAAATAATAGACTTAAACTGTGTTTTTAAAAAAGCCAAAGGCATTATCAACCAGGAACATGTTCTTAATAAAGAATTTGCATTAATGCCATCAGGACGGCGTTACAAGCAGACCAACCGGTATTATCCCTTCTGCTGTTCAGCTGCTAAATGCAGAGATATGAGTTGGGAATTGTTTAAGGTTTCTGTTTTATGTATTTATTTATTATGTACGTTATTTGAATGACATGTCTTTTTTCTTTACCATGTAGAAATAAAATTGCCCATCGGGGATAAATAAAGTTTTTGTCATGACGGGCGAGGTGAAAAGGAAGGACTCAGATGCCAGGTGCTGATGGTAAAAAAAGATTTAATAAAAACAGAAGCAACAAGAAAAGCACTGAGAGCGCAGACTCCTCCCCCTCCCCCGACCACCACCACCCCGATCACCCCCAAAATGAAATCAGTTCTCCCATATCCTGAAAATGTCATCAAAATCCGTCCATAAGTTTTCAAGTTATTTTGAACACAGACAAACAGATAAACGCTGGTAAAAACAAAACCTCCTTGACGGAGGTAAAAATGACAGCGACAAAAAACTAAACCTGGGGAATGATCAGCCAGAGTCCAAGGTGGTGTTTGGAATGTCCAGGTTATTGAGACAAGGGAAATGGTAGCGTGTCCATGTTATGGGGGTGACAAACTGAATTGTCCCACACCGGCAACTGCAGGCCTCACCGCTTAAATAGTTGCAGATCAGCAACTTGCAGCTGCGCGGTGTGGGCCAGGTGAATCTGGAGTGGATCTGGGTGAAAGGTGACAGTGGTGACAGTTTTCTCTTTCTCTTAATTTATAGTGAAAGTGAATGTACTTGTAGTTGATCATATCAGATTTTATGAGCTGACGTAAATGGACATAAAAAAAGTATATAGTGTGTTAATGCAGTAAATATTAGATTTTAGTTTGTAAAAGGGGGTGGGAGTTTATAAGGTTTCACTTCTTCCCACTTCTTTTCCAGTAGAAGAAAAAACCTTTTTGTTGAACATTTTTAATGATGTTTTGATGATTATTGTGTCCTCGAAATAAAACTGAACTAAATTATATGTAGAGTGAAAAGGGAAATCTGAAAAGTACCAAAGATGAAGAAGATGAAAAGTAGTAAATATGAAAAGGACAAAAAGTAAGAAAAGTACAAAAGTCTTAGTCATTTATTATATCACATACAACACATTGTATTAGAATATCAAGTCTTGGCTCAAGTTTCTGAGATAAGTCTGAGGTCAAAATGTGAAATTGTTAGAATGAACAAGAGAATAAGTTTTAGTCTAAAGGAATATTGGTCTCAGATCTACCAGATCTACTTCAAAACACTGTCTACACATTATGATACATTCACTTTACTGCAGGGGTCTCAAACATATGGCCCGGGGGCCAAATGTGGTCCGCCAAAGGTTACAATTCAGCCCCTCGAATTAATTTTCAAAGGTCAATAATTCCACAGTAAGGCTGTCAAACTCATTTTAGTTCAGTTTATTATCTAGAGCAGGGGTCTCAAACATGCGGCCTGGGGGCCAAATGCGGCCCGGCAAAGGTTCCAATGTGGCCCCCAGGATGAATTTGCAAAGTGCAAAAATTATATATAGTCAAGGCTGTGGAACTGATTTTAGTTCAGGTTCCACATTCAGACCAATATGGTCTATAGTTAAATTATAGTAGAATAACATATTAAAAGAATTACTCCATATTTTCTTCTCATGTTCTCTCTTCTCTCTTTCTTATAGTGGAAAAAATAACATTAAATCGGGAAAATATTTACACTTATGAACTATCCTGTAACAATAAATTGCAAAAAACATGAAGGAATATGAAAAAACTGAAATTTCTTAAGAAAATTAAGCACAATTTTAACAGTTAAATGTCTTTGTAGTAGATCTGATCCATAATGAACATGTGTAAATGATAGATTGAAGCATAATATTGTTAGACCTTCATGTATTTTTTTTTTAGATATTTCAATTTTATTTCAGGTTATTCACATCTTTTTTGTTGGATTTTTTTTTTTAAAGCAAGCTCATAAAGTAATAAGGTTTGTTTGCACTAAAACAAACGCAAACAATGTGAATACAATTTTTTTTCTAGGTTAATATACTGGTTTTACTGGTCCAGCCCATTGGACATTAAATTGGGCTGAATGTGGCCCCTGAAAGGAATGAGTTTGAGACCCCTGATCTAGAGTCAAATAACATAAAAAAGAATAAATCCATAATTTCTTCTGGGTTTGATGTGAAACATTTGACATTATGCTGATAAAGTCTTCCTTATAGTTTTAAAAAATAACACACAAGTAGTTGTATTTCTACTTAAGTACAGAATAGGAGTACTTTGACCACCTCTCTTAGCTCCTTTCCTCTGTGTTCATGATATACGTTACCTCAAATGACCTTAATATCAAAGGTACCAGTATTTTGATTTGTCATTTGATTCTAAAGTTTAAAGATCTAGCATCACAGATGAATATTTGACCCCTAAAAGCTTCAGCTGTTGTACGACCCGCAGCAACTTTCTGTTCATTTCACTCGCAGTGAATAGTTCCACCTTTCATCTATACAGTAACTTAACAAATGCATGCAATTATTCACTGAAAAGCTTAGCGCCGCAGACCTTTAAGGAAAAGAAACATATTTTTGTGTCGACCTATGGCTCTCACCAAGAACATTTCTTTACATCTTTGATCAATGGATTCAACATGGAGTCCACTAATAGACAGGTTGTATTTTCTCATGCACGTTTCCCTCTGTGAGCCGTGTCCTTAAGCTTTTCAGAAGCTTCTTCAAGTTCAGCATGAGTCTTTAGTGGCTTCAATCTCAGGGTCATCAGACCTCGTAGCTTTATTTAAAATAGAGTGAATGGACTCCAGACATTATTCAGTCTAGTCTGACCTCATAAACATGCTCCTCACGTATGCTTTTGTACAAGGATCCTCAACAGTGTAACAATGGTCTATGGCTCTTTTTTATACTGTCCCGTGGATTCCAAACCTCTGTCTTCCTGCAGGTATTATGAGGAGTTTTTGGATTCAATTTTGTGCTGTTTTTTTGGGTTTTACTGGGGAAGAGTTGAGCCAAGTGGTTACCTTACTTTACAGCAGCGGATCCCAAACTTATTTAGCTTTCCATTCTGTTTTAATATCGAACATTTCTTCCATCCCCATGCATTCAAAACTGAGATTTTTTTTTGTGCTAAAAGTAATGTTTTTGGTCATGTAATAAATTGGAAATAAATATTAATTGTAGAGGACATTTAGGCTACGGTTTTTGTTTCTTTTTCTTCTCAAATTTCTTACAAAATACACTAAGAAATCTAAAAAATGAAGAGAAAAAACATGTTAAAATTCGATAACCACCCAAAAATGTGATAAAATATCCAAAAACACATGCAAAAATATGAATTGTACATGCAATTAACATATTTAATCAATAGTTTTTATTAAATAACTTGAAACAAAACAGCTGTAAATAACTGTTCTATTAAATGGACTGCACTTATATAGTTCTTTTGCACTTTCATGATGTTCAAAGCCTCACATTCACCCATTCACACACACACATTCATAGGTTTCTAAGGTTCTACTGGGAGACTAAATCAGTGTTCAGTGTCTTGCCCAAAGGACACTTCGACATGTGGACAGACAGAGCTGGGACACGAACCGCCGACCCTTCAGTCATTGGACGACCTGCTCTACCAACTGAGCCACAGTCACCCTCACCCAACCATTAAATTGCGTTTCCATTTTTAATCAGATTAATTATGATGATGGATTAATCCATGTTAATGCATTCATTTTGACAGCACTAATTATTTGATAAACATATAATCCAGCTCATTGAATTGCAGTGCATATGTGTTAATAGAATGAATGGGCTTAATTGCTCTGTATCAGGATTTGGGTGTGAATCGTACCACTGTTGGAATAAATCCATGCAGGGCCTGGGGGCAGGGCACATTATCCGGACATTTAAACCCAATAAAGCTCATAATAACGTTGCTTTACAATTACAACATATGCATGCATGCAGCAGCGGCGCTTACAAGCACACATACTACACTACCCATCTGCGGTAACATGAGACGCTCCAGTTTAAAACACTTTTTGCTCGGGTTTAGGGTTAGTGTTAGGATGAGGGTTAGGGTCAGAGCTCTGAGCATCACATATCGAAGTGGATGTGTTAGAAAACCACTGACGCCAAAGGGCACCTTGTGTGTCAGAAAGTAACACTTGGTCAGCACGTCTGACTGCGTCTGACGTTGACCTGCTGGGAGTGACAATGCTCTGGTAGATACTGTCAGTGCCCACCGTGAGTCTGTCCAGTGCAAATTCATTAGCCTTGGTAGCGATATTCATTTCTGTGTTTGCCCCTGTCTGTCTTGCCTGGATGTTTTGTGTGTTTTGATCTCTAGCCTGTCCCCGACCATGAGCCTGTTTTATCACCTGCTGGTGCCTCATTGTCTCTGGAACCCTGGACCTAACTCTCCTTCTGGACCCCAGTATGATTTTTGGATTTTCCTGGTTAGTGTTTTGGCTGTTGGACCCCTGTCTGTCTCTGATCTGTCTTCCTCCACCCTCAGGTTTTCCTTCCCTGATCACTCGCAGAGCCTTACGGCAGAATCATCAGCTCACATTAATGTTATTGTGATCAATAAAATCTGTAAACGCAGCCACAGCATTTGGATCCATCACTGGTACTGAGAACGTAACAGAAATAAAACAACTGTCCCATTTAATTGCGTTCAAATTTTGAATCAGATTAATGATGATGATGGATTCATCTGTGTTAATGTGTTCATTTTGACAAACCTACTTATCTGATGAATAAAGATAAATAAATAACAAAGATGAATAAATAATCCAGCTCATTGAATTGTACTGTATATTTTTAATAGAATGTGCTGAAGTCCTCTGTATCACTCTCGATACCACATACATGTATCATTCAAACATATAAGTGACGCCATTAAAAACCTTGAAACTTCTAGTTTTCAAATATATATATATATATATATAAAAAAAAAAATTCCTCTCGCCCCACGTGGGCAGTGTCTCCTTCAGACTCGGGTCCTCTACCAGAGGCCTGGGAGCCTGAGGGTTCTGCGCAGGATCTTAGCTGTTCCTAGCAATGCGCTCTTTTGTACAGAGATCTCTGATGTTGTTCCTGGTATCTGCTGGAGCCATTCTCCCAGCTTGGGGGTCACTGCCCCTAATGCTCCGATCACTACTGGTACCACTGTTGCCTTCACACTCCACATTTTCTCTAACTCCTCTTTCAGCCCTTGGTATTTCTCAAACTTCTCATGTTCTTTCTTTCTGATGTTGCTATCACTGGGGCCTGCTACATCTATCACCACCACTGTCTTCTCATGTTTATCCAACACCACTATGTCAGGCTGATTGGCCATCACCACCTTGTCAGTCTGGATCTGGAAGTCCCACAGGATCTTGGCCTGTTTGTTCTCTGTCACCTTTGGGGGGTTCTCCCATCTTGACCCTGGGACCTCCAGTCCATACTCTTTACAGATGTTCGTGTACAGTATGCCCGCTACCTGGTTATGCCTCTCCATGTATGCCTTGCTTGCCAGCATCTTACACCCTGCTGTGATGTGCTGGACTGTTTCAGGGGCTTCTCTACACAGCCTACACCTGGGGTCCTGTCTGATGTGGTAGACCCCGAACTCTATTGCTCTGGTGTTCAGGGTTTGTTCTTGTGCAGTCATGAGTAGTGCCTCTGTGCTGTCCTTTAGTCCAGCCTTTTCCAGCAACTGGTATGTCTTTTCCATATCAGCCACTTCCTCAATTTGCCGATGATACACGCCATGCAAGGGTTTGTCCTTCCATGATAGCCCCTCTGGTTCCTCGACCTTACTGGGCTTTTATTGCCTGAGGCATTCACTTAGCAGTTGGTCATTGGGGGCCATTTTCTTGGAGTATTCCTGGAGGTTCGCCGTTTCCTCCTGGACAGTAGTTCTGACACTTACTAGTCCTCGGCCCCCTTCCTTTTGCTTAGTGTACAGCCTCAGGACACTGGACTTGGGGTGGAACCCTCCATGTATGGTAAGGAGTTTCCTTGTCTTGATATCAGTTGCTTGTATCTCTTCCAGTGGCCAGGATATTATCCCAGCTGGGTATCTGATTACTGGCAGGGCATAGGTGTTAATGGCCTGGATCTTATTTTTGCCATTCAGCTGACTTTTCAGGACCTGCCTTACCCTCTGTAGGTATTTGGGTGTGGCTGACTTCCGAGCTGCCTCCTCATGATTACCATTTGTCTGTGGGATCCCTAGGTATTTGTAACTTTCCTGCACATCTGTTCAGGTAGGTCAACCCCTTCATTTGTGATCACCTTTCCTCTTCTAGATATCATCCGCCCACATTTATCTAGTCCGAATGACATCCCAATGTCTTTGCTGTAGATCTGGGTGAGGTGAATTAGGGAATCAATGTCACGTTAATTCTTGGCATACAGCTTGATGTCATCCATGTAGAGGAGGTGATTGATGGATGTTCCACTTCGGAACTGGTATCCAAAGCCACTCTTTGAGATGATCTGGCTGAGGGGGTTTAGGCCTATGCAGAACAGCAGGGGGGACAGAGCATCTCCTTGGTAAATGCCGCATCTGATGCTCACTTGTGCAATTGGCTTTGAGTTGGCCTCCAGAGTTGTCTTCCACAGCCTCATTGAGTTCTGGATGAACTCTCTTAGTGTCCTGTTGATGTTATACAGTTTTAAGCATTCCAGTATCCATGTATGTGGCATTGAATCATAGGCTTTCTTGTAGTCAATCCAGGCAGTGCACAGGTTGGTGTTCCTCGTCTTGCAATCTCGGGCAATTTCCCTGTCAACCAGTAGCTGGTGTTTGGCTCCCCTGGTGTTGTTGCCTATTCCTTTCTGTGCTCTGCTCATGTATTGCTCCATGTGTCTACTCATCTTAGTCGCTATGATGCCAGATAGAAGCTTCCATGTGGTGCTGAGGCAGGTTATAGGCCGGTAGTTAGATGGTATTGTTCCCTTCTGGGGGTCCTTCATTATGAGGACTGTCCGGCCCTGGGTTAGCCACTCTTGGTGGTTTCCCAATATCAGCAACTGGTTCATCTGTGCTGCTAGGTGTTCATGGAGTGCTGTCAGTTTCTTAAGCCAGTAGGTATGAATCATGTCAGGCCCTGGTGCTGTCCAGCTCTTCATTTTGGACACTCTGGTTTGGATGTCTGCTAGTGTGATGACTACTGGGTCTTGTTCTGGGAGTTGGCTGTGCTCTGCCTGTAAATCTGTCAGCCATTGGGCATTGGTGTTATGTGTTGCCTCCTTCTCCCAGATGCTCTTCCAGTATTGCTCAGTCTCAGCCCAAGGTGGGTCCGTTGTCACCTTGCCCCCCTGCCATTGAGAGTAGACCTTAGCTGGGTTGGTGGAGAACACCTGGTTTATTCTCCTGGCCTCTACCTCTCTTGTGTATCTCTTTAGATGGGTAGCTAGTGCTGTGAGCCTTTGCTTAGCATTCTCCAGTGCCTCAGCTGTGGACAGTTTGTTGTATTTCTTGGGTAGTGCTTTCCTCAGATTCACACCTCTGCTTAGTTCTGTTAGAACACTGACTTCTTTCCGTGCTGCCATGATCTTTGCCTCTAGCCTTCTCCTCCATGGGGCAACCTTCTGGCTGCTCTGGCTGTTCATCTTGTAGCCAAGCATCTCTAGGATTACGGTTGCTACTGCGTACATCAGCTGATTGGTCTCAGTGATGGTAGTGGTAGGGACAGTTTGCAGTGCAGTGTTCAGGTCCTCCAGTAGAGACTGGTCTGGTACTTTGTTCTTTAGCCTTGGCAAGCAGGTAGTTGTGTTCCTCCAGGATTTCATGATTCTCTTTCTCAGGTCAGCTGCCCTTGTGTTTAGTCTTTCTGGGGCTTGGTACCCAATCTCGATATTTGGGGGTGGTGGTGAAACCACCCCCAAGCTGACCTGTCATCCTGGCTCCCCCTTACCGTAGCATCTTTGTACCATGGATGAGGTACAACGCTGTACCTCATCGATCTCTAGCTGTGATAGCAACCTCTTATTGCGGATATTCGAACACTGAGCTAGGAGCTGTTTCTTAGTCAGTGAGGATGTGGTGTTTTGAAGCAACCATTTCTCCCACATCCTCTGCATGTACCCTCTCTCACTGGGGTTACTCCCGTAGTAACACTCCATCAGTACCATGTTCTCTGCCCTGCTCCATGAATGTCTTGTTCCAGTAGCCAATTTAACATCAGGGTGTTCTGGTTCCTCAACCCCTAACGCGGACCTTGTTGTCCCGGGCGCCATCTTTTTTTTTTTCTTTTTCTTTGTTTATTTCATTCACCAAAACAAATACAATATAATACATAAAATACATATACAACAAAAACATTTGAATGAAAGGGTGGCAGAAGGAAGTAAGAAACTTATAAAGTCTGCCCCCTATCAACATAAAATCATTGACAAGTCGTTGTCAAGTTACGCTGTTAAACACAGCCATCTTTCAAGAGATTCAGCAAATCCACAAAGTTTTTTTTTTTTTTTTTTTTTTTTTTTGCTACACAGCAGTGTCATATTTTTTTTAATAACAAAGCTTTTAGATGTTTCTTAAATCTAAAAATAGAATTGGAAGTTTTCATTTTATCATCTAGTTTGTTCCACAGTCTGACCCCTTGGATTGAGATGCACCTTTCCTTTGGTTTTGTTCTAAACTCTGATATTGAAAAAACTTCTGTTCCTCTTAATTTATATGCATTTTCTCTCTTTTTGAATCTGTTTAGTAAATTGTCTGGTAATATTATCCGAGTCATCCGAGCCGGTATGACTCTATTTATTGTATCGCTCATCGTGAGGTATAGGCATGTATAGCGTAAAGTGCCTTGCCTAAGTGTGTGTCAGTGGTGTAGACCACTAAGCTATCCAGTCGCTATATATATATATATATATATATATATATATATATATATATATATATATATATATATATATATATATATACATATATATATATATATATATATATATATATATATATATATATATATATATATATATATATATATATATATATACATATATATATATATATATATATATATATATATACATATATATATATATACATATATATATATATATATATATATATATATATGTATGTATAATGATAATATACCTGTAGTTAACTGATATTAGTGAAATGTAAAACTGATAATATAGTGTTACTAATTTAACAGGTTTGTAAAACGTCCTTTTCCTCAAGAAAGACAAAATAAAAGATAAAAATGTCATAAATTTTAATTATTCCTGCAAATGTGAGAATACACTGAGGTTAGACAGAAAATACAGTTTTTTACTCTTTTGGAGGAAAATCAAGTGATAAACATAATCTTGTCTAAAACACTAATTTCACTGATTTGATAAAAAACTCTTTCTGATGTTACACTGGTGTCTGTTTTACAGATGTATTTTTAAAGACATGACAGCAGGAGACTCACCGGAATCCAGTCCAGGTGGACTGACTGAGTCCCGCACGGGTCCACTTTACAAACCCGTACCCGCATACATTATAACCTATGATTAAACATTCTCTTACACAGGAGCTCAGTGTCTTTATTTTCAGTTTAAACACACACCACATCTTGCTAATACGTGTTAGCACTAAGCTTGCTAAGTGTTGCTGTGTATTTTGGAAATCTGTGGGTGGATATAGAGCTCCCTTCAAAATAAATAAAATTCTTCGGCTGTGTGGATCAACCACAGATCTGCGGTTTCATCCATAAATATGCTTTTATTTTGTCACTTCCTGTCCGCTACCCGCATTTCCTTTCTATCCATACTGAAAAAAAATAGCAGATCCACGTCTGGTTGGAAGTTTTAATGTGTACACATTTCTAAAAAATAAATGCTGTGTCATTGTTAAGCCACTTGGTATAACAGATATAAAGAACAAAATTACAGATCAGTGGTTGGACCTCAGGAAACTGAGTCACGGTTCGTCGTCAGTTTTACCGAAACAACAAAACATTTCTAAATGCTTTGTTTACATTTATGCAGCCAACATTTGTGTTTACAAGGTTCAAACTTCAAAGGTTTTGCCTTGATATATTTAACGTGTGCTCTCTTGCAGAACTTTAAAACCTGTTTCTATACAGTTGGGTTTACACTCAATTTAAAATAAAATGTTTTTGTATTTAATTTCATATTCTTTTTTGTTAGGCTTTTCACAGAACAACCAAATATGACACTTTTGCATATATATTTAGAGTTAATTGAACAGCCTCTGAATCTCTGACAGGCCTTAGATTCCATTAATATATCAGATCATAGATGAGATGTGTATCGCTATCAGCCTTACAACCAAGTTTTCCAACCCTACTTTATAGAAATAAAACTACACTAAACACCAGGAGATCCTTCTAAAGCTGCTCTGCTATAAGTCATCCCATTTCGACAGCACTTTTAAAGTTCCGTGGTGATATTTGTGAATGGTAAAAGGAAGAGCACTCAGACAACATAAGCACCATTCAAAAGACACAATGATAATCTGAAGCAAAATGCAACAATTCCACTCCCTGTTACTTTCATGTACGTGGGTCCTTGAGACTACAACATGAAATGGTGCGTCCATTTATGGTATGTTGTTTTGTCAATTTGCACTTCAAATGTACAGTATATGGCATAGGGCACAGGTATCAAACTCCAGTCCTCGAGGGCCGGTGCATGTTTTAGATATTTCCCTCTTCCATGTGATTCAGTTTAACCCTTTAACTCCTGAGAACTAACAAAATAATTGGTAACGTGAGCAAAGATAGACCCAAATGGTACACAGTAAATTTTGCAGTGTTAAATCAGCACTTAGAGAGTTTATTTAACTTCTTCTAGAGTGTATTTGGTCCCATTGTCTCCAAATTAACACTGCAAGTGTAGAAAATCAAAGATCAATACTAACATAAAAAAAAATTTTGAAAAATAAACAAAATGAGCAACAAAAACTAATAAATATTTACAAAATCACAAATAATGTGGAAAATTTTGAAAAAAAAAATTACGAAAGAAGAAAACTGGTATTGAAATTTGGTCCCGGCAAGTTTAATTTTGCCTTTAAAAAAATGTTTAAATAAAATAAAATAAAAATAAAAATCTTGCATTTTGGCACCCTTTCCATGCATGAAACTAAAAGGAAAATAGTTGAATTTTTCAGAATATTTAAACTAAATCATCCATTCAGAATCAACGCTGACACTTAAAGAGTTAATAATCAGCTCCTCATCAGACTGATAATGATGCAATGGCCTCCAGGTGTAATGGAAGAGGGAATCTTCAGTAAATGTGGGACGGCTGGTCAGTTTACCATGTTCAACCTAATCCCCAACATAAACCAAACGCACAAAATGAGTGTCAACAGCTGATGGACGCTCTGCCTATAGGGTTGCCAGTTCATTTTCTTCACACCACTTCTCCAATGCCTTCATTTCGCGCACTAAACTGCACAATATTCCTCAGTGTTTCATAAGTAGGGATCCCAAGGGACTGGAGAGCAAAATAAATTAAATTGCTCTGTCAAATTACAATTTATTTCTTCAAATTACTCAATCATTTCCTCAAATTCATTAAACTTTTATCTCAAATTAGGCTGCTAAATTTCCTTGAATTATTAAATGCCTCAATTTATTATTGCAGCCTGAAATGACTCAAATAAATCAGTTACAGTGCATCTAAATATACAGTCAAATCATTCTCTGCAGCCACATAATGATAGTGATTATCTAGAAAGTGAAAAGTCTCAGAGCATCAGTCTGTCAGTACGTTTACATGCACTTAGAAATTATTATTTCTTACCGCGATCAGGGACTTAACTTTGTTCATGTTACAAATGTTGGTTTATTATTCATTTCTGTTCATTTTTGTTGATCACTTTGGCTCTTTCGTGTTCATTTTGTTGCTTATTTCATTGTGTTTTTGACTGTGGAACCATTAAAGTCTCAGGAGTTAAAGGGTTAAATGCATTACAAATTTTAATCAGACTAATCATGATGATGGATTAATCTGTTATCTGCTATCTGTTAATGGCGACAACCCTTTTTTTTTTTTTTTAACTCAATTACTAGAAATTTCAGGAGGGACCCCCACCCCCCCACCCCTCCCACACACACACACTTGTTTTTGTGTCTCATGAGGTCCATGTTTGTGTAACAGACATCCACAACAGAGGGACCCAAATGCACGACTCTGACTCGGTACTTCAGTGTAAACACTTTTATTTAACAAAAACGGGAATAATGGTCGATCTACTTAAGTCGATCCCGAGGTGACAGTAGATCGGACCGGCAGCTATGTCAGATATTCATTGAGTTATAGCATGATATGTCTCTGCAGAAACACACACACAGTGTTTACAATAATCTCTGTGTGCAGTGTGCAGAAAATGTTATGTGTTATGGTCCAATGCTATTGCTATGAATATATTTTATTTCAAAGTTCACTTTGTCATTATATTTAGTTGATTCAGTTCATGTATGAGGTACAATGATAGTGATGCCTCATCTGACACCCCAACAATCGCCTACAATTAAGCACATTTTCGCTTTAAAAACAACTATACCTGTCTAAATTACTAATGTATTGGGTATCACCTTAGAGGACATTTCGTCATGTTTCATATGATTCCCCTGAAAATGTCTATGGTTAATGGTAGTGAAGTTATGAGGCAAAATGCAGCAACATGTCAGGTGTTCTATCAGTCAGTCAGTCCGTCCGTCCATCCGTCCTATAAAAACTTACTGTGTATGGATGGATGAATGTCGATTTTTTTTCCCCTCACGCTAAATGTTTACACTGAAAGATATTTATCTACCTGGTTTTAAAGTACAGTAGGTGCATGTTCTTTTACATCTGTTATTCATGCATTTAGTCCTGTTGACTGTGGATGGATAGTTCATTTCTGCAGTAGATTTAAGATGGTCTGTGTGAAATGACAAACTATCTATCTATCTATCTATCTATCTATCTATCTATCTATCTATCTATCTATCTATCTATCTATCTATCTATCTATCTATCTATCTATCTATCTATCTATCACTATAGATATCTATGCAATATTCATTCTGTTTTACTCTGTTCCTTAGCTGTTTTTTACTTATTTATTTTGTATGTGTACTCCGGAAGCCAAGCAACGACATCTCGTTGCCAAAAATCCCACTGTTGTGTGTATTCTTGTGCAATGACAATAAAGGAAGTCTAAGTCTAAGTCTATCTATCTATCTAGTAAAAACTTACTGTGTATGGATGGATGAAGGTGGATTTTTTTTTTCCTCGCGCTAAATGTTTACACTGCAAGATTGGTCATATAATTGAACTGTCGCCTTAAACAAAAGCCAATAACAACCGCTAATTATTCAGGCTGAGTGGCCCACGAATAGACTCTGGTCCATAAATCTTTTCCTTGGCGACCCCTGCTCTTCACCCTCCACAGACTGCTTTTGTCAATAATTGATTTGACCTTCTCTTTCGGCAATTAACCCCCAGTCTCACCCCTCGTTCAGTCTTTATCGAACCTCTAACAAAACATAGTCCCAGGGGGAAATAGAGGGAAATATGAATATTATTCTTCACTGTGAGGATGGAGGGATATTAGCTGGAGGTAAACTGAAATGTGCAGCTTCAATATATCTGTTGCACTGTAATTATGTGTTTATTGATCAGGTGCATTGACAGGCTTACGGTAACAACAGCAGCTAAATTAAAGAGGTTAATTATTATTACAGGGTTTCAGTACATGCCAATATTTAACACTGCAGGAAAGGTTGACTGTGGACGCTGTAGCAGTTGATTATCGTCAAGTAGAGAATACTTTTAACCCTGGAACACTAACGTCTGGTGATTTTCACCAACACAAATTCTTGTCATGTGATTTTCATTGTGTTGCTGGCTTTTTAAAGAGTCCCCGATGTTACTATTTGTATTTGATGTGATATTGTATTTTAGGAAATAGATTTTTCTTTGTAATACTCATCTTTAGTACTACAAACAAAAATATATGGGAATATATTGAAAAATATATTCCCATATATGGAAAAGTAGTGCATAATGTTATCCAATATACTGTAATATATGTGTATTGAGAAAAAATAAATTAACTAATACTTTTTGTATAATTATTAAGTACGCATTTTTAACAAATTATATTTATAGCCTAAGCAGTTGGTTAAGATAAACCTCTGAGAGTCATCTCATTGTCTTTTCATTAATTTAAAATCACAATCATAGTTTACAGTCAGTTACAGTATTATTTATATATTTCAGCATAACATTACTTTTAAGATTACAAAGTCACTTGTCAGAGAGTCCAGTCTGAGTCTGGTCGTTGAGTGTCCATGGCCTGAATGGACACATACTGTAGCACTAAGGGGGAAAAACACCTTAGTCGACCACTCCTTGATGTTGACAGATGTTATCTGAAGGATCGTTGGTCAGTTTCCTGAAGAGTTGTAGGGTGTTGGTTCTCCTGGAGTCTCCCATCGTTTGTTCCTATCCTAATCATCTCCACCGCCTCTGGGCCGAGGGCCATCCCAAACTGCGGCGACCTGCATGCCTACCATGATCACTTCTTACAGTCACCTTTAAACTCCAAAAAGTACATTTAACATTAACATTTATATCTCTGATATTATTGTAATTTTCCAACACATATGATTTGATCATATACTGACAAATATAAAACCTATATTGCACAGAAGACAAAAGCTGTCCTATATTTTTATGTATGTGTATATATATATATATATATATATATATATATATATATATATATATATATATAGCGATTAGCTGTCTTGCCTCACCACAGCAAGAGATGTTTCTCTCCCCATGTCGGGTGGGTTTCCTCAGGGTGCTTCGGATTCCCCCATCACCCAAAAATATGTTTTTTAGGGTAAAATCCTCCAGCCAGGTGATTCTTATCATAAGCCTGGCTCTACAGCTGGAGATGGGTCCCTGGGTGCCACACCTATCTGCTCACTGCCTTACAAGTGTCCCAATGGCATGAAGGATGGGATGAGGACACATGTCATTGTACAATGTATAAGGACAAATAAAGTACTTTTAAAACACTGGGAGCCGCTCATCATCTTTAAAAACATCAGTGAATGTGCCGTAAACCTTCCTTTTTTGTTTGTATGTTTCTGGATCTTCCACTCTCCCAACTTTATTTTTGCTCTTGCCCCCTCTATATCGTAGGATACTGACGATGTTGTACGTCACCTTCACGGAAATTCAGTTAATAAAGTGTATTTGCCAGGTTATTTTAATCTTTATCTCAAATGACAAATGACCTGACCTTAATGTGCCTCATAGTATAATGCGCTTTATATATGGAGTAGTTTTGGGACAAAATGAAGCATATTCACAGGAAATTAATGCGTGCATATTTAGGATATGTATGAATATGAATTCATCAGAAGGAAGAAAGTGGTTAAAAATGTCATCATTGTTTATGTCATCTAGTCACAGGCATCATCAACAAAAGAAAAGTTGATCAATATCAATATGCATGAAAACTTAACTGGTAAAATACTTTTGCGCTGATACTTAAAGCTGATGGTTTGAATTCGATCTGGTTTCTGTGTTCAGTGGATAATGCCTGTGATGTGATAACACAAGTGATGATGTATTTTTGACCACATTCTTCCATCTGAGAAATTCGTATTCGTACTGAAGACCTGAAATGGAAGTAACTAAGTACAAGTATTTCCTTTACTGTACTTGAGTACAGTTTTTAGGTGTCTGTACTTTACTTAAAGATTTGTTTTTCTGCCAACTTTTTACTTTTACTCCCTACATTTTTGTATAAACATCTGTACTTTATACTCTTTACATTTATATAAATATATGTACTTTATACTCTTTACATTTCTATAAATATATGTACTTTATACTCTTTACATTTATATAAATATATGTACTTTATAGTCTTTACATTTATATAAATATATGTACTTTATACTCTTTACATTCTCAGAAGAGACTCATTACTTTTTCAAACTAGACAAATGTGTAAATTAGAAATTGTGACTTTTTATGTCATAATTTTCATTTTTTCAAGTTTTATAATTGTGCTTTTTCTTTTCTTTGTTTATTTCTTTCTTTCTTAAATCTCTTACTTATGACTTTTGACCTTTTCCTGTCCATACCCACTAAAATGAGTACCATGACCCAATAAAACACATCATCTACACAGTAATTCACTTTTAAAGGCTTTATTTTTTTGCTTAAATAAGTATTATTTCATCCATAGCACAAAAAAATGCAGTTTTACTTTTTATTTTATTATAATTCAGAAGTTGTACTTTTTTTACTTTTACTTCAGTAAAGGAGTTGAATCAGTACTTCTACTCTTATCAGAGTGTTTTTTCACACCAGTAAATGTACTTCTACTTAAGTACAGAACATGAATACTTTGACCACCTCTGTTCCTATAGTGCTTAAATTAACGTTTCTATCAACCAACCTGTTTCTCATCTCTTTGTTTCCTTGTTAAAGCTTCTTTGTCCATGAAAATTTGCTTTAATATTTTGGTGAGAGCCTCGGGGTCTTTGTTTTTGTCAGTTTACCCTTCGATGTGCCCTCTGGAAGTCACCACCTCTATTCTGACTTGACCTGGTGTTTTGTTTTTGTGCAGGTAAACTGGATAACAAGGCAAAATGAGGATCCCCAAAAGATGACATGATTATTAGAGGGCCTGTCTGTCAATGCTTTAGCTCAAAGAAGACTGAGGATTTCATTTTGGGCTCTAATCTAATTTTTTTATAACTGGGTCCAAACCAACCCTAACAACATAAAGGTCAGAATTTAAACCAGACAATTTAATATTTTAGTGAAAAAACTTTTTTATTTTGATTCTTTTGCAGAAATAGATGTTCCTGACAAATACAAAAAGCCTTGAAGTAAAACATGAATTTTATGTGGTTCATTAATGCATTTAAAACTTAAAATGGGTCAGTGGTTCAACAATGTGGTTGAAACTTTTTTTGAACCTGTTTTTCCACTTGGCTGGACACCATACATTTACATTTGGAAGCAAAGAAACATGTATTTAAAACCAATCATCATAAAGTTGTCATGACCTCTGCTCCGGTGACCTTTCCCCCAGTTTTCTCCACACTCACCTGGTCCCGCACTGCACAGCTGCAAGCCGTTCCTCATCTGTGGCTATATAAGCAGTGAGTTGCCAGTGCGGGACCACTCAACAATGTCACCTTCATAACCTGGACACTTTCACCATCTCCTCAGTCACCATAACCCGGACCGTCATCATCACCAGGGACTCTGGCCGTTTGTTCCCAGGTTTTGGTTTGGTTTTCTCTCTGTCTTGTCTTTATGTTTCTTAGTTTTGTTATTAAACTATCTTTCCCTTCAGCACTGTGCAATGGAGTCCTCCTTCACCTCACCTTGATCCTGACAAAAGTGTTTTATTGTGTGGAAAACTATGAAAAACAAACACTTTTCATGCAGCTAATAAGATGTTTACTCACATTTTAATGTATTCTAATACTAGATGTTACTCACTTCATGTAGATAATATGCAAAAAAACAAACTTTTTAAGAAATACTGTTAATTACTGTCTTATACTACACCAGGGTCTGTCCAGGAGATTCGGTCTTTGGTGACAGATGTAAAAATTCAGATGAGATAACATGAAACGAGTGAGTTTATCAACAATTCCCTGAGCAGACGACATGAAAATATGAGCATCATCACTATGACCACCAGGTACTATAGAGTCAGTACTATCACTATGACCACCGGGTACTATAGAG
Organism: Siphamia tubifer; assembly: GCA_020466265.1. Taxonomy (NCBI): domain Eukaryota; kingdom Metazoa; phylum Chordata; class Actinopteri; order Kurtiformes; family Apogonidae; genus Siphamia; species Siphamia tubifer. Next base: position 37,937,619 of record CM035796.1, read on the forward strand.
TCAGTACTATCACTATGACCACCAGGTACTATAGAGTCAGTACTATCGCGATGGCAACCAGGTACTATAGAGTCAGTACTATCACTATGACCACCAGGTACTGTAAAGTCAGTTCTATCCTACACTCTAAAAAATGAAATAGTGATGTTGTTCATATTGTGTAACTTTGTTGTGGTAAATTTACTATAACTATTACGTTTTTACAGAAAAAATAACATAGTTTCATTGGAATAACATAATAGTAAGGCATTTCAAGGCTACAAAACACAGAAGATTCAAACGAACCTAACTATCTCACTTAAATCATACATGCACGCAAAGATACTCTACGACGCATTCTCAGACATGCGCAGTGACCACAGAGCAAAGCAACCGACGACACTCGCGCCATGTGCTCAGTTGGAAGCCGTCATCCTTGAAAAAAATTGGTAAGTAGAAATGTTTCCTTGTGATAATACAGTGTGAAACTATAGGTTGTGTCAACAGACGATAAGTGTTTTCAGTTTTTAATGCCCTCGGTTGTAAGTGTTTTCAGTTTTTAATGCCCTCGGTTGTACAGTTTGAAAGAGTTTGGAAAACTGTCATTGCTAGCTTAAAACACACACGCACGCAGGCACCCGCGCGCAGTTTGGTATGTGTCATTGCAGTATTTGTGCCATTGTCGAGTGCATAGCTGTTATTTCTTGAATTCTTAAATAGCCAGATGATTTTTCTTTGGTGCCAGTTTATACTGCATCCCTAAATATTGAACAGAAAGCAGGAGGAGCTCTGGTAGACTTCATCACTTTTTATGCATTCATATTTGAAATTTCATATCACATTTTAAAAAAATAGGTACATTATCCTAGAGTGATACTAAAGTTGTAAATTTTGTGTGCCCTGTTTTCATAATTTACATAAATTCATTGCTTTTGGTAAAAATATACAGGTCGGGTGCAGTTGACGCAGAGAGGCTCAATGTAACAATATCTAACTGCTATTTACTAATGTTCCATATCTGTTTTATGAGCAGTTCTAATCCAAACATTTGAAGAGATTACTAATCACTGTCTTTCTTCTTTGTAGGCTCTGAATGTGGAGATGCAAACAGTGCCCTGAGACTGTATCTACGAGGTACCAGTTATTAAAACACTACAAATTGAAACCTTATCATTACGGTCAGAGACACTTATATCCATGCACATACTATGAATGTCCATGCTCATTCAAAACATGGAATGCTCTTAAAACTCATTTGAGTCGATGTCATGTAAATGTGTTGGGTACTAGAAGTGCAGAACTAGGAGTTTTTACATGCCCTTTGTGCCCTGGAAGTGAAATACCATCTAGTAGAGTATTTTTCTCACATCAACAACCATCTGAAGCGTTATGAAACAGTAACTTGTGTGTTTCAAAATTGTACATTTCAGACTAATATATATTCTACTTACCAATCACATAAGAATAGGAGGCATCCACATTAAACAGTTAAAGACTTTAAAGTTGAATTAGTGAAAGGTGGTAATGTAAATGGTGATGAATATGCATCTGAAGACCATCCAGATGATCTTGGAGAAACTGCTTCAGACTTAGGTTGTCATAATTTGATTGAAACTGACACACCAAATGAGAACTTGCAAGAAACAATCATTCAAAAATTGGCAACTGTTCTTTTGAAATTAGAGGTTTTTTCACATGTGCCATGTTCAGCAATTGATGGCTTGCTTGAAGAGTTACATTTCATCTTGACCTCAGCAGCGCTGCCTATATCACACAGCACAGCTTCTGATATTTTCAGTAAACATAACCTCCAGGTTGACCAGCTCATAATTAATGAACTCAGTGTTGCCATTTCTACTAGTAATCCATTGGTAAAAGCTATTGCTAAGGGTGGTCCACTGGCAACTGCCTTCAAACGCAAACAATACTACAAGGAAAAATTTAAGGTTGTGGAAGCTGTTGAGTATGTACTGGAGGCAAAGTCCAAGAAAACATTTCAGTATGTTCCCTTACTAAATTCTCTACAGCAGTTGCTTGCTCGTAAAGATACAGTTGATAAGCTTGTTGATAATCATACAACTTTATCCTCAAATGTAAACCAGTATGTGTCCTTTCAGGATGGTGAGCATCACAAAAAAAAAAAGTTTTTGGTGAGGATTTAAGGATTTCCCTATGTTTTTATATTGATGACTTTGAGGTTTGCAACCCATTGGCAACATCGCGTAAGAAACACAAACTTTGTGCAGTGTACTGGACTTTAGGTAACTTACCTCCTGGTTGCAGCTCGTCCCTTTCTTCAATCTACTTGGCACTGTTATGCAAAAGTGATTATGTTAAAACTTTTGGGTATGAAAAGATATTTGAACCTCTGTTGCATGATGTAGTGATTCTTGAACAGCAAGGTCTATACATTCCCCATCTAGGAGTTTTTGTCAAGGGCACAATACAGTGTGTTGTTGCTGATAATGTAGGAGCTCATGGGCTGGCAGGATTTGTAGAGAGTTTTTCAGGAAAATATTTCTGTCGATTTTGTACAGCTCAGCATCCAGACATCCAGACGCAGGAAGTAAAGACAGGATTATTTGAGGGCAGAACAGAGGAAGTTCACCAGCTTCACATCAGAACAGCTCAAGAGATAGGAAAAAGCTGCTTTGGGGTAAGAAAGTCTTGCATTTTAACCAACAGTCTTTCTCACTTCAATGTGACAACAGGTTATCCCCCAGATATTGTCCACGACCTGTTGGAGGGCATAATTCCTGTGGAGTTAGCACGGTGCATTCAGGTACTTATATCTAAAAAGTTGTTCACTCTTGAACACCTGAATAATCTTATCCATTCTTTTCCCTACAAAGAGGGAGATAAAACTAACCGGCCTCATTTGTTACCAAAACAGAGGAAACACACAGGTGGCAACGCACATGAAAACTGGTGCCTTATTCGATTACTCCTTCATTGTAGGAGAACTTGTTCCCCATGAGGAACCTGCTTGGTAGGTGATTTTGGATTTAAAGGACATCACAGAATTAGTCGTTGCACCTGTTCACAGTCTAGAATCAATTGCATACTTGGAGTGCAAAATATCAGATCATTGAAAACGTTATCAGGAACTGTTTCCAGATCAAAGGTTGTTGCCCAAACATCATTATCTGGAAATGATAAAATGTTTTGGTCCCCTTGTGTCATTATGGACAATGCGATTCGAGGCCAAACACAGCTTTTTTAAGCAGGTTGTTAGGCATATAAATAACTTTAGGAATGTAACTTTGTCACTGGCAACAAAACATCAGTTAATGGTTGCCCATCATATGCTTTCTCCTGACAATGAAAACACCTCCTTGGATGTTGTTCAAATCTCAGAGGTCCCCATTGATGTTCTCAATGATGATGTTGTGAGCATAACCTTGCTCAAAGTGTCACTGTTAATGGCATAAGGTACAAAAAAGGTACGATAGTTGTGCATGGGTCATGTGGTGGTCTACCTGAATTTTCAGAAATGATTCAGATGTGCATTATAAGAAATTATTTGAATGTCGTCATTAAAAAACTGACCTCATGGTACAGAGACCACTATCGAGCTTTCGAGTTGCACCCAACAACACAGTTTGCAGTGGTTGAGCTGAAGGAGCTCTCTGACCAGTATCCTCTGGCTGACTACAGAGCTGGAACCCTACGAATGGTTACTTTGAAACGATTTGTACATCTGACAGTTAATTTCTTGAGATTGAATATGGTAAAACAGTTTGTAAGTTATTAAAAGTCAGTTTCTCCTAATTAAAGTGGTGCAATGCTAAAATTGATTATGCAAAGGCTGAAGAGATTTATGTGAGAAAATTATTTAGTGGTTTTGTTTTTGTTTTTCAGAATGAATACAAGATGGCTGCTTCACTGAGAGTTGTACTTGGAGAGGACAACGCAGCAAAACTAACTCTGCCCAATGGGATGCCGGATTCAATAGAGGCTCTCAAAGAAGACATCAAAAGAAAATTCAGCTTGGCTGGAAGTTTCAGACTACAATACAGAGACATTGAATTCAATAATGAGTTTGTGAACTTGACAGAGATCTCAGAAATCAAAGACAAGAGTACTGTTAAAGTCATTTACTTAACAGATGAGTCAGACACAACCACATGTCAACCTGTTTCACGGTGGTGAGATGACAGTTCTTTGTCCACAGACACAGATATACTTTCCTCTTCCGAATCCACATCTTCAGGTTCTTCCCTTAGGTCACAGCCATGGCCACAACATTTCCAGATACCTCAGTTTAATTATGAGGTACAGATTCAGTTGGAAAGGGCCAATGAAGCCTTCCTGAACAGTGGTACTCTTTTGAGTCCAAGTCCGAAATTAAAGTCGGATATACTTGATGGTTTGGCATCAGAAATTGTCAAATACAAAGTTTACCGTTCAGAGTTCGATGACGTGGCCCAGGCCCTCATACCAACGTATCCTTGTTTAAAGGAGCAGGGATCAGTTACTGGATTCTATGGATGGAAAATTAGTTTGAAGTATAAAATGGCAAACTACCGAACAAGACTGAGGGACATTGGCTGCCCAGAATTGAGCATGAATGCCACCAAAGAAAAGCGAGGTGCCATGGGTCAAAGTCCAAACCAGGTGAAGAAGCCGAAGAAAGCTGAAGTCAACTTCTGTCCCGATTACCCAGCAGGCGAAAGCAAAGAAAGCCTTGAAAAGGAAAGGGAGGCACTTATATTAGAGGTGAAGAAGAACAACAATCAGCTAATCAAGAGTAAAATGGAGAAAACCTTTGCCCATAGAAGACGAGAAGTAATTGAAGATATGCCCTTCATAGCAGAGTTTAAAAACAGATGGCCAGCCCTGTTTTCTGAGAATCAGGTAATGTTCATGTTTTTGTTTTTTTGTTTAAAATGGTTGTACATGTATTAAACAATAAGCTAAGCTCTTACAATACAATGCATGTGGTCAATCTGTCTGCATTACAATGCACAGTATATTAGCATGAATGCAAATCATTAACCCACAACCTCAGAAGTTATTTGAAAGTGACATGAGATCATTTTAAGATTCATCTGAGATTCTGACTAAATCTGTTTCAGGTAAATGCGGAGTTCACCCGTATTACCACAGTCCCCCTGCTGTCAACCTTTATGGCTCAACTGGATCATTACTCCAGCCAACTGATGAAGGTTTTCAAAAAGAAGGGAGGGGCAGCAGAACGCAGAATTAACATGATCATGGTTGCCATGGACCAGGTGTGTGTTTTTCACTCAAACCCTGACCCGGACAACATAAAAAAGCTGTTTAACCTCTTTACCTCTTATTAGGCGTTTCATTTTTAATCAAGTTCAGGTATGCTTTAGAGCCATATCATAATCAAATGTAGTATTATAAAAGAATGAATTCATGAGCATCATTAACACAATTTCTAATTATATTTCATTATTCAATATCCTCTGTTTATGTCACTTTAATTTTAAAAGTTACAAATCTAAAACCATTAGTTCTTTAAAAGAGTTGGTAAAAGTTATGTTTTTGGTCTCCCACAGAATCCAAGCATTGATGTAAGACGGGAATGCATACTGAAAGCATTATGCGTCTACTTAAATGAAGAGCCTGACAACCTTGTCAAGAAGTACAGGGTGAGTTATGACAGTTAATCATCCATAGCTTTTACTATAGCTAATTAATATAAAATAATGCAGCTTTTTAAACACTGTTGTCATGTTAACATTCAGAAACTTGTCTGGATACCCACAACTTTATCAAAGATAGCAGAGACATTTAATGGACACATTTTAAATATATATGAATATACAGTATATGGTCACAAGTATAGAATTTAGAAAAGACACTGCAGGTTAATAATAGGAATCACTTCTGTAAAAAACAACCATGAAACTCATAGATATTCCTTAATTCATTTTTGAAGCTGTTTTTGCAAAAAATGGTGCAACAGATCTCTGTGACCCAAACGAGTATTTCCTAATAGGATAATGTAGATTAATTGTTCAACAAACACAATTACCAGTCTTATTCTTGGAAGAAACTTGAAAATATACATTAATATATGTAACATGTTTGATTAATATTGTTTCTTTCTGCCACTTTGAGGATGTTGATGTAGGTGCAGAGAGAGAAATGGAGAAAGTGGTTTTGGGCATCTCCGCTGTGCAACCAGAGGGAGCAGAGGCAACAGATCCACTCGCGGATGTTGGCATCCTTGTTGAAGGATGCTCGGTCCTGCAAGACCTCAGATATGTTGCAAATGGCTGCGCAGTCCTGTTTGGCTTGATCTACTGTTTAAACTTGAGCTATCCCAAGGACCTGCGATACACTTTTGAGTTTCTTCAAAAAGTGGTGATGGGATTGGATGGGAACAAGCTCTCCACTAAGGTGCAAGTCCTCAAAAACAAACTGCATGAGTAAAGTGCCATCAAGACTGTAGATAAGCACTGGATTTGGATCGGATCTCTGTTGATCCCTACCTGAGAAAAAGCCAGCACTTTGGGACTGTGGACTGATGCTGGACTTGTCAAGTTTCAAGACATTGTTTTTGTTGGTCTTAAATTGTGTTATTTGACATATTCCCCTTTTGGTACATTTTTACACAAGTGATGGAGTTTGAGTTCATAAAGAGTAAAAGTAAGATGGCCTGCAGTAAATCTTACCTGACACTCAGATTGAAGCATGGTCATGATGGTTAGAGACACTCATATCCATACACTATGTGTGTGGAGATGCAAACAGTGCCCTGAGACTGTATCTACGAGGTACCAGTTATTAAAACACTACAAATTGAAACATTATCATTAGGGTCAGAGACACTCATATCCATGCACATACTATGAATGTCCATGCTCATTCAAAACGTTGAATGCTCTGAAAACTCATTTGAGTCAATGTCATGAAAATGTGTTGGGTACTAGAAGTGCAGAACTAGGAGTTTTTACATGCCCTTTGTGCCCTGGAAGTGAAGTGAAGTCTAGTAAGAGTATTTTTCTGACACCAACAACCATCTGAAGTGTTATGAAACAGTAACTTGTGTGTTTTCAAATGTACTAAATTTGAAATACTTAGAAATCACATACAGTAAGAATAGGAGGCATCCACATTGCACAGTTAAAGACCGTTTGTTGAATTATTGAAAGATGGTAATGTAAATGGTGATGAATATGCATCTGAAGACCATCCAGGTGATCTTGGAGAAACTGCTTCAGACTTAGATGGATAATTTGATTGAAACTGACACACCAAATGAGAAAAAAAATTGCAACTGTTCTTTTGAAATTTGAGGTTTTTTTCATGTGCCATGTTCAGCAATTGATGGCTTGCTTGAGGAGTTAAATTTCATTTTGACCTCCTAGCCTAGCAGCGCTGCCTATATCGCACAGCTTCTGATATTTTCAGTAAACATAACCTCCAGGTTGACCAGCTCATAATTAGTATTAATATGTTCCCTTTAAAGTCTCTACAGCAGTTACTTGCTCGTAAATATATAGTTGATAAGCTTGTTGATGATCATACAACTTTATCTTCAAATGTAAACCTGTATGTGTCCTTTAGGATGGCGAGCATCACAAATCACTGGACTTTAGGTAACTTACCTCCTGGTTGCAGCTTGTCCCTTTCTTCAATCTACTTGGCACTGTTATGCAAAAGTGATTATGTTAAAACTTTTGGGTATGAAAAGATATTTGAACCTCTGTTGCATGATTCTTGACCAGCAAGGTCTAAAGGTTTTTGACATTTTCAGTTAACATAACTTTTAGGTTGACCACTTTCTAGTTAACCAAATGTTTTAGTTGTCTATACAACTTAGATGGTTCAACAAATGTGGATTTAATCAGGTGTGGGATTAAAAGAGTAACATGATGTACCTATACTCTTTAATTTTATTTCCTAAGTATATTTTCAGTTTTTGTGAATGTGATGTGTGTATTGTACACACATTACATTATCATATTACAACATTATACACATGTTGTGTAATAGTCCCACTGTTTCCAAATGTTTCCAGAGTATAATAAAGTGAAATTAAGCAATTTAAATTGTATTTATTTAACTTGTTGATTTAGCCAGTACAACTAGGGTGTTGCATTAACAAAAACCTGCCACCTTAATAATGTTCATTTGTGTTAAGTTAATTGAACTCAATCATATTAAGTTAACTTAATGTGGTGTCAGTAAATCCAACATAATATTGTTGTGTTTATGCAATATAATAATGTCACATAGCTTTAAAGTAAGAATATTATGTTAGATTTACTTAATATGTATTGTTGACCTTAATAGTGATTTGCTTTTCCGGTTTAAATAACACAGTTTCGTGGGATTGGTTGACATAACTTAGTTAAGTAATATCAGCATTTTATTTCTTAGAGTGTATCATAGAAACACTATGGTATAGAATGGCAACAGTGGAAAAGCAGCCTTAAATTTATCACATGAATTCATAAGAAAATGTTTAGATTTTTATTTGTCAAACAAATGTTTGGGCCTGAAAACACGTTCTGATATTTGGTTTCATTATTCTTTTTAATCAACAAAGGATTCTGGATCACTTTAACATTTTACATTGTGGTAAATTTCAAAGTGATCCAGAATCCAGGATCTCTTCCAGACCACCACAAACATTTAATCATTTGTTCCTTGTGCCACTCTCAACAGATTCAGAAAATTTTATCAAAATCCATACATACCATTTTCAGTAATGTTGACATTACACACAGACAAATTCAAGCAAAAACATAACCTCCTTGGTGGATGTAATAATTGTAAAAAATAAAATAAAGCTGACTACATTGCAGATTTCACCTATTGCAGGTTATTTTTAGAATAAGTGAGACACTACTGTACATCAGGTCTTTCAAGAAAAAAACACTTTAATGCTCATGCAGATGGCATTAACCCCTTAACTCCTGAATTTAAATATAAGTAAAATAAATTAAAAAAAGTAAATGCTAAATTAAGTGGAGATAATGAATTTGACTATAGCATAGGGAAGTGAAAGATTTTTTTGGGTACATTGCATATTTGCAACAGTAGGCGTTCCGGGGTTTAAACTTATGTATCAAATATGATACATTTGGTGTTATAGGGTTAAGTTCAGTTTGCTTTTCCATTTCTCTCTCTCTTCTTCTCTTTTCTGACTTTTTTCCTCTACTTTTAAGCTGTCATCATGTGCTTGTATCCTGAAACACTGATCCCTCTTATTTTAAAAAGATGAGATTGACAATTTAATCTGATTTGAAGCCAGAATAGTGTTACTTCCTGTGCAGATTGCACACTTTATCATTTAAGAAGCTGGAGTGAAAATCATATTTTCCTCCTCCCCACAGGCAGTGGAAACTAAACAGAACATGCTGTATTGTGTACCATCCCGATTTAATTTAGCAAAAACAACATTTAGGTTGTGTAAGCCTGATTGCTGCTGTCAGTCATCCCTTAGATGGTTGTAGAACAAAACAAACAAATCAAGAAAACAATAACTAAATTAAAACGTAGCAAATATCTGCTACATGTGATTTGTCTCGTTTCTTTTTGTTCTGGAGCATGCAGTGAAAAAAGTAAATAGGACTTTACTGAGCCAAACCATACATTCTGATTAGGATTCTGTGTTTTCAATCAGTCTAGCTCATACATATTTTCAGTTTCCACACTGAAATGACACTAATTCAAAAGTGCATTTCATATATATTCATATATGCATGAGCAGAGGAAGGAACTCATGCACTGCTGAAGGTCACATAGTGTTAAATATGGTTACATCTGTCTCTGCATGAGGCACGTATATATACAGTCAGTGTGTTACCTGAAGTAGATGGTGGTCAGACTTCCCCTTCGGATTTGAAAAGCTAAGCAACGTACGCCTGTTAGCTGCTGTGTAGTATTTTCCCTCTTAAGACTTTATTTGTTTTGTGTATTTTTGATACCTTTTGTAAATATTTTTGCATAAATGTTTGTGTTTTTCTAGGTCTATAATAGTTTGTCTATTGAGAGGCTAAATCATATCCTTCTACTTCCGGTCCATGGGTGCTTAGCTCGCAAAAAAATTGAATGGAAGTGAATGGAACGAGTCAAACTAAATGCTGATTCCGTTTGACAAGCGCTCTGAAATTCACATATGGTAGTGGTTAATAAGAAATGTATTATTTGTGTTATAGGCAGACGATCTGTTTCTGATGGGAAGCAAACGTGACGTTAGATTTTATGTGGACTTAGTAAGAGACTAGAATGTGTCGTGTATGTGACATCACACTCCGCTCAGCCACGGTGTGGAGTCTGTGGTGATGTCACTGTTATGACATTAAGCAAAGGTATTTAAGGTAAACCCCACGTTCCCGTGCCCAAAATAAACAATCCCCAAAAGTACAAAAGAAAGTCGGACCCAGGTGAGTTGGCCAAATAAACAAAAGGACGGTAGTTGGAGCAAACCAACCCTATACAGGGTCCGTAGAACCTGCTCACCTACCGCTACCCCTGCCCTGTTAACACAACCCGCAAACCAAACCCATTAAAATGAAATCAAACGAAAACAGGACGTCCAAACTCACCGGGCCAAATAATACGGAAAAAAAAGAAGCAGAAGTACAACGGCCAACCGGCATCTCGCAGCCGGAAACAGCTTCTCTCAAACGCGCTCAGGCGTGCGCACTCCAGAACCAGCGTCCCAGGTGGAAGTGAGGCACTCTCAGGAAAGGCGTTCCCCCTCTCGACCCGCAGGTCTGGTTTATTTAGTCACTGCGGCGGAAGCCAATCAGCGACCTGAAAAGAAACCTATATGCAGGCTATTGCACACAAAAAAATAACATTCAATAATTGTCCCCAATTAAATAAATTAGGACTCATAAAAAACAGTGCTGGAACATGACAGTCACATGCTCGCCAGGGGTGTAGTCTAAATTATTAACGGGTTTTACTTGCAAATGAATCAGCCGTTGGTTAACAGAAGCAGTTAAAACACACATCAATAACTAGAAAAGCACTCTGAGAATGCAGACCTCTGCCAAGGTAGACACCCAACGCACCCCCTCAGATCACCATCAAAACCTAATAATTTCCAGATCTCCCCATTACCAACCTACCCTGAAAATTTCATCAAAATCCATCCATAGGTTTTTTTGAGTTATCTTGTACACAAACAAACAAACAAACCAACAAATGCCGGCAAAAACATAACCTCCTTGGCGGAGGTAACTATCATTTATTATGAGGTACAATATGTGTGTGATTCAGGGCACATGAAAACCAGATATGATTTTAGCATTTTATTTCCCATTGAATACCATTCATTAGGAGACCTAAGCTCCAAATTGTGGTATTTAGTTAGCCTAGTAAACTAAATGAAACTAGCAGCCAAAAATATTTTTGCCAGGTGTGTTGGTCTCGGTCTCTGTAGCAACCATGGCTGAGTTGGTAGAGCGGGTTGTCCATGACTGAAGGGTTGGTGGTTTGAATCCCACTCTGTTGTAGTAAGTCTGTTGTGTCCTTGGGCAAGACACTTCACTATTGATGGGACAATGAAGCTTCATGAAGCATTAATATATTTTTTTTGCCAAACAACAAACAGTTGAAATTGTTGAAATGTTCAAACCTTTCTTGCACAGAGAGCTCCATCTAGAGGGCTAAAAAAAAACAATTAATGCTTAATGAAGCTTCATGAAGCCTCATTGGTCCTTCACTACTCTTCACCCTCCTGCCTCCAGTGTCACTCACACTGGTGTATGAATGTTCGGTGGTGGTCAGAGGGACAGAAGGCACGAATTGTCAACCATACTTCTGTCAGTCTGCCCCAGGACAACTGTGGATACATATATAGTTTACCACCACCAGAGGGAGAATGGGAGATTGAATGAATAAAGGATCAGTAATGTAAAGCACTTTAAGTACTTTTAAAAGCACTATAGAAATATAATCCATTATTATTGTTATTAGCCTCGCTCAGCATTAGCATTAGCTACACCAGGCCAGCTAACCCAGCCTACCAGTGAACATATTGGTATATATATTGATTTCTAAAGACATACTATTGGTGTAACATTACAGCTTTTGCAAAGTTATAGGACACAAAAGCTAAACTCCAGCCAATTTTGAGGCCGAAGATAAAGAGCTTGTTTGACGCGAGAGAAGACAAATATTTTGAGTGAAATGCCTCGATCCATGAACTACATTCTCCTCTGCCAGTTCTCTGACACGATGATACGTATTTGCAGAAGGAAATGGGAGCGAGAAAGATCCTCTGTGGCATTGGGCCTAAACCAGCGTCCCCGGCTACTCACCACAGCGCTAACTAGTAAACAGATATGACAGCTCTCTGCAAGATGGGCCCTTAGTTGCAGATTTTAATCTCCCTAGGCAAGCTCTGTCCTGCCGGCTCACCTCGCTGTGTTTGCTCTGAGAAAAGCCCCAGCAGCTCAATATAACCCCAGAGGAAAGCTTAATATAATTCCTCCACTTTGAAACATCTCATCTTTTTAAATCTCTGCTAAGTGGGAGGAGGAAGAGAGCAATGGAGGGGAGAGAGGAAGATGAAGCTGTGGTGGAGAAACATGCCAGTCTTCACTTTTTTTTTTCCCTCTGTTGTCGGTCTATGTACGTCTTTCTAAATCTCTTCCCCTCCCGCTTTCACAGTAATGAGGAGAGTGTTGCTGAAATGTTAGCAGCATCACCATTCTTCCTCATCCACCACCTCCTCCTCCTCCTCCTCTTCCTCCTCCTCCTCCTCTTCCCTCTGCCCAAACATCACCAAGTCGCTGTGGGAGAAGAAAAAGCCAGGAAGCTGTTTACTTGATTTTCACTCTCATTACCTGCAGAAGCGAAGGTCAGCCTGTCAATATACCCAGGTGTGCTCATCTTTAGACGACGGGTCATATAAATATAGTGAATATAAAATACAAAATTAGCCGCACTTCTGCCATAATCTTTAATGTCAAGCTCTGGGCTCAACAAGTAAAGTTCCAGATGCACTGAGGTGGAAAGAATGAGAAGATGGTATGTTCTGAATAGGAAAACAGTGGAAGGATGAGTTGCATGTTGATGAGACACTTATCCACCACCAACTAGTTCAACAACTTTTTTTTTTACCTCCCAAATACCAACTTTTGCATATTTATTCAGTCTTTTGAATGCTAAAACTTGAAATACTTCATCCTGAGAGGTGAAGCATGAAACCTGTCTTAAAATATATGGAGATATTTCTGTGATATTGTGCCTGTCCATGTGTTTATTTATTCGGGTTATTATACTGTAAATGTAGTTTGTTTAACCTATCATTTAACCGCCTACACTAGGGCTGAATGTATCTGTCTAAATAACGATACTATAGATACCAAATCTTCTCTCCATTGTTAATTTTGTTCCCCGTTTTTCATTTTAGTCTCAGTCTTTTGTCAAAGTTCATTCTTAGTCTTAGTCACTTTTAGTCTTTCACAAATAATTTTTGTTAGTCATATTTTCGTCGACTAAAAGTGTCAACATTTTAGTCTACATTTAGTCAGACATTAACACAACATATTTTAGTCCAGTTTTATTCAAAACCTGTCTTTTTATATTTAATTCAGGAATATTCTTGTGTATTAATTCCAGTTGAGTTATGTTCTACAACTAACATATTGATTACATGTCTTCATTGAATTGACTTGAATGAATAAATCCTGTGTTTGTTCAATTTATTAGAAATAGCAACACGTAAAAACATTACAACACATTGGCACATTACACATTGAAATGAAATAAAAATTGAAGATCACAGTAGCCTATATTAAATACTGTACAGATAAAATGTTCTTAATAATATTACATCACAAAAACTAGTAAACTATCAGATATTTTTACAGAAATATGTTCGCAGATGAAGGTCTACAGTAGAAAACTTGTGTGAAAACATATATACTATGCATACGGTATAACATATTCTAAATCAGGGGTGCCCAATCCTGGTCCTCAAGAGCCAGTATCCTGCATGTTTTAGATGTATCCCTCTTCCAACACAGCTGACAGTCATTGTAGGCCTCCTGCAGAGCTTAATGAGAGGTTTAACATTTGAATCAGGTGTGTTGGATCAAAAAACAGCAGGATAATAGCTCTCGAGGACCAGGATTGGGCACCCCTGTTCTCAATAATAAATCACAATAACCCAAAGAGACCTAATTCAACTGAAAAATGGAGATCTAGAGTAGGAAGCCAATATGAAAACATGTGACATTTAATCAATAAATCACTCGTAACGTCTTTCAGGAGTTGAGGTTTATTGGTAGGTTGGTAGCACAGGATGTGTTTTTATTGCAGAGACCTAAAAACCTTGTCCCCCGGGCACTTTCCAAGAATGTATGTTGTTGCTAAGCTACACAAACATGCACTTTCGTGGGTGTCCCACCTTCTCCTTGCTTTTGATTGGTCAGTAAGAGAATTGTGACATTGATGATTGATTTCCAACTCGACAAACACACACATTGGCACAGTTATCATCAGTGTTTTAGAACAGCTGTGTCGTCTCGTCATTATCCTGTCTTCGTCATGGGAAAAAGGCTCTTCAACGAACATATTTCGTATCATCTGACAAAATTAACACTGATTCTCTCCAAGTCTTTTATCATTTGTTCCTTGTTTCACTTTCACCCCAACCTACTGAATGGAAGACCGAATAGTAGGAATTAAGAAACCCCCCCCTACACACACACACTAATCACCACTAAACTTTTATCATTTGTTCCTTGTGTCAGTATCAACATTTCCTGAAAATTTCTGCCAAATCTGTCCATACATTTTTGAGTTATCTTGCTAGACCAACCCACCCCTAAATGAATAATAATAATAATGGATTACATTTATATAGTGCTTTTTTTGGCCACTCAAAGTACTTTACATTTAGTTTGGTTTATTTCACTCTCACATGCTCTCTGTGATGGTGGTAACCTACATATGTATCCACAGTTGTGCCTTGTGCCTTTGACCACCACCAAATATTCATTAACCAGTGTGAGTGGCACTGGAGGCAAGGAGGGTGAAGTGTTTTGGCCAAGGACAAAACGGACTGACTGATTGACTACCAACCCTTTAGTTATTGGATGATCTGCTCCAGCAAGTAAACAATAGGTTACACTTTTACTTCTGCGAGCAGCGGTCTCCCCTGAAGAACCCAATGAAACACACTTGTGCCAGTATGAAATTTTTCTGAAAATTCCAGCCAAATCTGTCCAGAACTTTTTGAGTCATCTTGCTAACAGGTAAACAGAAAAACAAACAGGTACCTAACATAGATACCTAAAAATTGGCCTTATTTACGTCCCTCCTCTGACATTCATGTTATGAATTATAGCAATAATATCAAGACTCATGATGTGACAATAATAATATTGTTATTATTACTATTGCACCATGGACAAAGCATGTCATGTTCCACAAGTATTCAGAGAATGCCTAATCTCGCCCCTATTTTGTGCCAATCTCAAGTTTCTATGATAATCCGTTCTTGAATTCGAGCCAACAATGTGATTTTGACCTTCCTGCTAAATGTGACCTTGACCTTTGACTTTTTGCAACATTGATCATTTCATTATATGTATATATGCATCAGTGTGTGTTGTATTATGATAATATATCCAGTATTTATTAAGTTATAGCGAGATATGTCTATGCTTGACACACACAAACAGTGTTACACAAGTTAATTTTACAACATGTCACCTTTGACAGAGATGGTTGGTAGGTGATAATACCAATTATGTAGTGGAAATCTTCATTCTGTATCATTTGGTACCAATCTGAAAGTTCTGTGACCCTCCGTTCTTGAGTTATAACCAATAATGTGATTTTGACCTGTTAGTTAATTGTGACCTTGACCTTTGACCTTTACTCAAATGGATCATTGCATAGGATACACATTAGCTATATGTATATAGCCATGTAATTTCATGGTGATATCTCAAGTATCCATTGAGTTATAGCAGGATGTGGCTCTACGGACACACACACACAGAAATTGCAATAATCTCTCCGAATCAATGTTGGGCGATATTAACCAGGGGTGGGGGAAAAGGAGCCATGGTTAATGTTTTTGAAATTAAATGTTCAAATGTACATTATGTACCTTAAATCTTTATCAACAAGTATTCAGAGAATAATCTCGCCCCTATTTTGTGTTACAGAAGTTAATTTTGTGACATGTCACCTTTCACCTCCAGAGATTTCAAAAACTATTCACCGTACGTGATAACACTAAGTATGCGAATTGTACAAATCTTCATTCCGCATCGTAAGTATGGGTTAAGTTATAACCCATAATGTGATTTTGACCTTTTAGTTAATTGTGACCTCGACCTTTGACCTTTACTTAAGTGGACCATTGCATCTGATGCACATTAGCTATATGTATATGCCCATGAAAGTTCATGGTGATATCTTAAGTATTAATTGAGTTATGACATGATATGTCTCTGTGGACACGTAGACACACACACACACACACACACACACACACACGCACACACTTACACACAGTGATCACAATAATCTCTCCCAACCAATGTTGGGCAAGATTAATAAAAATGATTAATAAGTATGCACAAATAATTATAAATGCCAGAAGTAAAATTAAAGAAGATGCAAATTGGCATCAAATCGTAAATCTAAATTTAAGTACAAACTGGCACAGCATGGTTTATGTGTAATAGCACATGACACGACATAGACCCCTTATGCATTAAAACAGCTGAAGGAATAAAGGGATTTAAATGGATTAATTTAAGGATTTTTAATATTATTTCTAAATCTTTGGAGATTTAGCATGAATTGAACATCCATGCATATATTGGGGCTGTTCACCACATGTTTATTTGATGTATTAAAAAATGCAGAATAACTTTATCACCTTTGTCTCTTGCTGAACATGTTAGGTTTTCTTTTTAGTGTGTGTTCTTGTATTTCTATCTTTATAGGGACATTGATATGTTTACACAGTCATGCCACGGGGACCCCTGACACCATGGGGATCAAAATTCAGGTCCCAGAGAGGGTTAAATATAAATAAAGGTCCCCACTAGTAAAATATTAGTCTGTGTGAAGTATGGACGTTTTTACACATGATGTCTCCTATAAACTGTCAAAATTAATGCATTAATGCAGATTAATCCATCATCATGATTAATCTGATTAAAATTAAATGGGAACAGTTGTTTTGTTGAAACTTTTGAAGGTGTTGAATAAATATGTTAATTACATATGCTTTTTTTTGCATATATCTTGGGTATTTTCTGACATTTTTTGGTGTTTTGTTTCTATATTTTACACGACTTTTTGAATATGTTTTGATTTTTTTCAACACGTTTTTGTTGGTTAATTTTTGGGTGAATTTTAGTGGATTTTAACATATTTTGAGTTTTTTTTCCCTTTGTATTTTTTGTGTATTTTGTGGGCAATTAGAGTATTAACCCCCCCCTCCCCCAATTACCCCAAAATAATTTGACAGCCCTACTATAAACACACTAAGTCCTTTTGTCGGAAGACCCCATAAAGGGTGTGTGTGTGGGTGTGTGTGTGTGTGTGTGGGGGGGGGGGGGGTCTGCCTTGGCAGAGTCTGCGCTCCTCTATTCTTATGCAGTTGAACAAGAAATGTGGAAAAAAAACACTTGGTAAGATGTATCTTTTTTCTAGTGTAATGCAGGCGGTGTCGGAGCAGAGCGCTGCTTCCACTGCAGGTGAATCCAGAGCGTGTGTCTAAGCTCTAGTCTTCTGCTTAAAGACCAATCACCAGTTTGAGGTGAATATAAATGTCCAGCTGGGAAGCACGTTGCACAACACTTTTTTGTGTTTGGTTGTTTTTTTAAGCTGAAGAAGATCCAAATAATAGCAGATAGGTGGCACACAGCCTGGAGATAAAACTATAGACTGCAGCTGAGACGACATGCTGTGCAGGAAACATGTCATATGATGGAGACAGCCAACGCTGCTGCTAATGCTACTGCTGCTGCTAATTCTGCGAATTCTAATGCTGCTGCTAATGCTAATGCTGCTAATTCTAATGGTGCTGCTAATGCTGTGAATTCTAATGCTGATGTTAATGCTGATGTTAATGCTGCTGCTAATGCTGATGCTAATGCTGTTGCAGCTAATGCTGCTGGTAATGTTACTACTAATGCTGTTGCTGTTACAGCTAATGCTACTGCTAATGTTGCTGCTGCTAATGCTGTTGTTGCTAATGCTGTTGCTACCGCTGCTAATGCTACTGCTAATGCTACTGACAATGTTGTTGCAGCTAGTGCTGTTTCTAATGCTGCTGCTGTCAATCTGTTTATCAGCCCTTCAGGGGGTGTGGTAACATAGGCCTGTTTACATGAGTTTTTATTCCTGTTTAATTCAGAATAAAGTTAATTCCACTTTAAGATGACCATGTAAACACCTAATTCCAGTTGAAAATGACTGTTCCTAATAAAAATGTATTCTAAATAAAATCACTGGTTTATTCCAATTTTAATTCCGATTTCAATAATTCCTCTGACATGGAAACAGTTCATTCCTCTTTGACATTATTATATGTCGTTCTGCACATACTCCTGGTCTTGTCGCCATATTGGCATATATTTCACATTGATGACACGCATATGCACGCATGACACGCATTTGCTGCTGGCATTAGTATATATATTCCGTCGAGCTACTGCTCCATAATTATCACAAAAATAAAGTCAAGAATCACATGTTGTATCTGGTCTAACATCTTGATAGTTGAAACAAAAGCAAAACAGGTAATGAATACCATCATTTTCTTCCAGTAGATATCCAGACATCCACGTTAAGCGGCTGTTCTGTCCAATCAGAACCCTCTGTACCCTCAGCTCTGAAAGACCAATTAACTAGAGCAGAATACACCTGTCTCCATGGAAACCTTTATTTGAAATTAACATGTCCATGTAAACACAAAGGACACAGCTTTAATTCCAAATGATTTTGTGCAGAATAAATAATTCTGAATAAAAAAAACACTGTAGCAAATGACAATTTATTGAAGTAGAGGTGAAATGCACAAAAAGATCAGTTTTCCAGAAGTGAAGGAATTGAAACTTATTGAAACTTTTTTCATCTGTCTGGGGTCAAAATGTGAAATTTTACTCTATTTTGGTAATTTTATTGTTTATTTTGTCCACTTTTGTTGAAGTATTTTCTTATTCGACACATTTGCTCTTCATTTTAGTCAATTATAATAATTGTGGATTCATTTGGTAGTTTTGTTCATTTTCTTTAATCTAATCTTCAACACAATAACCCTGGACGACAAGTAAAATACTTCCCAAACAAAACTAATGAAATGTTCCCACATGTGTGTTAGTGATAAAGAAAACTCAAGTCTAAAATGCTTACAATTAAATTATTATTATTATTATTATTATTATTATTATTATTATTATTATTATTATTATTATTATGTGGCAGCAAGTTCAGTATAATTGAAACAACAGGAAATTTGGTCCCTTGTCATTTCATAATAGAATTTATAGGAAAAGTAAAAGGAAATACACTTTTTGAATGTTAATAATGTAGTAAAAATGATGTTGTTATACAAGTCTCGTGGGGAAAGTATGAGGAAAACAGCAAGGGAAAAAAAGCCTAAAGGATGAGTGATTATTTATGAAATGGGTCCTTGTTTTATGTGCATTAGTGTGAATACAAAGTGTGATGCTCTCTTTCTCCTCAGGCTAATGGTATGAATATAAATGGTGGCATTTTATTCAGCAAGAAACACACACACACACACACACACACACACACACACACTCGTAATGCTGTAAATACATATTCACTTTTATGCGGACACTAAGAAAATGTGATTGACTTTTTCCTGTCACACCAAAACAAGTTTGGTTCAGAAGACGACTATAATAGTGTTGGATTTTTCAATATAGTTTAGGTTTTTTTTAAATCTAGTTTAGTTAGTTTGACTTAGCTGTTAGAACAGAATTGCTAGTTTTAATTATTAGTCTTCGAATTCGAATTTTCTATGTCTGACTACAGCAACAACCAAAGGAGTTATCTTTATGAACTTGGATATACAGATGCTGAAATTCATCAGATGGAAGTAGAAAAGGGAGAGAGAGAGAGAGAGGGTGGGCGAGAGGTGGACATTGAAGCTGGAGTCACAGAACTACGTCCGTCACAGGGAAATGATGGAATGTGTGAGGAGACTCACTCACATCTTTGTTGCTACAGCCTGCTACAAATGCACACCATTTTTAGAAATAAGCATATATTTTTGTAGAAGCTGATGAACTTCTCCCTCTAGATCGAACAAGTTCATTGCTGTCACAGGTCTGTACTCGGTAAACACTGCCGAACAACTGATGAAAGTAGTTTGCGCAGGCGGCGACAATGTGCATTGATCACTATGGTGAAAAAGTAGCTCCAAACAATTACAAAGTGTGAGCTTTTGTTCTGTGATGGTTTTGTTATGATCTGATGATCATGAAAAGATGGAAAACTACATTTCATTTTACACCAATTATTTACATGTATTGATGTATTGATTATTAATGGATCAACAGGTATTAATCAGTTTACATCTGTTTGGTTTTATTTTGTTAGGTTCTTTATTTCTTAATTAATGCGATCACTTGACACCCCTATAGGTTCAGTACACTCTAAAAACAGTGTGACTGGGCTCAATTAATATGAACTAAATAAATTCTGATGAACTCTACATGAAAAAAAACCCTTTGTGCAGTATGGTATATTGTTATGTTGAGTTAATGACATTTTATTAATCAATTGCATTTTACTCATTTTTGTTTGAATAATATCAACTGAAAATATATATTAAAAAAATTATTAGATTTTATCAGTAAAGTCAACAACCTAAATATCATCCAGATATTTAGGGATATGAATTAATTCCACCTTAGTAAGTGCAGATATTTAGTATATCTGAAATAGTATTTTCCAGATAACAAATAATATTGGACAGTTTTCCCCTTAAAATCGATTTGGATTTACTCAACATGTGCTAAATCTTAAGTAAATCCAAAATAATTCAATGAATAACTTAATTATTATTTTGTGTTTAATTATTATCCTTAAATTTACTTAATAAAATCTATCATTTTTAATTAAAAATAACTTAAAATCTATTAAAATATTTTAATTGTCACTTTGTTGCCATAATTTATTTAAGTCAACATTAAACTTTTCTGACTGTACACATGTACAAACCGGATTCGGTTGAAGTTGGGAAATTGTGTAAAATGTAAATAAAAACAAAATACAATGATTTTAAAATCCTTTTCAACCTATATTCAATTGAATACACTACAAAGACAACATATTTAATGTTCAAACTGATAAACTTTATTGTTTTTTGCCAAATAATAATTAACTTAGAATTTCATGGCTGCAACACGTGCAGTAGAAGTTGGGAAAGGGCATGTTTACCACTTCGTTACATCACCTTTCCTTTTAATAACAGTCAATAAACGTTTTGGAAGAGAGGAGACTAATTCTCTTAGATTCTCATGTGGAATTCTTTCCCATTCTTGCTTGATGAACCGCTTCAGTTGTTCAACAGTCCGGGGTCTTCTCTGTCGTATTTTACGCTTCATAATGCGCCACACATTTTCAATGGGAGACAGGTCTGGACTGCAAGCGGGCCAGGGGAGAACCTGGACTCTTTTACTTCGAAGCCACGCTGTTGTAACACGTGCAGAATGTGGCTTGGCATTATCTTGCTGAAATAAGCAGCGGCGTCCATGAAAAAGACGTCGCTTGGATGGCAGCATATGTTGCTCCAAAATCTGTATGTACTTTTCAGCATTTATGTTGCCTTCACAGAAATGTAAGTCACCCATGCCATGGGAACTAATGCACCCCCATACCATCACAGATGCTGGCTTTTGAACTTTGCGTTGATAACAGTCCGGATGGTCCGCTTCCTCTTTGGTCCGGAGGACACGACGTCCAGTGTTTCCAAAAACAATTTGAAAAGTGGACTCATCAGACCACAAAACACTTTTCCATTGTGCATCAGTCCATTTTACATGAGCTCGGGCCCAGAGAACCCGGCGGCGTTTCTGGATGTTGTTCATAAACGGCTTTTGCTTTGCATGGTAGAGTTTTAACCCGCACTTACTGATGTAGTGACGAACTGTATTTACTGACAGTGATTTTCTGAAGTGTTCCTGAGCCCATATGGTGATATCCTTTACACACTCATGTCGGTTTTTAAGGCAGTGCCATCTGAGGGATCGAAGGTCACGGTCATTCAGTCTTGGTTTCCGGCGGTGGTGCTTACGTGCAGTGATTTCACCAGATTCTCTGAACCTTTTGATGATATTATGGACCGTAGATGTTGAAATCTCTAAATTCCTTGCAATTTTGCTTTGAGAAATGTTGTTCTTAAACTGTTCAACTATTTTCTCACGCAGTTGTGGACAAAGTGGTGAACCTCGCCCCATCCTTGCTTGTGAATGACTGAGCATGTTTGGGGAGGCTCCTTTTATACCCAATCATGGTCCCCACCTGTTCCCAATTAGCCTGATCACATGTGGGATGTTTCAAATAGGTGTTTGATGAGCTTTTCTCAGCTCTCTCAGTATTTTTTGCCAACTTTCCCAACTTCTACTGCACGTGTTGCAGCCATGAAATTCTAAGTTAATTATTATTTGGCAAAAAACAATAAAGTTTATCAGTTTGAACATTAAATATGTTGTCTTTGTAGTGTATTCAATTGAATATAGGTTGAAAAGGATTTTAAAATCATTGTATTTTGTTTTTATTTACATTTTACACAATTTCCCAACTTCAACCGAATCCGGTTTGTAGACAAATATCTGAAAACTCATTAAAAGCTGAAGCTGAAAACAAAGTGGACAAACTAGTCATACACAAAAACATGAGCTGAGAAAATGGCTGGAATAGCCAAAAACGTTACACAGGGGAACGGCAGTACACTGAATGAATACACTTAGAGCAGATACAGTGAGATATCTGCAATATGTTAGGGATGAGGATGACACAAAAGGGCAGGAAGTGAATCTGCAATGAGAGTGGAGGTTAGAAATAATGAATAAAAACAGGAAATAAAAGAATCTGAACAGAAAACCATGGCTTAAGAAACACAGCGGGGTGAGTATTCAGTATTCTATTCCCTTTTCAGTTATTTGGGTTTTACCATTTTCAGAGCCCCCTTCACTACCTGAACCTATGAAATGAATATAAAGACGGACACCACGGTAGCCTTCTTGAAGTGAATCCAAAACACGTCCATCTTCCTTGAGTTGACGAGTCTGAAAACTAAACCTTAAGTGAAGCTTCAATACTTTCCTCCCAAAGGGGATTTTAAACTTTTTACCCTTTTTAGCTAGATTCCATGAGAGCATTGTGAGTCAAAGTTTCCAGATCCCTTCAGTTTAATTTCTGAAAATCCTGTCACAACCCCAATCTTCCTTTATGAAACACAAATATATGGCAATATATTGAAAAATATAATGCATCATATTCCAAAATATTTTCCCATATATGGAAAAGTAGTGCATATATTATCGAATATACTGCAATATATGATTTTATCATATATTGAATAATAAATAATAATAATATATTATTACAATTTATGTAATATAGCACTTTTTTGGCCTCTCAAAGCACTTTTCATTAGTCATTTCATTACTTTTCAATATGTTTTTATATGATTTTATAGGTTTTTGTAACCAAGCCAGTTTAATAAAGGCTTTTTATTCTTCACTTTTAAGAGAGTGCCTTGGAATTTTTCTTTGTTTTCACTTTTCATTAGTGATTCATTATTTATTCTCCCTCATTTGTAGTTCGAGTTGTCCTGGGGAAGACTGAAAGACCTGCCATTTTGTGCCTCTGAGCACCACCAAGCATTCATACAGCGGTGTGGGTGACACTGGAGGCAGGAGGGTGAAGTGTCTTACCCAAGGACACACCTGGCTGAATAGGAAAGAGCGGGATTTGAACTGCCAACTGTTCGGTTATTGGAAGAGTTGGAAATTATATATATATATATATATATATATATATATATATATATATATATATATATATATATATATATATATATATATATATATATATATATATATATATATATATATATGTGTGTGTGTGTGTGTGTGTGTGTGTGTATAGTGAATTCAGTTAAAAACACACTCAACTCAGTTCACTCTATGCTGCCCTAGGAGCTAGAATGCTGGGGGAAGTACAGGCACTGAGTTCTTTCTCTCTCCCTCTCGCATCTGTTTTTGTCTGGGGTGAGTGGCAGCTCTCTTGGCAGCGTCTGCGTTAGGAGCCATGGGCAACTTGCCTCTACTGACCTGTGACCCTGGAGCTCCTCCCTCACCTGCCTGGTGTCTGGACCAACCCACCCCCTCCTTCATTTATAAATGGACGTTCATCTATAGTCTGTCCGTCCATGGGAGTGGATCTGTCCTTCAAGATTTCTTCTTTTTCCCACTGGGTTTAGAAGTTTTTTCTTGCCGAGTAGGAGGGTCTAAGGACAGGGGATGCTTGGGACTTTTCATATATTTCTGTAGTCGATTGTGTTTCTGTAAAGCCCTGTGAGACGACTTTGTTGTGATTTGGGGCTTTATAAATAAAATTGAATTGAAGTTCTTTCAATGTTTATATTCTTTAATTTCATATTCTTTAATTACATTTTATTCCATGTCGTCCAAGGCCTAATGAGCCAACTGTCTGCCGTGCATGTATATTTAAGTATATGTGAGCCCAGTCTTGTTCTGTATGTTCTTGTTAATACAATAAAAAAAAATTTAAAAAAAGGACTTAAATCATGACCTCTGACCTTGTACAACCTTGAAAGGTCAAGCCCATAGTCTCACGTTTTGAGAGGGAGATATCCATTAAGAGCTAAAATGTTTGTGAAGGGGTGGGGTTTGTATTAGGGCATTAAAGAGTAGTTGATGCTGTCGACAAAAATCAATAATAGAAATAGTTGAAAATTAATTCCATTGTGGGCTATTATCACCAGACACATTTTTGTTATAATTTAGACCCTGAGTATCTTTTTTTTGTTAGTTTTTGTGCGTCTTCCTGTTCTTTCTGTCATTGTTAGTGTCTGGACTTTTATTTTGTCATGTTGGTTCATGTTCACTCTGCCGTGTTTTACTTCCTGTTACCAGTGTTTTCCTCCCCACTCCGTTATCTGTATGATTTAATCCACCTGTTCCTTCTCCTATTTAAGTGTTGTGTGAATGTTTGTTAGATGCAAGTTTGTCATTGCTGATTATGCACCAAATGAGCGTTAGTCTTCTGTCGTGTGTGTGACTTGCTTTTGGCTATCTGATTATTGAGTGTTGTCTAGTCCTTGTCGGCTTTGTTTGTTTCTGGATCTTTAATATCGAACCCTTCTTCTGCCCCTGACATTGAGGTTGCTTCACCCCTGATGGGTTCTCCTAGTTTTCTGGACCCTGGCTCTGACCCTCATCTGGTATCTGGAAAAGTTTTGTAGATTTCTCTTTTTATGCTCTGCTGGCTCATTGGTTTTGACCCTGTTCCGTGTTTTGACGTTTCCTCTGTCCTGGTCCATAGTTGCTGTTAATGATTAAATCCACCTTGCCGTCATCCAGTCAGTGACTTGCCATTCATCACAATATTACTATTATTTTCATTTCAATAAACTTAGCTTCAATCACTCACTGTCTCAGAGTCTTGCATTTGGGTCCGACCGTGTTCTGAAAGCTGTGTTGGTTTTTCCAACAGAGTGAGACATCACATTTTATTATAATCTCTGCCGAGAGTTGCTCATGTTGCAATAGTGTCTCTGTCTATGAGCGGTAACACACAGGTACGTGTATCAAAACTTCTAAAATTTGGGAGCATTTTAGCTTGGATGCGGCAAATAAAAAGACTACCTGTGTCATGGCAGTACCTCGGTGAAGCACAAACAATGCACAAAAGAGAAAGCATTTTATAACTGTATTTTTGCTATAAAAGAGAGCTTGAGCATTATGGAAGACTGTGGCTGACATAAAATGAAGGCATGCAGTCTGAATAAGAGAGGCACCATGGACTTGAGCTGGGAATATTTCACCCAACCTGACAGGACCGGGCGAGTATGGGCATAAACATTATCATTTGAATTAGTCAAGTGCTATCTGGGTTGGTCTAGTTCAGGTCTGACATTTAAGGCCCATTTCATGCTCTGCCATGGAGTCCTTCCTGCAGATCAGGCAGACATGCACCCCCAGCACTGTGCCTAACTGGTTTTAGATAGAAGACATTTTTATTGCCTTTTTGTACAAATCTGCAGTATGGTCAATAAAACATGTATTTCATTGTACTCATCTTTCTTGTGTTTATAATCATTTGTCACATAATTAAATCCACTTCATGCTACATTGAAGAAAAAAAATATGATTATCTGATTAGCCGACTAATCGTTTCAATAGTCGGTGACTAGTCGACTATTAAAATAGTCATTAGTTGCAGTCCTATTAAAGAGTAGTATTGCACTGGTATGAACTGTCCCACTGATGCAACTCAGTATGTCATCTACCAGTGGAGACTTTTATAACATATAATTTCTCCTCAGCATTTACGGTCTACTTTAGCTCAACCTCAAACATCAACTACTCATGCAGTAAAGACCTGTTTTGTTAGTTTGCATTTCTGGTTTTTACAGGTGACACCAAAATATTATTATCTTCATTATAATTTCGTCAGTATTAGAAATGCATCTGTAGTAAAAACAAACAAAAAAAAGGCTCCCTACCAATATCCTCATTCATAATTTAAAACGTTATAAATTATATGCAGCTACAAAAAGCCTGAACAGCCTGCAGTTAAAACAGAAGCAAAAATGAGTTATTTTTTATGGAAAAGATACACTGCTTTCATCTTGTTGCATTGATGTGAACTGGCAGGTTTTCAGTATGGTGAATATTTGTGCCTTGTAAATAATTGCAAGTTTTCAGCTCATTTCATTACAACTCTTTCGTTCAAAGCATGACCTATTATAATTTAATCTTTAATAATACATAATCAGACACTAAAGGGAAGATTGGGCTGTCAGATCCACATTTGCAATTGTCCAAAACCTATAAATAATCAAAATAAATTCCACAACTGAATCCTGCCAACGCACAACAAGTCAGTGAGAAACAAACAACAAAATCTGTAGTAACACTTAACATTATAGATCGCAAATCTTAGTGGTAATTAATCAATGAAGCTCCAAAAAGATAAAGAGGAACATTTCTACAAAGTATTGATGCTATGTTAAACACTGCAAATAAGGACCAGGAGGGCAATAAACTATGACAAAAAGGACTGGCTTTTGGTTTCTGCAGCTGGGGAAAGTAATGGCTAAAACTAGACTTTCAAAAGAGTGGTAAGTATGATTAATTGTATGATTAATTTTAAGGCTAAGACCTAAACTCCTCCACCACGACCACTGGTTCTGGCTGTGTGATAATTCACGCGAGTTGGTGGCGTGGATTCATTTAATGTAACATATTCATCCTGCTGAAGCCAGGTTTCAGTCAGAGCTAAAATATCAATCATATGATCACTAATTAGATCATTTATTAATAGAGATTTCAGAGAGATTGACCTCATGTAGTCATTCGTAACTTTTATCCGGACTCCTCCGTGAACTTTCCGGTACTACGTCATCCTAAAGATTACACCCATTGGTTCTAGTACTGTTCTATTGCATACAGAGGGATTTGAAAGACAATCTTTTAGTCTGCCTCGCCTGACTATGAAGCATGATTAGACCCATACATGTAATGAAGGAAGATAGCGAGGCTAGGCTAATTATTACTATGACATTACATCAAAATTACCACCTTATTAGCAATCCATTACTTGTAATAAGTGGTTACAAAAGCATTATTACCATGAAATTACATAAAAAATACCATAGAATTACCATCTTATTAGCGATCCATAAAGTACAGTGTCATCAAATCTGTTTTGCTGCAAGAGACTCCTTGTCATGAAGAAAAAATGCACAAAAAACTAAACTATTCATGAATTAAATGCTCACAATTAGTCTGAAGTTAATGACTGACTGACAGCGCTCACCCTTTCTCTCTGCTTTGGTTTATTATCTGTTGCTGATTGCTTCTCAACTGTTCCATTATATTTTAACCCTTGTGCGGTCCTTCGTAAAAGGCACACTGGCTGTGTCCTACAATTGGGTCTTAAAAACCCAGATTCCAAAGTTCAGTTCCATAGACTCATCACCCCACCCCCCAAGGATATATTACTGTTTTCAGTAGTAAGCAATGGCATCCTACAGTACGTATAAAAAGGTACATTTGTGAGCCACCGGGTCTCTTTGACCCGAAGGACCGCACAAGGGTTAATAATTACTTGAAGCCTTGTAGGAGCATCTTTACAGCAGCCTTCTTTCTCTTCATTCCCATACCTGTTCTGCCTTCATTTCTCTCCTTTATTGCTCTTGTCTGTTCTAGTCTGTGCTTTCTTTCCTTTTATTTCAGTCTCCCCCCTCCGGCTTAGTCTCTCTCCCTCTTTCTCTCCCAGGACAGTGTCTCAGACAGGAAGAGTCACAAAGCACATTAACCTTTAAGAGCTAAAAATCAATGTCCTGTTGTTAATTTGTGCTAATTTGCTTCCACTTAGTTTTACAGCAGCCCTCTTTTTCCCCACCATCTCACTGTGAATTCTAAAACGTCTGCCTGAACCTCAAGAGAATGTGGCACTGTTGTGCATCCCCAGACATTAAATCGTCTTTTTTGTGTTCCTGATATGTCTTTAGCGCCCACCTGGAGACAGGTTACAAAATGCCTTTAAGATTTTTAAAGACATTTAAAGTTAAAGGCATTTAAAGATATCTCTCAAGATTTTTCGGTAAAAAAGAACATACGCCTGAAAATTTAAGGCAAAAAAGCGGTGCTAAAAACATTTCTGAGTAGTGCTTGAAAGTTTGAGAGAGCTCTCCAAAGAATACTTGTGGGGGGGTATGAAAAGAAAAAGACAGATGAAAAGAAAAAGTTAACTTTTCATGAGCTCAGACAAACAGGCCTGGTTTCAGTGTTGTGACAATGCATTTCCCAGATAATCCAAGAAGAATTTGAAGAGTGTATTTGGCTTAAAGGGACCATATTCCTTTTCAGCAGGTTCAAATAGGTCTCAGAGGTCCCAGAACGGTCAATTTGAAGTTTGTTATCTAAGAACTGTTTTTTTTCCTGGACTTAAACCAGGCCTGGAAACTCATTCTAAGCAGTGTTCACTGTGTTTCTGTGAGCTGTTCCTATCCACGCCACCTTCAGTGAAACCCACTCACCTCTGTGTCTCTATGGAACAGAGGTGAGTGGGTAGCGCTTTGTATCGTGCTAATGTGTATATTATGTTTCTGGACTATGACCATCTTGTTTTTTGTTTTGTTTTACAAAAAATATACGAAAGATGCTAAAATCCACTCAAATTCACACAAAAAACTAAAAAATTCCAAACAAAAAAAGTCCTGTAAAAAAATCTCATGAAAAAAACATCAAGAAATATAAAATATCTCAAACATGCATAAATATAAATATATATGCAGTTAACATGTCTATTCAACACCAGCAATTTAAACCTTCTCCCTTTAATCACCTTATCACCTTATCATCAGATTAATCATGATAATGATTATAAACAATAATCCATGTCAATACATTAAGATGGATAATATGGACACCTAGTACAAACCAGTTTGATGTCACCATAGAAACCACAATGTGAGTGGAAAAACAAAAATCCAAGTCTGAAGTGGAGCACAAGCGTTAAAGTCAGACATGAGCCGTGCATGTAACGTGCACAACAGTGTTTCATGCTCAGTATTTGTTGAAATTAGCTACTTGTGATTGGAGAAGGTCCTCTGCATTTGTTGTGCAGCAGTCACTGTCACCTGCTGACCTCACTGATATAGGCCAGTGATGAACAGGACAGGACACACAACAACACCTGACAGACAAACACTGTGTGTGTGTGTGTGTGTTTGTGTGAGTGTGTGTGTGTGTGTGTGTGTTTGTGTGTGTGTGTGAGTGTGAGTGTGTGTGTGTGCGCTGCTATTCATATCTCTTTGGGACACTGATATGTTTACACAGTCACATAATGGGGACCTCTGACACTAAGGGGACCAAAATTCAGGTCCCCTTGAGGGTTAAATATAAATAAAGGTCCGTACTTGTAAAATACAAATAATGTGGTCCTATGAATACATTACTTTTGTAAGTCCCCATAAAGCATATGAGAAACAGGTGCAAAGCAAAACATGTATTTCCCAAAGGTTTAAAATGTCCTTACTTTAAAAAAAAAGAAGGTTTTGCCTTATATAAAAGAAAAAATCTATTTATTTATTGCTTAGTTTTTTTTATGGATTTATTGATCATTATTATTAGATTTTATTTTGTTTAAAGAAAAAAGATCTGTTTACACTCACTCCCCACTTGGTTGCAAACTTGGTCCTCATGAAACATGGAAATCAGTAAATATCTGTATGAGTGTGTGTGTGTGTGTGTGCGTGTGTGTGTGTGTGTGTGTGTGTGTGTGTATTCCTATCTTTATGAGGACATTGAGCTGTTTACACACCATTGGGACTTCTGACACAATGGGGACCAAAATCCAGGGTTAAAGATAAATGTAAGTCCAGTAGTAAAATGTCAATCTGTATGAAGTATGAAGTATGACCCGGATCCTCTACCACAGGCCTGGGAGCCTGAGGGTTCTGCGCAGGATCTTAGCTGTTCCTAGCAATGCGCTCTTTTGTACAGAGATCTCTAATGTTGTTCCTGGTATCTGCTGGAGCCATTCTCCCAGCTTGGGGGTCACTGCCCCTAGTGCTCCGATCACTACTGGTACCACTGTTGCCTTCACACTCCACATTTTCTCTAACTCCTCTTTCAGCCCTTGGTATTTCTCAAGCTTCTCATGTTCTTTCTTTCTGATGTTGCTATCACTGGGGACTGCTACATCTATCACCACCACTGTCTTCTCATGTTTATCCACCACTATGTCAGGCTGATTGGCCATCACCATCTTGTCAGTCTGGATCTGGAAGTCCCACAGGATCTTGGCCTGTTTGTTCTCTGTCACCTTTGGGGGGTTCTCCCATCTTGACCCTGGGACCTCCAGTCCATACTCTTTACAGATGTTCGTGTACAGTATGCCCGCTACCTGGTTATGCCTCTCCATGTATGCCTTGCCTGCCAGCATCTTACACCCTGGGGTCCTGTCTGATGTGGTAGACCCTGGCCTCTATTGCTCTGGTGTTCAGGGCTTGTTCTTGTGCAGCCATGAGTAGTGCCTCTGTGCTGTCCTTTAGTCCAGCCTTTTCCAGCCACTGGTATGTCTTTTCCATATCAGCCACTTCCTCAATTTGCCGATGGTACACGCCATGCAAGGGTTTGTCCTTCCATGATAGCCCCTCTGGTTCCTCGACCTTACTGGGCTTTTGTTGCCTGAGGCATTCACTTAGCAGTTGGTCATTGGGGGCCATTTTCTTGATGTATTCCTGGAGGTTCACTAGTAAGTGTGTGTTCTGACACTTACTAGTCCTCGGCCCCCTTCCTTTCGCTTAGTGTACAGCCTCAGGACACTGGACTTGGGGTGGAACCCTCCATGCATGGTAAGGGTATCCCAGCTGGGTATCTGATTACTGGCAGGGCATGGGTGTTAATGGCCTGGATCTTATTTTTGCCGTTCAGCTGACTGTTCAGGACCTGCCTTACCCTCTGTAGGTATTTGGCTGTGGCTGACTTCCAAGCTGCCTCCTCATGATTACCATTTTTCTGTGGGATCCCTAGGTATTTGTAACTTTCCTGCACATCTGTGATATTCCCTTCAGGTAGGTCAACCCCTTCAGTTATGATCACCTTTCCTCTTCTAGATATCATCCGCCCACATTTATCTAGTCCGAATGACATCCCAATGTCTTTGCTGCAGATCCGGGTGAGGTGAATTAGGGAATCAATGTCACGCTCATTCTTGGCATACAGCTTGATGTCATCCATGTAGAGGAGGTGGTTGATGGATGTTCCACTTCGGAACTGGTATCCGAAGCCACTCTTTGATATGATCTGGCTGAGCGGATTTAGACCTATGCAGAACAGCAGGGGGGACAGAGCATCTCCTTGGTAAATGCCACATCTGATGCTCAATTGTGTAATTGGCTTTGAGTTGGCCTCCAGAGTTGTCTTCCACAGCCTCATTGAGTTCTGGATGAACTCTCTTATTGTCCTGTTGATGTTATACAGTTTTAAGCATTCCAGTATCCATGTGTGTGGCATTGAGCCATAGGCTTTCTTGTAGTCAATCCAGGCAGTGCACAGGTTGGTGTTCCTCGTCTTGCAATCTTGGGCAATTGCCCTGTCAACCAGTAGCTGGTGTTTGGCTCCCCTGGTGTTGTTGCCTATTCCTTTCTGTGCTCTGCTCATGTATTGCTCCATGTGCCTACTCATTTTACTCGCTATGATGCCAGATAGAAGCTTCCATGTGGTGCTGATGTGCCATGTGGGGTCCTTCATTATGAGGACTGTCCCGCCCTGGGTTAGCCACTCTAGGTGGTTTCCCGATATCAGCAGCTGGTTCATCTGTGCTGCTAGGCGTTCATGGAGTGCTGTCAGTTTCTTAAGCCAGTAGGTATGAATCATGTCGGGCCCTGGTGCTGTCCAGCTCTTCATTTTGGACACTCTGGTTTGGATGTCTGCTAGTGTGATGACTACTGGGTCTTGTTCTGGGAGTTGGCTGTGCTCTGCCTGTAAGTCTGTCAGCCATTGGGCATTAGTGTTATGTGTTGCCTCCTTCTCCCAGATGCTCTTCCAGTATTGCTCAGTCTCATCCCTAGGTGGGTCCGTTGTCACCTTGCCCCCCTGCCATTGAGAGTAGACCTTAGCTGGGTTGGTGGAGAACACCTGGTTTATTCTCCTGGCCTCTACCTCTCTTGTGTATCTCTTTAGGCAAGTAGCTAGTGCTGTGAGCCTTTGCTTAGCAGTCTCCAGTGCCTCAGCTGTGGACAGTTTGTTATATATATATATATATATATATATATATATATATATATATATATAACAAATAACAAATATATAAATATATATATATATATATATATATATATATATATATATATATATATATATATTTTTTTTTTATTTTTTTTTATTTATTTATTTAAAAATCTTTTTAAAAAATTATTTTCTTTTTATTATTGCCATAAATGTAAAGTTTTATATGTGTATATATATATATATATATATATATATATATATACATATTTATTTATTTATTTATTTTTCATTTTGTTCACACTCACTACCCAATGGCTACTTAACCTACAAGTGACCATTACAATCTTGGTTCTCATGAGGCATGGTCTGTCTATGTGTGTGTGTCTGTGTGTGTATATGTATGTGTTTCTCTGCAGCAGACTCTCACCTCTCAGTAGCAGAGTTGATCCTGTTGTTGTACCATCTCATGTAGACAGATCAGAACCACACTGTGTTCAGAACATGGTCTCCAAATCCATAATGGATTTGAATCACACAGATTTGGGAGTCTGTGTGTGTGTGTGTGTGTGTGCACTTGTGTTTATCTGTGTATGAATGCACACATTTTATATTCTGACTTTATCGTACACACACCCGTGAGGGACAAATGCATTATTGATGGCATCATGTCACTGTCAATAGGCTTGTGGACTTAACGATAAGCCATTAGATCTGTTCTTCTGCAGGACACGTGAAAATCACATGAATCCTCCAGGGTGACTTGTTCCAGTGTCTCAACTAAGAGTACTGAACCAACAAACCCAAAACACAAGCAGACTTTGTTACTGAGGCAAAAATAATAACCTGTTAATGCATGAATTATGAGAACTTTAGGGGAGACTTCTTTCCTGAGTATTTTTTATTCTGCTTTGGGCGTGAAAAACACCACATGGATGACATTTTTTGATATATGAGAACCTGTTTGTACAGGTTTACAAAAAAGCCCACTCAGCTGTGTTTAATTTTTGAAGCAAAGAAAAAATTATTTTATTGAGTGATTGAGCATTCATAGAGTGCATACACTGCAAATATGCCAGTGTTAATTGAACACCCATAAAGTGTCCACACTATGCTGTATAAAATTAACACTTTTGAAAGTTTGGAATATTTAATATTCAGTTTTTATTGGTTTAACGCTATTTCTTGTGAAAAATAGAAACCACTTAAAGCTGTCATTCCATGGTTCTTTCATTAATATTACTGTCTTCTCCATTGTTATTGAATACATTGTGTGTTAGTTCTATTTAAAAAAAAAACGTCCAGATTGCTTTGTTTCCAGCTGTGTTTGTCATGGTAGAAAAATGACTTGAGGTCGAACAACAGAGTTTACCGGTACGTCCTCATACATGTCCATACATGTCCCCTCTCGCTGTGTATGTACACTCAACAAAAATATAAACGCAACACATTTGTTTTTGCAAATATCTAAAATTCTTTCCAGATACACAATATTACCATTTCTCTCAAACATTGTTCACAAATCTGTCTAAATGTGTGATAGTGAGCACTTGTGCTTTGCTGAGATAATCCATCCCACCTCACAGGTGTGCCACATCAAGATGCTGATCTGACATCATGATTAGTGCACAGGTGTACCTTAGACTGTCCACAATAAAAGGCCACCCTGAAATGTGCATTTTTTTTGCTTTACTGGGGGTCTGGGGACTCAGAACCAGTCAGTATCTGGTGTGACCACCATTTGCGTCATGCAGTGCAACACATCTTCGCATAGAGTTTGTCAGATTGTCAATTGTGTCCTGTGGAATGTCGGTCCACTCCTCTTCAATGGCTGTGTGAAGTTGCTAGATATTAGTGGGAACTGGTACACGCTGTCGAATACGCCGGTCAAGCACATCCCAAACATGCTCAATGGGTGACATGTCCGGTGAGTATGCTGGCCATGCAAGAACTGGGACATTTTCAGCTTCCAAGAATTGTGTACAGATCCTTGCAACATGGGGCCGTGCGTTATCTTGCTGAAACATGAGGTGATGTTCATGGATGTATGGCACAACAATGGGCCTCAGGATCTCATCATGGTATCTCTGTGCATTCAAAATGCCATCGATAAAATGCACCTGTGTTCTTCGTCCATAACAGATGCCTGCCCATACCATAACCCCACCACCACCATGGGCCACTCGATCCACAACATTGACATCAGCAAAGCGCTCACCCACACGACGCCACACACGCTGTCTGCCATCTGCCCTGAACAATGTAAACCGAGATTCATCCATGAAGAGAACACCTCTCCAACATGCCAGACGCCATCGAATGTGAGCATTTGCCCACTTAAGTCTGTTACGGCGACGATCTGGAGTCAGGTTAAGACCCCAATGAGGATGAAGAGCATGCAGTTGAGCTTCCCTGAGACGGTTTCTGACAGTTTGTGCAGAAATTGTTTGGTTATGCAAACCAATTGTTTCAGCAGCTGTCTGAGTGGCTGGTCTCAGACGATCTTGGAGGTGAACCTGCTGGATGTGGAGGTCCTGGGCTGGTGTGGTCACACGTGGTCTGCGGTTGTGAGGCTGGTTGGATGTATTGACATATTCCCTGAAACGCCTTTGGAGACGGCTTATGGTGGAGAAATTAACATTCAATGCACGAGCAACAGATCTGGTTGACATTCCTGCTGTCAGCATGCCAATTGCACGCTCCCTCAGTGCTTGTGACATCTGTGGCATTTTGCTCTGAGACAAAACTGCACATTTCAGAGTGGCCTTTTATTGTGGGCAGTATAAGGCACACCTGTGCACTAATCATGATGTCAGATCAGCATCTTGATGTGGCACACCTGTGAGGTGGGATGGATTATCTCAGCAAAGCACAAGTGCTCACTATCACACATTTAGACAGATTTGTGAACAATGTTTGAGAGAAATGGTAATATTGTGTATCTGGAATGAATTTTAGATCTTTAAGTCCATCTTGTGAAAAATGGGAGCAAAAACAAAAGTGTTGCGTTTATATTTTTGTTGAGTGTAGTTACCTTTACCAAAGTAGCATCAAGCTAGGTTTCGTGCTGTTGCTTGTTCTGAAAACGTGCAGGGGAAAAAACGGGCTTTATTTCCACAGAGAGTACACGAACCAGTTTGATCCGCCATTTTTTTCCAGTTTGTGCAGCAGCTACTGTGGCGCCGTCTTCTCTTGTAGATGCTAATGCTAATGCTAGTTCAGATTCGCTGTAAGGGACGGGTTTAACCCCTCGTGGGTGACACTAAAGTCTCTCTGTCATCAAATGGAACAGATTTTTTTGGGTCCCTCGTTCCTCTTGTTGTTTCCTATGAATGCAGTATGCAGCCAGTGGAGGTGATGAACCACTGTCAAAGGAGCATGTGTTGGTAAGTTGGGGTGACCCATGAGATCCCAAAAGGAGCGTGGAAAAGTGGTTTTCAGCCGGATGACACCTTTAACACTCAACAGGTTACCATGGTGATATAGTCATGTAAGCAATGTAAATAGTCACACGACCGAGAGGGAATATAGAGTATGTTTACTCTGAGTAAACTGAAGGGAAGGAGGAGCAAACATGATGGCGATGTAGTTCTCACAGAACCATCC
Source organism: Siphamia tubifer (assembly GCA_020466265.1). Classification (NCBI taxonomy): domain Eukaryota; kingdom Metazoa; phylum Chordata; class Actinopteri; order Kurtiformes; family Apogonidae; genus Siphamia; species Siphamia tubifer. Next base: position 37,974,155 of record CM035796.1, read on the forward strand.
CAACAACTATTTAGCAAAAGTATTGCGAGATCTCGAAAAACTAGATTTTACGTGACCCAATTTTCCTTTTGTTCCACTCCCAGTGTCCCTTCAGAGGCTTTGTAAGAATGAACAACTTCAGTGGCTCTTGTGAAAAATAAGATGGCGATGGTTGGTTTGGAAATATTTCATCAATCCGTCAAAGATCCTAGAACTCTGACATAAGGACGTGATTTGATCAACACCAAAAGTAAAAACTCTCTGATTTAACAAAATTATTTTAACAAAAGCACCAGGTGCAATGTTGTTTTAAATCACTGTGGTGTTCATACAACACCAACTATTTAACACTGGCACTGAATATTTATCACTCCCGTATTTGCTTTGTGCAAGTCAAAAAGAAAAAAGAAATTCATGTACATATGAAAAGGAATGAGAAGAAGAAAAAAAAACATTTAATCCTACCCCCATTCTCATCAATAACTTAACATATTAAAATATTAAATATTCACTCCTGTCCTTCATCTTCAAACCAAAATTAATGAATAAAATGGGTCTAAAGTCATTCAGAATCACATCATTCAACAGTATTTACATTATGGAGCCAAAATGTGAATGGAAAATAGAAATACATTTATACATTCAACAGTGAACTTACATTACAATAATTACACAAGAACAATGGTAAGAATAAAACTACTCTACCACTAATGTTAAACAACAGCACAGTCCAGTGATGGTCAGAATTAACCAGAAGGTAAAGAACAAACACAGACCAAATAAATGAGGACAAACAAACACATAACACACAATATTGATGTAACATCAGCGTTAAACCTTTATAAAGCAAAAATATACTGAAAAATATGATGTATTATACTCAAAGATATATGGAAAAGTAGTGCATATATTATCTAATATAGTGCAATATATGATTTGATCATATATTGGCAAAAGTAAAACTGCACTGAAGACAAAAGCTGCCCTATATTTTTACAGGTAATTTTATTGAAATTCAATTTCTTTCCTGAGTGCCTCTTCTCCTTACTCTTATATATATATATATATATATATATATATATATATATATATATATATATATATATATATATATATATATATATATATATATATTAACATATATTGTCATATATGTCTCAATATGTGAAAAGCAACAATTCCTTCTGTATTTTTAACTATATTATAATATATTGATACAATATAGTTTTCTGTACATTATATAGATAAATTTTTTACGTTCAATTTCAGGCAATAATATATTGATAGTCAGTATATGGAGAAATAGATTTTTATTTCATAAGGGAAACCCTCTATCTTTCCACCAGGACCAGATTTGCAGAACAGTTTTAATCTGTAGATATTTTGTTGTTGAGTGTCCAGAATGTTCCACAGTTTCATTCCACACACAGACACACAAAACATTTACAAGTGGTTCCAAATTTGGGTTAATGTGAAATTTCTATAGTATCTCAGATAACAACCACTCTCTCAGAGTGTTTTATATATTAGTCGGTAGTAGATTGACAGAATTATTGATGTATAATATTTTAGTAGACCAGATTTAGATTGTTGCAGTACAATGAGGTCATGAGTCAAAAAAAAAGGTTGGAAAAGCATTAAAGGCATTGAACACACAACACAATGAAACAAATATGATAAAACACAACTGAGAGGGAAGTAATACCTGCAGACTATATTTGTTTGATTTACTTCAATTTATCTCAATATGTGTGGGTCTACAGGGTGGCAGATGTATATTTCTTCTTAAAATAAGACATCTTGTTGTTTTGTATGAGTATTTGACTCAGTTTGAGGGAACACTGACCTGTGTATACTTTTCAGAGGGAGGGTAGATTGTTGCTGATTGCTGTCTGTCACCTCTGAACTCAGCGTGTCATTCATGCTGGGATGTGAAGATGGCAACAGGGTGTGAGTCCACTTCTGTTTGCTGGAGCTAATCTGCTGCAGCTCTGTGGAATTTCAATAAAAGATACAAAAAATGAAATGAATAAAAAATTGTCCAATAACAACCGCAAATAACACTGGACAAAAGGCTCCTCTAAAAACTAGTAAAAACAACAATAATAATCAATGTTATATATTTTTAGATGGAATTCAAAGGTGTCATTCCTTTCAAAACCACTTTTCCACACTCCTTTTGGAACCAACACATGCTGTCTTTGAAAGTGGTTTGTCACCTCCACTGGCTGCATACTGCATTCACAGAAAACAACAACAGCTACGAGGGACCCAGAAAAAGATGGTCCATCTGATGTCAGATGGACTTTAGCGTCCCCGATTGCAGAGAATCTGAAGTCGCATTAGCATCTACAAGAGCAGACGGCGCCACAGTAACTGCTGCACAAACTGAAAAAAAATGGCGGATCAAACTGGTTCATGAGCTCTCTGTGGAAATAAAGCCTCATTTTTTTTCCCTGCACGTTTTCAGAACAAGCAACAGCACGAAACGTAGCTGGGTGATACTCTGGTAAAGGTAAACACATACAGAGACCAAGAGGGGAGGGTGGAGTGTTCCTTCACACATTCTGAGCCAATCGGAGACGCCTCATCACCGCGTCATGGACATGTATGAGGAAGTACCAGTAAACAGCTGTGCAAAAACAGCTTTGGAAAACGGGTCCCAGAGTCGGAAGATCTGGAGACGGTGTCGTTTCCGCACTCAACTTGACAAGTAGCTGTGTGTGTTCACACCCACTGTGCAAAAACAACGTGAAACAAATCAATACAGACGTTTTTTTAAATAGAACCAAGACTTAATGTATTCAATGACAATGGAGAACACAGCAATATTAATCAAATAACCATGGAAATCTACAGATAAAACAAGTGTAAATTAAATTTCAACTCAATTTTATTTATATATAGCCTAATATCACAATGTCATCTCACAGGGTTTTACTGAGTTGATCAGAGAGAGAGAGTCACAAGCATCCCCTGTCCTTAGACCCTTCTTCTTGGCAAGAAAAAACTCCAAAACCCAGTGGGAAAAACTAGAAAACTTGAGGAGAACCACACTGAAGGACAGATCCACTCCCATGGACGGACAGGCTATAGGTGAACATCTATTTGTAGATTGGGGGGGGGGGGGGGGTAGGTCCAGCCATCAGACAGGTGAGGGTGAGAGAGGAGGTCTGGGGTCACAGGTCAGCACAGGACACAGGTGAGTCACTACAGATCCTGTTGTCTATGGCTCCATATGTAGAAACTCATGATCTATAGATCTACAGACAACACTGTCTAAAAATTAGGACTGTCAAAATTAATGCGTTTGTGTGGAATAATCTACAGTATCATCATAACTAATCTGATTAAAAATTCTAATGCAATTAAATTAAACATTTGTTTCAAGTCATCTTGTTTAATAAGATTTTTTTGCGTGTGTTTAGGATATTTTCTCACATTTTTGGCGGGTTTTTTTGGATTGTAGAAGAGTTTTAAATGTGATTTGGATTTTTGTGTGTTTTTCGGTTTTCTGTTAGTTGATTTTAGTAAATGTTTTGTCTTTTTTTTGTCCATTTTTTTGTCTTTCTTAGTATATTTTTGTGCATTTTGTGGGAAATCTGAGTGAATTTGGACATGACTTGTTTGTCGTTTGTGTGGAACACCCCATATGTTCTTTCATTCATTTGTGCATCGATTCTTTGTTATTCTTCCTTTATTTTCTTTTAAAGTAGGTCATGCAGTACCCGTAGTGCTGCATGAAAATAGTTGTAATCGTTTGTGTGCGATTGTGTAGGCAAAATGAAAGGTCTTATATGTGGCCAAGATCATTTGAAATGAACTTGGAAAACATGTAACCTGGGAACTCCCACACTGCCTTGACCGTCATGACATCATCGAGTGACTTTTCAGAGCCAATAACGACTTTCAGTCACCAACGTCTTACTGTAAAAGTCAAATATCTTAAAGACTGTTTTTGCACAAATGCTCATTTTGTTTGGATGGACAAATGAATGAGTGCTTTTATTCATATTTTCAACATATGGAGTGGAACCTTCACACAGGTGAGTCACCATCGCTATAAAGAAACACTATGAAGCTAAACTATATTTTCAGCAAATCTTGAGTTTGGCCTCATGTCCCCTCCTGCAGCCTCCGATTCTCTTCTGCCCACCTCCTCGCCCCACCGCCCAAAACCAAGCACTGAACCTGGGGGGATAGAGCCTTTTCTGTAGCCGCCCCAAACCTCTGGAACTCACTCCCCCCCAACCATCCATCACTGTTCTGACCTCAACACTTTTGAAAACTAATTTATTCAAAATTGCTTTTAATGTTTGATGACTTTTTATTCTGTCTGCTTTAATCTGTGATTGCTTTGTTTGCTAATATTTGTTTTTCATTGTTGTTTAACTGTTGTTGTTCTGTTTTTACTCCATGTAAAGCATCTTTGAGTGCCATGAAAAGTGCTATACAAATAACATTTATTATTATTATTATTTTATTTTTTATTTTTTTTAATTTTGACCCTGTGTGAATTTGAGTTTAAAAGGTTTCTGTTCAGACGGGCTTTTCATGGCACACCTAGTGTTTTATTAGCAAAGTGTTGTATTAGCTTAGTCGTTTATCCCTGTTTTCGCTTACTCTTTTATTCCTGACTTACTATTTTGTTTTATTTGTTTTTACTTTTCTCTATGTAGAATTTTGAGATTCCACTGAATTTAAAGTGTATAATAAAAGCTATGTATTATTATTATTATTATTATTATTATTATTATTATTATTATTATTATTATTATTATTATTATTATTACTACCCCTGTTGTACTGTAACTACCTCTTTCCATCTTCTCCTATTCCCTCTTCTTCCTTCCTTCCTCCTCTTCCTCTTCCTCTTCTCCCTCCTTCCATCTCTGCGTTTTCCCATTACGACTTCTGTCTCTTCTCGGCTAATAGTCGAGTATCTGCCCGCGACGCTGATGAGGCCCATTAGCGTGAGTGAGGCGCAACAAAGGAGGATCACAGCTCTGCAATGTAATGTGATGAGCTTCCTCTCTCTTATCAATTCCAGGAAACATTAAAGGAGGACGGGAGGAAAAACTCTCATTTCATACACCATAATTAAATGACACAGACGGGTTGATAGTCCCTGGACCATTGTGAATCCAAATTACGCAAAGTAATGAAGAAAAGCACTTTTAAACTAAGGTGAGAAGCCAGAGAGGTTTGAGAGATCAACTCAAAGCTTCTCTAAAGCCTGATGGTGTGGTGTGTTGCATTTGAAGGTGTATGTTTTCGAGAGACGCAATGACTTCGGCCAATTATTCCCTTATTATTATAGCCGGCTTTGAAGTATTCACTCAGGTTCTGAAGGAAAAGGTAATTTAGAGTTCATCTTAACTGTTTCATAATTCATACATGAGTTTCACTGCAAAAGCACAAAATTCTGAGGAGAATATTAGAATAAATGGTGATAAATTACTTCTAGAGAAAATATAATTTAGGAATAAATGCAAGAGTAGAACTTCTTTATGGTTTAAACCAAACATATCTGACCCTCCAAAGCATAAGTGTCAAACTCCGGTCAAACCCCGGTCCTACATGTTTTAGATATTTCACTCTTCCACATGATTCAGTTTAGCCCTTTAACTCCCGAAACTTTAGCAGTTCCACAGTAAAAAAAAATTAAAATAAGCAACAAAATGAACCAAAATGGCCAAATTCATCAATAACATGAACAAAAATGAGTAATAAATTGACAAAATATTTAGTAACATAAAGAAAGTAAGACACAAATGGAGCAAAATTAAAGAAAACAATCCTAAAATGAAAAACAAAATGTAGAAAAATAAACAAAATTAACAAATACTAATAAATATTTCCGAAATTATAAATAACATGGGAACATTTGCAAAAAAATGCACTAAAAAAGAGAACTAGTATTGAAATTTGGTCCCAACAATTTGAATTTTTCCTTTTTCTAACTGTGGCAAATGTGTTTAACACAAAAATATAGTGAATATATGGATAACTTTATTTCAGATTCCACATACAGATCAAAATTGGTAAGAATTCATACAGTTGAAATCAAGAGAAAAAAATGTACATTATCTATCTATCTATCTATCTATCTATCTATCTATCTATCTATCTATCTATCTATCTATCTATCTATCTATCTATCTATCTATCTATCTATCTACCTACCTACCTACCTACCTACCTACCTACCTACCTACCTACCTACCTACCTACCTACCTACCTACCTACCTACCTACCTACCTACCTACCTATCTATCTATCTATCTATCTATCTATCTATCTATCTATCTATCTATCTATCTATCTATCTATCTATCTATCTATCTATCTATCTATCTATCTATCTATCTATCTATCTATCTATCATAGTAACCCTCTAACAGTGAAGCTCAAACATTCTGATCTCCCCCTGGTTCCTGGATGCAGCGTAGGTCATAAATCCTTTCTTTGGACACATTCCCAAGAACACAATAACAAACTAAAAATTCAAGGTACACATCCAAGACAGGGGCACAGTCAGGGAACTACTGTATGAACATGTTGAACAAGAAAAACTGAACAAGAAAAAAAACCCAAAAACAAAAAACTTGAAACTTAAAAACTTTATTTTGTCATTTGAAGATGAGTCCTAAAAAACAACTTTACTATTTCTAAATAATGTCGCCAAAGAGAGAGAGAGAGAGAGAGAGAAAGAGAGCCAAATGACTACCAACCTTTTTATTTTTACTCCCTACATTTTTACATAAATATCTGTACTTTATCCTCCTTCCAATCTCAGATTTTCTTTTTCAAACTAAACAAATGTGACTCGATTCAGAGGGAAAATTAGTGGACTAGAAAATTTGTTAATATCATAATTATGATTTTCATCTCATGATTGAGACTTTTTTTTTCTAATGTGAACTTTGTATCTCAATTATGCCATTTTATCTCATGATTTAGCATTTTTCCTCATAATTATGAATGTCTTTTCTCATATTTATGACTTTTTCTCATAATTAAAACATTTTATCTCACAATTTTAACTTTGAATCTTTAATCTGACTTTTGGTTGTTGTTTTATTATCTCATAACTGTTTATTTTTATCTCAATTGTCACCTTTTTTTTTATCAATGTTTTTTCCCTACACATACCCACTAAACTGAATAACTGTGACCATTGTCTCCAAAGTAACACATTTTTAAAGGTGTTATTTTTGGATATTTTTTAAACATTTCTGATTTTTTTTTCTTGTTCAATAAGCATTATTTCATCCATGGCAAAAAAAAAGCTGTTTTGTGTTTTTACTTTATTACAATTGAGAAGAATAGAATAGAATACAATAGTATCTTTTATTGACACTGTAAACATAGTCAACAATATTTACTCTAAAAATCACTCTGGCAGCTCCATATAACAGCAGAAACATAATATACAATATTATGTTATAAAATATAACACCTAATCCCGCCCCTATTTTGTGCCACGTTTCTATGACAACCTGTTCTTGAATTAGAGCCAATAATGTGATTTTGGCCTTTCTGCTAAATGTGACCTTGACCTTTGACCTGTTGCAATATTGATAATTTCGTTATATATATAAATGCGTCAGTACGTGTAATATTATGATAATATAACCAGTATAAGTATGGTTATATATAATATAACCATATGTCTATATTGACACACAAACAGTATTACAGAAGTTAACAAGTCATGTTTGACCTCCAGATATCTGAAAAACTATTGGTCGTACGTGATAACACCATCTACACCAAGAATTATAGAAATCTTAATTCTGCATCATTTTGGTACAAATCTTGAGTTCTTCCTGATAATTTGATTTTGACCTTTTAGTTAATTGTGACCTTGACCTTTGATCACTGCATCTGACGTGCATAAGCTATATGTATATGTCCATGTAATTTCATGGTGATATCTCAAGTATTTATTGAGTTATAGCATGATATGTCTCTGCAGACACACACACACACACACACATACACACAATAATCTCTCCCAACCAATGATGGGTGAGATTAATTAAAAAAAAAAAGAAAATAGTTCAAATATTACAAGAATAGTCAAATATGTGTATCGAAGTTGTACTTCAATAGGGTGATGTGTGTGTGTGTGTGTGGGGGGGGGGGGTGTTATTGTGCATGATAGTGTGTGTACTTGTATTCCTTTCTGGGGACATTAACTGTGTTTCCATTACCCTTGGAAATTCATCATTCATTCATTATCTGAACCCGCTTTATCCTCACTAGGGTCGCGGGGGTCACTGGGGCCTAATCCAGCTACAATGGGCGAAGGCGGGGTACACCCTGTATGAGACGCCAGTTCATCGCAGGGCTGAACATATATAGACAAACAATCACTCTCACATTCACACCTATGGCCAATTTATTAGATTAACCAATTCCCTTGGAAATTCTCAAAATGTAAATAACAATGTAAAAAACTGTTCATAGAAACACTGGGATTTCGATGAAAAAGTTTTTATGCTTTCATGAGGGTGTTTTTCAGACATTTCGATATTCTAATATATCACAAAAGCACAATGCTAACACTTTTTCGACAGGATGTTTGCTTACACCAAATGTCTGTCCTATTACCCAGTACTCAGAACAGGTTGTGTGTTTGCAGAGGGCAATAGCAACACGCTGTTGAGAAGACACTGGCTCCCAGGAGCATGAAAAGTCAGGTGCAACAAGAGCTCGACAGCATCACACCAGCTCACTGAATGTGACTGGAGTCATTCTGAAAGTTTAGGTTTCACAGTTCGTTGGTGAATTCATCGTTCACTATCCTCTCCCAGAAATCTGTCATTCATGTCCTTGGTCATACATAAGGACTTTACCTATGAACCATCTGCTACATGTAGCTATTTCATTTTCTTACTCCCATGATTCCTTTCTGAGCCTGGCTAGCTAGCTAATGTGAATCATGGCTGATGTCATTATCTTCTTTGTTGTTGTTCTATTAAACCGTTTGTTTCAAACTTTATTTTCAATATGCACTGGCGGCACAGCAGAGCCGACTCACTGCCCAGAACAAGTTACCATTTGAGTTATGTCTGCACACTGCACAGTACACTGTAATTAAACTTGTATGATACAGTACTGTAATAAAATTCACTAAATGCTCAAGCATCAGTTTCATTTAATTTTTGTCATTGAAAAACAATATAAATGGCATTTAGATGATATTCTGCATAAAACATACGTGAAATACCTGTAAATTCGGTTTTATTAATTAAACCTCTTAGTGTTCAAATTGGCTCTGGACCAATGTGATCACTATAACCGGCTTCCACTGTACTTTCTTTACTGTTACACGTTAGCCCACAGAATGTGTGTGTGTGTGTTCTGTAAATAAGTGTCCTCATTGGGATTGTGAGATAGGATTTGCATCCTCGTGGACATGAGGCGACATACACACATCTGCTCCACTATCACAGGTGGGGACATGCCTTACATTGTTATAAGTACTTACATGGGGTTCAGTTTTGGTCTTTTGATCTATATCTATGTAAATGACAGTTCGTCAGAGCTCAAAGTCTAATCATGTGTCAAATTCTGGAAATTATTATTTTTTTACGACCGTATTTTTTGGACTAAGGCACACTTAAAAGATGTTAATTCTCTCCAAAAATGAAAGTGGGCTTTATAATCCAGAGGCCTTTATTTATGGATTCATTCCAGTTGTGCTTAGTAACTTGGAATTTTGACTTTTTGTCAAACAATTTTTACTTTTTATCTCATGATTTTGACTTTTTTAAAGTTTGATTTAGCAGAATAAGTTTTGTTTTGTGCTACAACTCTACAAGTTTGGGAGTTATTGTGTTTGTTTAGCTTTGCTTAATGCATTTTATAGTCCAGCACGCCTTAAAATAAATAAAATAAAATAAAAAATTCATTTACAATCTGCCTTAAAATCCAGTACATTGGAAAATTCTGGTATTTATTTATTTTATTTTACATCTGGCTCAGTGGTTGGCAGATTTGCCTCATAAGAAGAAAGTTAAAGATCTTGATTCCCTTTGGAACAGGATGTGGGGATAGCGTCCCCCAGTCATCCAAAACTTACATGCTAGGATCATTTTCATATTAGTGCCCTTGACCAAGGTACTTCCTCAGAACTGGAGTAGGTCCCTGGACATGACTCAGAAGTAGCACTCTGCTCCTAAAGTACTGGCAATGATTACATGTGGACAATGCATTTCCTTATGGGGACAGTAAAGGTGAACTTTACATTTGAGAACCTCAGGCTAATGTAGAACTGAGAACCAGGGTAACGGCCTGTTGTCATGAGTTGTTTATTTTTATTCCTATTCAGAATAAAGGTTCATTCTTCTTTCAGATGAACCATGTAAACAACTAATTCCACTTGAAAATTATTATTCCCAATTAAACGTAGTTCAGAATAAAGTCACTGGTTTATTCTGACCTTAATTCTGAATTTTAAAATTCCTCTCACACCTAAACAGTTAATTTAATATTATTCCTGTCATTCTGCACATGGTCCTAGTCTTGTCACGATGACGCCCATATTCCACTGGTTGAACTGCTGCTTCATAATTATCATAAAAATAAATGCAAAAATCAAATGTAGTATCTAGTCTAATATGTTAATAGTTGAAACTAAAGCAAAATAGGAATAGTTAATTAGTAAGTTACTTAGTTGTGAGCAGTAGGTGAAGTTAGTTAGTTAGTTAGTTGTGAGCAGTATGTGGAGTTAGTTAGTTAGTTGTGAGCAGTAGGTGGAGGTAGTTAGTTAGTTAGTTAGTTAGTTAGTTAGTTAGTTAGTTAGTTAGTTAGTCAGTCAGTTAGTTAGTTAGTTAGTTAGTTAGTTAGTTAGTTAGTTAGTTAGTTAGTTAGTTAGTTAGTTGTGAGCAGTAGGTGGAGTTAGTTAGTGAGTTTATTGTGAGCAGTAGGGGGAGTTAGTTAGTTAGTTAGTTAGTTAGTTAGTTAGTTAGTTAGTTAGTTAGTTAGTTAGTTAGTTAGTTAGTTAGTTAGTTAGTTAGTTAGTTAGTTAGTTGGATCAAGAGAAAATTAGAGTGGGTGATTTTTGTTCATAATTTAAGGCTCTGCTCACACACAGACAAACATAAACATTTGGCGTGACATGCTTACATGTTTGTATGTTTCTTGTGATCAACAGAAACTGCAAATCAAGTAGACGTTGATGCCCATCTTTGCTTTGGAAGCATAAATGAATGAGCAGACATTCATTCAGATGTGTCCAAACCTCCAAAGACTACAAATGAAACTCTGTGTATCTGTGCTGTGTCCAGTTTCACAGGCTTTCACAGGCCTGCTGTTCTCTGAAGTCAATGAGAGGAAAAAGGCTCAACACTTAGATCTTATTTCAAACTGTTGGTGCTGAAGAGTTTGCTCAGAGACTGTCAAAGATGGGTGCTCGCAGATTTGCTGATGATTTGTTTTAATTCCGCCCCCTGAAGGAGAGGCAAGTTGCGTTGTCGGTTTGTCAGCAATTTTACAGAAAAAAACTACTGGACCAATGTTTATGAAACATTCATAAAAGGTGCAAAGTGGTCCATATATATATATATATATATATATATGCATCAGTGCATGTAATATTATGATAATATATCCAGTATTGATTAAGTTATAGCGTAATATGTCTATGCTTGACACACACCAACATTGTTACAGAAGTTAATTTCGCAATTTTGACCTTTTAGTTAATTGTGACCTTGACCTTTGGCCTTTACTCAAATGGATCACTGCATCTGATGCGCATTAGTTGTATGTATATGTCCATGTAATGTCATGGTGATATCTCAAGTATTCATTGAGTTATAGCATATGTCTCTGCGGACACACACACATGCACGCACACACAGACACACACACACACACACTCACACGCACAAACACACACACACACACACGCACTCACAGACACACACACACGCACAAACACACACACACACACACACTCACAGACACACACACACGCACAAACACACACACACATGCACAAACACACACACACACACACACACACACACACTGATTACAATAATCTCTCCCAACCAATGTTGGGTTAGGTTAATAAGTTTCTTATTGAGCTCAGTGATGCTGACAGTGAACAGTTACTATAAGTGAACAGTGGAAAGTCCCAAAGACAAAAGATAATAGTTTCTGTACAAAAACTACTGTACTTTGTAACATAAATTGTTAATAACATAATTTACCGTGACATCTACCAATTCTCAGAAGACAAGTTATACATTTACTTTGTGCTGCAATGTTTCTACCATAGATACAGGAGGATAATATGTTTTAATACACTTTAGATTTATGTTGGACACATTTTCATTAATATGGTAAGATTTACACATGAATCTGTTAGCAGTGACCTCCAGTGATTCCAGCCGTGTGTTCCTCCTGAATTTATACCGTGTCCACCTTTAATAAAGAACCTGCTGTTGGAGTCAGAAAGATAACATTGTCCATGTTAATTAATTAAAGATATAACTTTGCTCCCTGACGTTGTTAATTTTTCTCTTTCTGCCAGGAGCAGCTTTCCACTCTTCCTGTCAGAAATTATAAATAATTTTGGCACGATGACCAGAGTAAAGAGGGGATTTATTAATTAATGTTAAGAAAGCCTTTCCAAAAGTCTGCCAAACTTTTTGAATTACTCTGATAAGATCTCAGTGTATTTTTTTTTTTTCATCGAAATATACTGTATTTTTTATTAAAAAAAGAGGCAGAGGACTTTTTCCCCAATGGGTTTAAAACAGTCTAAAATAAAATGAACATAATCAATACTAAAGCCTTTACCATTCCAGGGTGATTTTGCTCAAAATACCTAAAAAATCCCTCTGAAAATTAAAACTCCAGCTCTTCTTGAACTGTTGGGAGTAAAGATAAAAGAAAGGGCTTTTTGTAAAGGTACTAGTTTGGACTATGACACTCACTTTTGCCACATTCAGCCCAATTTAATGTCCAGTGGGCTGGAAAAGTAAAATAATAGCATATTAACCTAGAAAAAAAATCACAATTACAATTTTTTTGGTTTGTTTCAGTGCAAACAAACCTTATTACATTATGAGCTTGCTTTAAAAAAAATCTATCCAACAAAAAAGGTGTGAATAACCTGAAAAAAACTGAAATATCTCAAGAAAAATACATGCAAGTCTAACAACATTATGCTTCAATTTATCATTTACACATGTGCATTATGGATCAGATTTACTACAACTGTTAACTGTTACAATTGTGCTTAATTTTCTTTAGAAATTTCAGTTTGTTCATATTCCTTCATGTTTTTAACATTTTATTGTTACAGGATAGTTGGTAAATGTAAATATTTTCCCAATTTAATGTTATTTTTTCCACTATAAGAAAGACAGAAATTTGAAGTTGTCATTATTTATAGGCATAATCTACATTATTTTCACATCAAAATGAGAAGAAAATATGGAGTAATTCTTTTAATATGTTATTCTGCTATCATTTGACTATAGATCATAATGGAACCTGGACTAAAGTCAGTTCCACAGCTTTTACTATATATAATTTTTGCACTTTGCAAATTCATCCTGGAACCATTGCCGGGCTGCGTTTGGCCCCCGTGCCGCATGTTTGAGACCCCTGCTGTAGACCTAGAAATACAAATACATTTAGATTTGTTTTACCCCTTCTCATTAATTCCAGGGTATATTTGTCTATATTAGGTAGGTATGGACCGAAACAGAACAATGTCTGTGACCTTTACAGTTGTAAGGTGACAACTTTATTTGTTCCCCTTATGAAACTAAAATATATGTCAATGTATTGAAACATATAATGCAGTGATCCCCAACCTTTGTATTACCGTTGACCGGTAAACATTTGTCAATTTTACCACAGCCCGGGGTGGGGGGGGGCAAAAATATAAAGAGCCGGCTTTGTCTGTGGGAATCAACTCCTGGTATTGTCTGTTAAAAGTTTTCCTTTTCATGGAAGTTGGAGGCTCTTCTTCCGTCTCTACAGTGTGTCTTTTCCTCTTCGAAAACAAACATCTAATAATGACCTTCCAGGTTTTGTTTGAGGATATTTCTACCTCAGTGATTAAAACGCAAATGAAAAGGATACTATGTGACCATGCTGTCTCAAAGTACAAAGAGTTAATTCAGTCACTAATTGTGCCTGTGTCATGTGATTATGTAAAGGACACATTTAGTCCCAGTATAAGTGATGAGTTAGTCAATAGTACCATGCTCACACTACAAACTACGTTAGATATAGTTGCCCCCCTCAAGTTAAAAACTACTAAGGTTAGATTAACCTCCCCATGGTACAACGCTGACACTCGCTCCATTAAACAAGCAACTCGTAAATTAGAGAGGCAATGGAGGCGATCCAACTTAGAAGATTCTCTCAATGCCTGGAAAAATAGCTTAATAAAGTATAAGCAAGCTTTGCGTACAGCCAAAACTAGATATTACTCATCCATAATAGAAGAAAACAGGAATAACCCTAGATTCCTGTTCAGTACTGTAGCCAGACTGACAAACAGCCACACCTCCGTGGAACCAGTTATTCCATCCACGCTCCGTTCTGATGATTTCCTGCAGTTCTTTAACAATAAAATATCAACAATTAGAGAGAAAATAGACACATTTCTCCCAAACATTAGATCAGAAAAAGTAGCGCTTTCAAACCTTGGCCCTTTAATAAATCCCTCTGTAACACTAAATAATTTCACCACTGTAGACCAAACTGATCTCATATCTATTATCATGTCTTCCAAATCAGCCACCTGCCTCTTAGATCCAATTACAACAAAACTCTTTAAAGAGATTCTGCCCCTAATTATTAGCTCTGTCCTAAATATAATTAACACTTCATTAACTACTGGATATGTGCCGTCATGTGTGAGTCATTTAAATATGCTGTTATTAAACCAATTCTGAAAAAGCCTACCCTAGATCCTGACATTTTAGCCAATTATAGGCCTATATCCAATTTGCCCTTCCTGTCAAAGGTTTTAGAACGAGTAATAGTTAAACAGCTGTGCCAATTCCTGCAGGATAATAGTTTATTTGAACAGTTTCAGTCTGGCTTTCGTGCCCACCATAGCACTGAAACAGCGTTAGTTAAAGTTACTAATGACTTATTATTAGCCGCTGACATCGGATTAATATCGGTCCTGGTGTTATTAGACCTTAGTGCAGCCTTTGACACCATTGACCACAGTAACTTAGTGCACAGATTAGAATCTGATATAGGTATTAGAGGAGCAGCCCTCTGCTGGTTTAAATCATATTTATCTGATCGCTACCAATTTGTTCACGTCAATCAACAATCATCGCAGTCCTCCAGAGTTAATTATGGCGTGCCCCAAGGGTCAGTCCTTGGGCCTATTTTGTTTACACTATATTTGCTCCCTTTAGGTAACATCATTAGAAATCATGGCATTAATTTTCATTGTTATGTGGATGACACACAGCTATATTTATCGATTAAACCTGATCAGACCAGGCAAATAGATAAACTAAATACTTGTGTCCAAGACATAAAAACTTGGATGAGTGCCAATTATCTTTTATTGAACCCTGAAAAAACTGAAGTCGTTATAATTGGTCCTAAAAATGCGAGAGACCACATAGTTACTCTGGACAACTTAAGTGTAACACCCAGTGCCACAGTTAAAAATTTAGGAGTTTTATTTGATCCAGATCTTTCATTCAAAATGCACATTAACCAAACTTGCAGAACAGCCTTCTTTCAACATAGCCAAAATTAGGAATATTCTGTCTAAAACAACTGCAGAAAAATTAATTCATGCATTTGTTACATCATGATTAGATTAGGATCAAATAGAAGAGAACACCCCTGTGCTCCAAACCCTTCATTGGCTACCAGTTGAGTCTAGAATTGAATTTAAAATCCTCCTCCTTACATATAAAACCATTAATGGTATGGGCCCCTCTTATCTTAAAGATGATCTGGTTCCGTACCAACCCAATAGAACCCTTCGTTCTCAGAATGCAGGTTTATTGAAAGTTCCTAGGGTTTCTAAAAGTACAGTAGGAGCTAAAGCCTTCAGTTATCAGGCCCCTGTCTTATGGAATCAGCTTCCCTTTAATATTAAAGACGCCGACACAGTCTCTACATTTAAAATTAGGCTTAAAACATTCATGTTTGAGAAAGCCTATGGTCAGGTTAGTTAAAAATCATGTGATGTATGAGTCACAGTTCAGTCTAGACTGCCCTAGGAGTTAGAATGCTGGGGGAAGTACAGTACACTGAGTTCCTTCTTTCTTCTCTTTCTCTCCCTCACACCTGTTTCTGTCATTTTTATAACCTATCTTTCATACCAAGTCTGTTCATGACTAGTCACCTGGTGTCCCCTCTCCCCCCTCCCCCCCCTGGGGGGAGTGGTGGCTCTCCTGACAGTGTCTGCACGGGAGCCATGGACGACAGGATCTGCAGTATCTCGCCTGTGCCGACCTGTGACCCCGGACCACCTCCCCTGCCTGTCTGGACCAGCCCCCCTTCCTGCATTTATACATGGACGTTCATCTATAGCCTGTCCGTCCATGGGAGTGGATCTCTCCTTCAATGTGGTTCTCCTCAAGATTTCTTCTTTTTCCCCACTGGGTTTTGAAGTTTTTTCTTGCCGAGAAGGAGGGTCTAAGGACAGGGGATGCCTGGGACTTTTCATGCATTTCTGTAGCTGATTGTGTTTTTGTAAAGCCCTCTGAGATGACTTTGTTGTGATTTAGGGCTTTATAAATAAAATTGAATTGAAAATTGAATTGAATCTGTTTTTTACTTATTTTGCTAACATGTGGGTTACATTTTTGCCGTTAAAGTGACAGAGATGTAACTGAGAGAATCCTTAAGGTAATTTTTCAGAATAAAAGATTGTTCAGACTCGGATTATAAATGCAAGAGAAATAATTAATTAATTAATTATTCGGCAGCCCGGTACCAACCGGGGGTTGGGGTCCAGTGATATAATATACACACAGATGCACAATGACAGAGAGCGCTGAATCACAGAGAGACTTTCTGGATAGATAAATTACAGGATACTAAGTGTCCAGGATTGAATGAGGACCTTGATTTTAGTGTTTTCTTCTGATTTTTATTATAGATTGGTTTGAGTTCTTTTTTCTTTGTTTTTTGATGTTTTTTTCCCTCAGTTTCCATTTTTCTCTTTTTTTTCTCTTTTGTGTTTACTCCTTGGTGTTACTCTATTACAATGTGGTTGTCCATCTTTTCTTGTGTTTAACTTCTTTGTTATATTAGACCCTGTATTATGTAAAGTTTGATTTTATGGCTTATTTACATTTTTAAGGATGACGTCGAGTGGAGGTTTTATATATTACACTGTTTTTTTATACGACACTTTTTACCTGATTAGCACTGTAATGTGGAGGCTTCTGATTGGTTTACACTTTTTAAAAAAAACACCTCTTCCTGGTTACGTGTTATGTTTGACTCCCTGATGAAGGCTTGGATGCCGAAATGTGTTGGGGTCTTTTATAAGTTTTTGTAACCATGCCAATGTAATAAAGGCTTTTTAAATTTTCACATATAAGAAGCTGCGTTTCCATTACCCTTGGAAATTCGCAAAATGTAAATATCACTATAAAAAACTGGTAATGGAAACACCTGAATTTTGAAAAAACACTCAAATATCAATAAAAAGTTTTCACTCTTTCATGGGGTCGTTTCGATATAATATATCGCAAAAGCGCAATGGAAACAGTTTTTACGCAACATAACACAATAATGTGACTATAGTCACATGATCACTTCTCTCAGAGTGAATATGACAGCCGCAGTCACTGTAACCATGACAACCGTTGGCTCCTTATAATTTGTTGTTGTTAAGTGCTGAGTATATTTACACTTAATATTTCGACCTGTGACAATGTAGGGACCACATGTGCAGACAATTATAATGTGAGACAGCTCGTTTGTTTTACATGTTAGTGTCTTTAAATAGTTCACCAGTGACTTTTACTGACTTTTTCATGCTAATGCTATTACATGCTAATTCGCGGTTGTCATTTAAACACAATTTGTTGTTGTTAAGTGCTGAATATATTTACACTTAATATTTCGGTCTGATATTGCAGGGACCACATGTACAGACCCTTATAATGTGAGACAGGTGGTTTGTTTTACATGTTAGTGTCTTTAAAGGGACTTTTACTGATGGTCAATCTTCTGCCTAGAACAACCATCAATGGAAACACGTTCAAAGATATAGTTTTGCGAAATTTGAGGAATATCGATTTTGTTTTGCGAAAAACTGTAATGGAAACGCAGCTAGAGTGCCATGGAATTTTCTCTTTTTTGTCTTACATATAATACATTATATTCAAAAAGTGTATTCCCATATATGGAGATCCTGGATTCTGGATCACTTTGAAAATGTACATTGCGGTAAATGGAGAATACATTTCAAAGTGATCCAGGATCATCACCAATATCTAATCCTTTATTTCTTGTGACACTCCCAACGCATCCAAATCCATCCATATGTTTTTGAGTTATCTTGACCTCACTGGATCACCACCAAAATCTAATCATTTCCAGATCTCCCCATTACCAACCTACCCTGAAAGTGTCATCAAAATCCGCCCATAAGTTTTTGAGTTATCTTGCTAATTAACAAACAAAAACATAACCTCCTTAGTGGACCTCTCTTCATTGGAAGGGTGGAGGTCTGCCTAGGTGGAGGTTTTTCTATTTTAATATGTGACATGTGCAGGTGTGTTAATGTGGGCACTGAATATAAAAGTGTTAATAAAATAATGTCATCTACTGTACATGCCAGGATGTGGATGTAAGACTAGTTTAATAACTGTTTAATAAAACAGATTATTTGGTACAACAGATGGGAGGTGTAGCTGTTGCTGTTGGCAGACTCAACATTTCTTTTTAACAACTTTGTAAATTGTTGTAAACAGCTCGAAACATGTTTGGCAGCTTCGTGACAAACTCCAGCTCTAGCTCAGAGGATTTCATTCACTGATCTTGGGGTGTTTGAGATTCACATACCCTCTTGTTCTTAATGTATCCAAAAATGCTGAGCCAATCCAAACAGTGCAGCCTTTAACTAATGACTGGACTATAAGTTAATGAGCAGGAAAGGAAAGTGAATTAGCGCTGGCGTCTGGAAGCTTTTCACTTGCTAAATCGTCGGCGATATCTTTACTGCTATAAAAACAGGAATTAAAGTTGTTGTTTTTTTCACAACAGTACCTTGTTTTCAACTTATTTGTGGAGTTGACATTTAGTGCCTTTAGTTTAGGAGGAAAACAATACTGATATCAAAGGTTAATATAATTAAGGAAGAGGCTGTAAATGAAAAGCACTTTCTTTATAGCAGCTGTACACATTTAACACAGTTGAGTTTGGAAGACCAGAAATTAGCTTAAAGACTGAGTTCTACTTATGTGACAGTTCCCACATGATGTTTTCTCCATTTTTATAACCTTTATGGCATGTTTTATCATGATTTAATTTAATATTATTCTGAGTATTTAACAATTTTAAATAAAAATCAAACATTTACCAACATTTAATTTACTGATCATGTAGATGTTTATAAAAGCTCGGAATACAGTAAAAGGTTATTATATGAAAAAAATGAGAGAGAACTGAAGAAAAAAATACTAATATAACTATATAATTAACTGAAGATAAAACAAGTCTCTCAATCCACTGTCATTGATCCAACTCCATTAGTTTTGACTAGTGAATCAATGCTCTAGAAGATGATGATGTTTCCATAGTAACAGAGGAAAAAAGTGCAACTTTTTACTTTTATATCTGTAGTTAATTGACAGTATGATGATGTGACAGTATGAAAATGACCTGATCAAACACATTTTCTACACACTAACTCACCTCTAAAAGCTTTATTTTTTATACATTTGAAACATTTATGATTTTTCCTGCTTAGATAAGTATTATTGCATTCATGGCAATAAAAAAGCACTTTTACTTTTCATTAAAGGAGTTGAATCAGTCCTTTTATTTTTACCAGAGCATTTTTTCACATGAGTAGGTGTACTTATACTTCAGTACAGAATGTGAGTACTTTGATTCACCTTTTTTTATAGTAACTACGCAGCCTGTGGATGTTCAAATTGGTCATATTTGATGACTGAAAAGATGAAAAACTCCATTTTACACAAATTATTTACATGTATTGATAGGATTAATAATCAACACTTTTGGTCCATGTTTGTGTGTTTGGCTCTTTATGGGTTAAATAATTAGCTTGGGGCATTTCCAAGTTCAACATCTTTTTATACATTACCCATCCATGCATCTATTTTCTGAATCCATTTGGTCCTCGTGATGGTTGCAGGGGTTCTGGAGTCCAGCCAAGATGCAAAGTTAGGGTCCAGATACACCTTGGATGTGTAGGCGATTCATCACAGAACTGTCACATACAGACTGGGGTGCCGTAAAGAGGGGGTAAATGTGATAAATTCATAGGGCCCAACATTCCTGGTGGGACCATAGAGCAGTGGAGGGCATCCAGTGGATACAGGTTAGAAGTTGTGAAAATAGAATGTAAGGTCTGTGCTATAACCGAGGGATAGAAACCGTGAATCAGAGGTAATACTTTACATTACGGTGGTAATTCCATGGTAATTGTGATGTTCATGATTTTATCATGATGATCATGATAAAAATGCCTTTGTTTCCACTTATTTCCATGTGGTTTCCAGTGTAATTACTCTGTAGTTTCTTGGTAATAATGATGCAAGCAGCCAAAATACTTGTCTTTCAATTCTGCATTTTTTGTGTAAAGGTTTTGACCCATTGTTGACCCAAAAGGTCAGGGGTCAGTGGGTCAAAACTAAAATGGACTATAACATCATGACCTTTGACATTGAGTGTACTTGAAGGTCAAAATCCAGGTCATATGATTGTAAATGATTGTAACTGGGGCGGCTGTGGGTCAGTTGGTAGAGCGGGTCGTCACAATCACTATGACAAAAACAACACAGAGACATACAAAAATAAGACAAAACATCACACCTTGAGTCCGGATTATGACAGTAGGTTAATATACAGGTGAACATTCCTCCGGTGATGGAAACTAGAGGAATGGAAATGGATCCAATTGCATCTGTTCAAGTCTGTTAAAAGTAAAAGAAAAAAACATATTATAAAGCCTTATAATAATAATAACGCATTAACACAATGAATTAAAATGAAACTATCTGACATTGGTGACAATAAAAAAAAAGGTTAATTAAATCAATTAATTTACAGATCATAATTATGAATCTCTAAATGTTTTAAAAAAATCTCTTGACAGCATTAGATATGATGGCAGCCTTTGTGTGCTTATGTGGAGTTGTAGTACTAATGATTGAGGGGTTCAGGATATATTTCATATTGTAATGTAATGTTGTTTTCAGGTTTGTATTTTAAACTACATGACAAAAAGAAACTAGAAGATGTTTCTTTTCAAATCAATACCAGTTCCATCAAATTACTATTGCGACAGTTACATTTACGCTGATGTTTGCTCATCTCATTTCATCTAAATCATACTGATGTACAGATACTTGTATTCTGTGCAACTCCATTTGTCCCCAGGCACAAAAAGTGTTTGTGAATTGAATTGAAATTAACTCTTACACATATTGGCTTCACATTTCCTCTGACTGCCATAGATTTATGAAGTCCTCACCAGGACAGTTATTTATGGGCACCTTGTTGATGCCCGGAAGACATGACTAATTTAGTATTTACAGACTGAAGATGAGAACTTTCTGAACAGTAGTTAGATATGTAGAGACTGCATCTTATATCTGTGTTTTGCTTTGAGTTACGTAGATGTATAAAGCTGCAACATGTACAATAGTGGTTCCCAAACTTTTTGGCTGGGGACCCCCCTTTGGACTTCAGAATATTTTCAGGACCCCTTGACATCGACCGTGAATATTAAATAGTTCAAACATTATGTTAACCTCTACAGACCCTGCGTCCATTACAATGGACATCACATGACAGTTGCTGTTTTTTTTTTTTACTTTTGCAACATTTAACCCACTTGAACCCTGAAGTTAATTTAATTGGACACTTACCAACCAATTACCCCACATGTCGAAGTGAGGATAATTTTCAACAGTTTTATTTACATTTATAGATATTTGTGCCAAGGTTTAATAGTTTGATATCCTGTTGAAAGGTGGAACATTTGAATTAATGTGTAATATCAAATGTATTATTGCAGGTTTTTACACAGGGTTTTTTCAAACATTGTCAGTTCCAACTCAATGATCCAGTATTGATGAATGACCTTATTACTGTAAAAACAGTCCTTCAGAACAAGAGAATGAGTTGATAATCAGCTGAAAACATTCCATATAGAGAATATACAGCCCCTGAACTGGATTGAAGATGGAAATATCTCTGATACTGACATTTTTGGAAGTGATGAGGAAGATGGAGATGCTGGTAGATTTACAAGAGTTGGAAACAACAAGGTGTAAATTCAGACTGTTCGGTAAAAGTGTATGTGTACTGTAACAAGGGTAATGTGTCACAGAGAAATTGTTTCAAAGATGCCCACAGAAAATAAGGCGAAAGTGACCGAATTTAGACATTTCATGCTTGTTTTCTTTTTTTTTTTTTTTTTTTTTGGGGGGGGGGGATTGTAACAAAACAAAACTAATATTCAGAGAATGCCTAATCTCACCTGTTTTGTGCAAATTTTGAATTTCTATGACAACCTGTTCTTGAATTAGAACCAAAAATGTGATTTTTATCTTTCTGCTAAGCATGACTTTAACCTTTGACCTTTATCTCAAATGGATCATTGCATGTGATGCACATTAGCTATATGTATATGCCCATATAATTTCATGGTGATATCTCAAGTATTCGTTGAGTTATAGCATGATATGTCTCTGCCATGTGATGTCAATGTCACATTGTTGGTATTTTAACAACTGTTGGAAACCCAATGTCCATTACAATGGACAACGAAAGAGTTTTGATTAAAACAATAAAAAGATTGATTCTCATTTCTGGTTGCATAGAGATAGGGAAAAAGTAATTGTTATATCTTTCACAACCTAGGAACATAATTCAGGTCTGAAAGTGAAAATAGAATGTGGAATGATAAAGTATATGGAGTTAAAAATGAAATGTATAGAAAATGGTGGATCAAACTTATTTAAAGGGAACATTGGGAAAACTGAGTGGAAGATAAAGGAGGAATATCATTAACTAGCCTCAAAAATAATTGAAAAAATATATATTTCCATTTTTTGTATTGTATTTTCCATTCTTATGATTATTTATTTGATTATTATTTACGGTCATGTCTTGTGTATTATTCTTGTTTTGATTGTTATTGTTGCTATTGTTGTCGTTATTATTATTATTATTATTATTATTATTATTATTATTATTATTATTATTATTCACTATCATTACCAGTGCTATTGATTGAATTCTATGAGTGAAGTAGCATCTATAAATGAAATTGTAAATGATCATATTATTGTGATGCAAAGAAAAAGAAGGAGCTGATGAATTAGGGGTGGGGTGGGTGGATGGTTTAAAAAAAAAAAAAGTCTCTCCGCGACCCCCCCCCCCACACACACACACACACACACATCTAGGGGGGTCGCGACCCTCACTTTGGGAACGACTGATGTACTAACTCAACAGTCTAACCCGTAACCATAAACACCCAGTGCTATTTCTGTGGCTGTTCCAAAATATTTTTGTACATATATTATTACAATTATTTTTTCTATGGCTAACATCTATCCCAACACTGACCCACGTTGTTTGAGATGTCATCAGGGCCTGGCCATTCTTGGACATTGTCATGGTTATGTGTCTCTCTGTCTGTATGTTGTCTCTCTTCTGTGTTTGGTCTGTTTTCCCTGCTCTGTTTTCCTATGCGTCTCTGTCTGTCACCTTTTTCCTAATTCTTATTGCTGTCACCTGTGAGCTCACACCTGTGAGTGATCAGGTGGCTGTATATAAGCCTGCTCTGTGTGTCTGTCCTTTGCCAGATCGTTTTTGCCAGACAAGACCTTCCAGTGTGTCATTCTGTCTGTTCTACCTGTGTTCCGTTCCTGACCTGGTTCTGCCTGCCTCCGACCTCGACCCTGCTTCCATCTGACTACGCTACTGTCTCTGACTCCTGGATCTTTGCCTCCGCCTGTCCCCGACCATGCTTCCGAACTCTGACCATGCTCCAGCCCGCTTCCCCGGTAATCGACCCAAGCTCCCGAACTCTGACCACGCACCCCGCCTCCTGTTTCTGACTCCCCGACATCGAACCCTGCTTTGGACCTCGTCTTCCCCTTGAGCATTATTCCTTTGAACATTGTTTTATTTCTCTGTTTTTTAAACAGAAGACTGAACTGTATTTTGTGTGCTGTCTGCATTTGGGTCCGATCTCAGAACATCTCAGGCATATGAATCTGTGTATCATTTATTCATTAGTTTTTCAAAATAAAACCAAAAATAAGACCGTGAAACAACAACTTGTTTTTTCATTTTTTGTTTCCAAAACTAAAATGAAAAAACAGATAACGATGTGGTTTTTTCAGTTTTTGTTTTTGTGTTTAAATGAATAATGGGGGGGAAAAAAAGGGGTAACGGCTGTTTTCCATTTTATCTCATTTTGACCTGAAGCAAAGTCCTTAAGCCAGTTGAAAAAAACAGAAATGACCATGACCTACAGTGACCAAGATGGAAACCTACATCCTATTTGAGGAAACTAAGAGGGTCACCCTAAGACCTGACGATATGACAATGGAGAAAATTGGTGTCATATACCATAATGATATTCAAGTAAATAGCAAATGGACTGCACTTCATGGTGCTCAAAGCGCTTTACATTAGCCTCACATTCACCCATTCACACACACTCATACACCAGTAGGTTTCTAAAGTTCTGTCAGTCCTACTGGGAGACGAAGCCAGGGTTCAGTGTCTTGACCAAGGACACTTTGACATGTGGACAGTGAGACACGAACCACCGACCCTTCAGTCATTGGATGACCTGCTCTACCAACTGAGCCACAGCCGCCCCAAATCCCACGGCCATGTTTCTTTCAGTTCTTAAGATTCATTTACAGTTTATTCAGTTTGCTTCAGGTCAAAATTGGAAAAAAACAGGAAACAGCCGTTACCCCCTTTTTTTTTCCATTATTCATTTAAACACAAAATAAAAACTGGAAAAAACCACATCGTTATCTGTTTTTTCATTTTAGTTTTGGAAACAAATAATGAACAAACAAGTTGTTGTTTCACGGTCTTATTTTTGGTTTTATTTTGAAAAACTAATGAATAAATGATACACAGATTCATATGTCTGAGACGTTCTGAGATCGGACCCAAATGCAGACAGCACACAAAATACAGTTCAGTCTTCTGTTTAATAAACAGAGAAATAAAACAATGTTCAAAGGAATAATGCTCATAATGCTATCTGTTTTTTCATTTTGGTTTTGGAAACACATAATGAAGAATGAGGGGTTTTTTTTTCATTGTCTTGTTTTTGGTTTTATTTTGAAATACGAATGAATGAATGATGCACGGATTCATATCTTCCCGTCATGTCCCTCACTAACTAATTTCTGGACACACACATACAGTATGTGTGGCAGGCACATCTCACTAGACCCAATCACTGCTGTTTTTGGTGTTATAGATGATAATGTTCAGATCTCTATGTCCCAAACACACTCCATTACATGTGCTTCACTTCTAGCTAGGAGACTTATCTTGCGGCAATGGATGTCTACTTCCTTTGTTGGGTGAAAGAGGTCCTGGCTTGTTTGCCACTTGAAAAGCTTAGATAATCAAGGGGTAGGTCTTCTAGCAGGTTTCACAAGTCCTTTTCTAGAGGTTGCAGACAACCTTTCATTATCTTAGCTGTCAATAGTGCACATGTCACTGGTCTGGTGGTGCAGTGGGTGCAGCATAGTTGCACTGATTGTAAATGCATCCTGCAGTACCGCTGTCTTTAAAACCTTAGCATCAGTTGTGCTTTGGGAAAAAAATATGAAGAAAGTAATGAATAAACAGACCGATGATGCTGTTTTGTTTTTGGGTTAATAAAGATGTTGGTAAAAGCTATGACATTAACATACATCGTAGTATTTACCTGCCGCCGGATTCTTTGTCTTCTAACTCTCTGTAAACTCCTCTATTTTTGACACTAGATACTGTATTTGACTACAATTACCATTCCCGCAATACAGAACATAAACACTGCGTCCTCCACATTCTCTATTGTAGTTTATAGTAGCGCTGTCTTCTACTTCCTCGTGTGATTGTTGAATTTAGTGCTTAAAGAATACATCACTGTGGCAGATATTAGCCTCAGTGGAGTGTATTGTCCATTTACTGCAATGTAAAATTTCAGAATCCAGGATCTCTTCCAGATCACCACTGAAATTTAATGGTTTGTTCCTTGTGACATTCCCAACATATCCTGAAAATTTTGTTGTTTTTGAGTTATCTTAACCCAGATCTCCCCATTACCAACCTACCCTGTAAATTTCACCACGATCTGTCCATAACATTTTGAGTTATCTTTCTAACAACAGACAAACTCTGGCAAAAACACAACCTCCTTGGCAAACCTCTCTTCATTGGAAGGGGGGAGGTCTGTCTTGGCAAAGGTTCGCACTCTCAGAGTGCTTATTTCAATGATTTTTTTTTCTGAATTTCAATAAGATAAGATGTGGTAAGATATTCCTTTATCAGTCCCACTTGGGGAAATTCCAGGTTTACAGCAGCAAGATTAGAGAACAATAATCACTTCTATAAATAAATAAGTAAATAAATACATCTACAACATACAGTTTATTTTAGATAAATATAAATATACACCCAATATACACATTAATATCAATTGTTGCACTGTTATTGGATAGTTTATTGGGAGCCCTTTCTGTTGTGGATTCTGACAGCTGCAGGAAGGAACAACCCGCAATACTTGTGTTTTACAAACTTAGGGTGTTTCATTCTGTCCCTGAAGGAACTCCTTAGTGCAGTCAGTCTGTGTTTCAGAGGGTGGAAGTCTTTGGCTATGATGGAGGACACTTTGGCTGTCCTCCTCCTCCTGTTCCAGAGGCCATCCCAGGATGGAGTTAGCGCCTCTTCCTCTCAGCTGTTGTGATGGTCCTCCCCCAGCAGACCGAACCCTAAAACAGGGGTCTGCAACCCTGGTCCTAAAGAGCTACTATTCACCTTATTCACACCTTATATGGCCATTTTTATGCTTGAGGGGTAAGGAAGTTAAACAGAAGTACACAGTCCCATACATTGTCAATCACTAGCTTCAATCACTTCAGCAATCATTAGCACCAATGTCTCCATCATGCAGGAGGGCTGTCTTGCTGAAAGGCTACAATAACTGGGTTGAAGGCTACATGAAGTTTAGGTAGGCCAATGGCACCGCTAGCATATCATCAGGACTGACAGCCATTGGCACGCTAACCACAAAATGGAAAGATAATCTTGAAATAGCATATAGAATGTAGTGTTATGTAATTACACATTCATATTTTCTTATTTTGTCATGAAATAAGGTTGATTAGATGGCTGTTAGCGCTATTTATAAGTGATGCTAGTCTGATAAGCTAAGCTTAATGTGTTAGCTAATGCATTTCAGTGCACATAATTATCCTTATCTTACCGTGAAATATGGACCAGGATCCCTCTTTATGATTTTGATCCATTCACGTCGAAGTGCCTTATCTCTGGGGAAATAGTGGAAGGTCTGTCAATAGTATGATTTTCGGGATGAAGCAGTGATGCGCTATACGTAGCAACAAGTATACTTCTCAAAGCCATTTGAATGTTTCGGTGCATAAGGCCCATCCTGCATGTTTTAAACGTTTCCTTCTTCCAACACACCTGACAGTCATTATCAGTCTTCTGCAGAGCTGGATGATCAGCTTTTATCATGTGATTCAGGTGTGTTGGAAGAGGGAAATATCTAAAACATACAGAATAGCGGCTCTCTAGGACCAGGGTTGCATAGGCCATGAACAACAGGTTGTCGGGAGTGCCCCCCCCCCCCCCCCCCCCCCCACACACACACACACACCCCCACACCCTAAAGGCTCTATCTGCTCAGTCTCCTGTGTAGATAGAGCCTGCCTTGTCCTTTTTCATAAAGTGCTTTGGTGTTGTGTGTCCAGTTTATCATTGAGATGAATACCCAGGTATTTATAAGATATTACCATCTCTACAGTATGTCTTTTCCCTGGATGTTCACTGGTGAAGGGGGTGGGTCCACAACCAGCTTCTTAAAGATCTTGTTGGCATTGATCAGGAGGTGGTTTCACAGGCCACAAAGTCTTGGATGTGTTCTTCTTATAGCAAAGTACATTTTGGTGAGCATAGTCTTGGTCAGGGGTCTCAAACATGCAGCCTGGGGGCCAAATGCGGCCTGCCAAAGGTTCCAATGCAGCCCAAATTTGTGCAAATATTCCACAGTCAAAGCTGCGGAACTCATCTTTGTTCAGGTTCTACATACTGACCATTATCTAGAGTCAAATAACATAAAAATCTACAAAAAATAATACATTCATATTTTGTTTTCGGTTTGATGTAAAAAAAAAAAAAAAAAAAAAAAACAGTTTACAGTTTACATTATGCCAATAATGTAACCTTCAATTTCTTATCTGTTTTAGTTTTTAAAAATAACATGAAAATATGGAAATACTTACATTTACAAACTATAATGTAACAACAAAATGTGAAAAACATGAACAAGTATGAAAAACATGAAGAAAATTCACTACAATTTTAAACATTTTTTGCTTCTTCATGTAAAAATTATATGTAGAAGCAAAACATGGTTAAAATTGCATTTATTTTTCCTAGGAAATGTGAGCTTTTTTCCCCAGAAGCCCAGAGTGTTAACCCTTACAGAATCAAATGTTAACTCTTAAAGACCCTAATGTTGTGTTGTAATATTACAACACTGGTACTGGTACAGGGTTAACGAGGGCGTATTGCACTAAATCAAAGTCAAAAGTTTAGAGTTATTATTCATAGTACATCCTATTCTGTTATTTTACTGGAAATCAAATCAGGCTGAATGTAGTTTGAGACCCCTGGACTAGATGAAAGGGGTGTTGGTGGAGGGGGGTCTCGTCTTACAATCAGGGTCATCCTATATTCAGGTCAATTGAGTCACTCAAGTGACATCTTACACTTGGTAAGATTTGTAATTTTGCAGTGTGGACGTTTGGGTCTTTATGTGTTAAATCTGCTGCTGCAGTAACAGCAGTACATTTATTTAAACAGATGAACACCAAATAAGATTATCGGTTTCAGAGGTTGGAAACCTGTATCACCAGGATTCGTTTGCAGATAATTTCCGCCTTTCCTGCTGTTCTTGCTGTTTTTTTTTTTCCTTCACCACCTTCTTAACGGAGACCTGTCTGTTAAACACTGAAGTTTTCTTCTGCTCTCGGACACAGATAAGCAGATGCAGGAGTGCTCAGCAGCACAAGGTGGATTTAGTGCCCTGAGCAGAAGCCCGTCATTCTCAGACAGCTGCAATTAGAGTGATAGTGCCTGGCCATATGCTATTTTACGTCCCGTCCGCCCCTCAGTGGGACTGTGCTCGTCTGTTGGGATTGGTAACGCCTTTGGAGTGAGCTGAAGTGTGAGCACTACCCCTCGTCTCGCTGCCCAGAGAGTCTCAAGGATGTTTGCATGTCTGTTCTGTGAAAATACTGCCAGGAGCCACAAGTGATGTCTGGAAATGAATAATAAAGCATGTAAGGAGTCCACACAGGGGGACTGTGAACACGTGCTGGAATTGAATTTTGGATTTTTTTCGACAAGCTATGACTTTTGCATTTGCATAACCCGACAGGATCTTTTCTCAGCTGGCACCAACTTGCTCTGAGGTCCTGCTGCTTATGGATTTTCTTTCTTTTCTTTCCTAACTTGTCTGTTATCTGCTTCATTCAATTGTTTCCTCTCTACGATCCTGCTTGGATATGCTCAAATAAGCAGATGGTTGACTTCATATGGCCACTGGCAAACTTTTCATTTTAATTCAAGCCAATTCAGGAAAGCCCTGGTGGTACTTGTTCCTCATCACACACAAGGAGCATATGAGATTTGAAGAAAAGGTGCATCTAATTCTAAGTTTGCTAACTTAATTTACAAACAATAAAATGAGCTTTTAAGTGAAATGCCATACTGTCTATTATGACCCGGAGGTTGCAACATATTTGAGAGAGCACAAGAGACTAAAAGGGTTCAAATTTACCAAACAATTTTATTTAAGCAAATTTTATTTTAAATTAAACCCACGTTCCCGTGCCCAAAAACAAAAAGAAATCCCAAAAGTACAAAGAAAAGTCGGCCCCAGGTGAGCAGGCAAAATAAACAAAAGGACGACAGGTGGATCAAACCAACCCTATACAGGGTCGTAGAATCTGTCCACCTACCGCTACCCCTGCCCTATTAAAACAACCCACAAAAGGAAATCAACCGAAAACAGGACGTCCAGACTCACTGGGTCAAACAAGACAGAAAAAACCTAGCAAAAAGAAGTAGAACAGCCAACCCGGCATCTCGCAGCCAGAAAAAACTTCACTTGAGCGTGCGCTGGTGTGTGTGCTCCACAAACCGGCGCCACAGGTGGAAGTGAGGCAGGAACCACAGATAGGGCACTCCAAAAAAGGTGTCTTCGTCTAGACCTGAAGGTCTGGCTTATATAGTGGCTGCAGCGGGAACCAATCATCGACCTGAAAAAAAATACATGCAGGATGTTGCACACAAAAAATATAACGGCCATCAAAATCAAAACTTCATTTGTTACCAGCCTTATGTAGATCAGTGACATTATTTCAATAACACCTATATATTCAGCTCCAATATTAATGCACCTTCACTTGTTGCACATCAAATAAAAGTGAAAAATCTTTCTGAAAATATAACCATTCTGAAGTGCAACAGCAACACCACATACATAAAAGAATGATTTACATAATATACAAATGCACAAATATGAGAGATTTGGTGTTTCTTATTTTGAAGGCTGTCAACTGATCAATTATCTATCGATCTAGATAAAGGTGGTTTTTTCTTCATAATTCTCCAGTGAACATTATCCATTAAAAGGATTTAGCTCTAAAACGCATGTTACATCCATAAAGGCACAGAAACTGCACAAAATATTTTCTTTTCATCAATATTTGTCAAAATATGTGTATTTGAAGCATTCAACGGTTATTCATTTTTCCAAAAGTTTCCACTCTGTAAAACACATGAATATAACCATAGACAAAAAGCTCTGAAACTGACATTTTTACAAATACATTTTTCAACTTTGAACTGCAAATTGCACAGACATTGGTCTGATTGGTATAGAGTCAGAGGGCGGGCGTAAACAAAGTGACAACAACCAGAAGCAACCATAGAAAAACAACAACGGGTGGTGATTTCTTGTTATCAAAGATGAGTGAAGAATGGGAGAAAACATCAGCAATTTTTATATTCTTTTTACAGAAGTGACAATAAGTAATGATAATCCACCATTTTGTTTAGTCATTCATAACTTTCTTTGAGCCCCGCCTCCCCTGCCAATGAAGCGTTCCTAGACCGACGCATGTAAGGGAACATATAGGGATGGCGTGGCTAGGCTAAAAAGGTTAATTAAATGTTACTATTTGCAGCAAATAAAATGCTTGAGGCTTGAGTAACATTCAGCTTTCATCGAACACGTTTCGCTGTAGTGTCATTATCCAAAATATTCTCAAATAACGATTTTACTACAAAGATAGAAAAAAAATCTCCAATTGGCAAATGAGTTGTCAATAATCGGCCAAATTCCTTTTGCTCCAACACTGCAGGTTTATTGCATGATTATTCAAACTAATCAATTTAGAAGTTGATGAATTGCAAAAGGAAACAACACCAGTTATTATGAGCTGGGGGAAGGAAGTGTAGACTTTTGGCTCCGCAACATTAGGTGTGTCAAATTATCATGTTAATTAAGATTAGTTAATTATTAAATACAGTCACATTTAGCGTCACACCATTTCTTTTTTAACTCTAACATCAGTGTTTCTGTATGTTTGTTGCTTTTTTGATGTGCTTAAAACACTGATTGATAATTTTGATGTTCGATGTCTCATCCAGACTCACCTGGAATGCCAGACTGCACAAGGACCTCCAATCACTCCGACCTGCAGCATATGACTCCCAGTCATCTGTTGAGAGGCCAGTGGCTAGCATATCTCTCTTGCATACGTCCTTAAAATGCAGCTTGGGTCTACCAATTGGCCTCAAACTGGATTCCAGCTCACCATACATCAGATCGTTAGGGATTCACCCATCTTCCATCCAGTTCATGTGGCCAAGCCACCTCAATCTGCGCTGTCTTAGCAGGGTGAACAGCGATGGGATATTGGTTCTTGTGAGTACCTCATTGTTAGAGACCTTATCTGTCCACAAGATGGAGAGGATGCCACGAAGGCATGTCATGTAGAAGATATTCAAGGGCTTCTCCTGATGAGCATAGGTGGTCCAAGACTCGCTACCATACAGTAAGGTTCTCACAATGCAGGCACGATACACAGCTACTTTAGTCTGGGTAGTCAGCTTCTTGTTTTCCCAAACATGGGCAGAGTGCTTAGCCATGTTAGTTGCAGCCTTGCTAATTCTCTTTCCAATCTCCACTTCAAGGCGGTTGTTGTTGGAGGTGGTGGATCCGAGATAGTTAAACTGTGGAATGACTTCCAAGATGTAATGTTTGATGGTTACGGCAGGTGTGGCTCATTATCCTGGCACATGACTTTCATCTTCTTTGGGCTGTTAAAGTAGTAGAGTAGCAAATGAGTTGTAAAGAGCAGCTGTGGCTCAGTTGGTAGATCAGGTTGTCCAATGACTGAAGCGTTGGCGGTTGGTTGTTCACATGCCAAAGTGTCCTTGGGCAAAGACAATGATCCCTGACTTAGGCCCCCAGTAGGACTGACAGAACCTTAGAAACCTACTGGTGTATAAGTGTTAATGTGAGGCTAATGAAAAGTGCTTTGAACTATATAAGTGCAGACCATTTACTATTTAAACATAGCAATAAAAGCAACAGTGGATTAAGAATTGCAAAATTTATTGGATGGTGTTTTTTCAGTCTTGAGACCATTACCACCACTTTACTTTGTTTGGAGTTAACTTCAAAAGTGAGTCATCCCTCGAAAATTAAGTGAGAAGTCATAAATCTTCCCCTACTGATTAAGACAAACTTCGAGAGGAAAAAACACTGTTACGTCAAGTAGGTGAATGAAGGTAGATTTTGTTTGATGTAGGGTCTAGCTGCTACAGTTATTAGTGTGTGAGAATGCTGTTTATAATGCCTTCAATTATTAATTATTACCTGTTGAATGAAAGAAGGAATACAAGGAAGAGAAGATGTCTCCTCAGTTTTGTCGCCCTGAGCGAATCGATCCAGGCATGTCTGTTTATTTTAATTCCCTAAAGCTTAATTACAAGTTCTTGTACATCTCTGATAAAATGGCTAACAGTGTCCAACTTACTTTGTTGTTAACGTGATTCACAGTTGAAACGTTAAGGTAATGATTTTGTGACAGAAACAGAAAACAAGTCCAGCTGTCTACAATGTATCCAAGGAAAAGTATTCTTCCCTACTCTGCGAAGTGGGGGTCCAGACCTCACTACTAACCACTAAGTGGTGATTTTAACGGGGATAGAGAATTAAAATGATGGTTTTATTTTTGGTGTTAGTTCAGAGTCTCGCTGCTGTTGGGAATACACACCAAGTGCCAGGCAGTGTCATCATCTGTGTTTCAACTATTTCTCCTTTGTTGAATTGCCACCAGAACTAATCAACTAATCTTGCCCAACTAATGTTTATGTGTGTGTGTGTGTGTGTGTGTGTGTGTGTGTGTGTGTGTGTGTATCCGCAGAGACATATCATGCTATAACTATACTTGAGATATCACCATGGGCATATACATATAACTAATGCACATCAGATGCAATAATCCATTTGAGTAAAGGTCAAAGGTCAAGGTCACAATTAACTAAAAGGTCAAAATCACATTAACGGTTATAACTCAAGAACCGAGGGTCACAGAACATTCGGATTGGTACCAAAAAATGTGGAATGAAGATTTCTACAATTCTCATAACTGGTGTTATCACCTACGACCAATAGATTTTGAGATCTCTGGAGGTCAAAGGTGAGATGTGGCAAAATGAACTCCTTAGGTGTGTGTCCGCAGAGACATATCATGCTATAATTTAATCAATACTGGATATATTATCATAATATTACATGCACTGACGCATATATACAAACAACAAAATTAGCAATATTGCAAAGGTCAAGGTGGCATGTAGTCAAAATCACATTATTGGCTCTAATTCAAGAACATAGAAACTTGAGATTGGCAAAAAAAAAATAGGAACAAGAATAGCCATTCTCTGAATACTTGTTTGAAAAAGTAATGAGTCAATTCTGAGAATGTAAAGAGTATAAAGCAAGGATATTTCTATAAATGTAAGGAGAGTAAAATACAGATATTTATATAAAAACGTAGGGTGTGAAAGTAAAACCTTTTCACAAAATAAATACTTAAGTAAAGTACAGATACTTAAGTACAGTAAAGTACTTGTACTTAGTTACTTCCACTTCTGAACTTCCGTCCATTTATCCTCATCCCTCTTCCTCTCCTTTTTCTTTTATTTCCTTTGCATCGTGATGATAGACGTGTGTGTGTGTATGTATGTCCCTCCGCTAATAATGAGCTCTCCCTTGTCCCTCGTCCTCAGGGGACTCTATCTCATCTCCATCTGCTCTTTTTTCCCAGTTGTCTCCAGGCTTTTCTGTCCTCTCTTCAGTTCTGTCTATCTTGTGTCTTCTTTACCATCTCCTCTGTTTGATGATGGATGTGGATTCATCAGCTTCATCTATGTGGGGGCCTGTGTTTCCTGTGCTGCCAGAGGACCCAGAGGACCCAGAGGACAGCGGCCAAGCTGAACCTTCCCAACGAGGTGCTCATTAAACCCATCATGGGAAACTAATGAGGATGAATTTGGAGCCTGGGTGTGTTTTCATACCAGGGGAGTACTGGGCTTCTGTCACAGTCTCCAATCATCTGTTACATCCACACAACTGAATGTGCCATCACTGATGTATTTATTTTTATTGTAGCTTTGTCTTTTCACATCTTTTTCAATCTGCCATAATATGAACATTAAATAAATCTACATAGTGAGCTGACGGTACTAGAGCTGCACAATATATTGTTTGAGGTACATATACGTAATAGTCACAGGTCCTGCAATTATTTTAATACAATTTTTAAGTGTATTTTTATTTACATATTATTTCAGTTATTTATTTATTTCAATTTATTTATTTCTTTATTATTTTTTCATTATTTGTCTTTTTAATTTATTTATTTTAGACAACTGAACCCTGGTCCCTGGCGCACCGCCGTACTGTGCCCTCGCACACGGGCAATAGAAAAGGCTACATTAACTGTGCCATTAGAGAACAGTATTGATTTCTAATGTTTATTTAGTGATTTGAGCCTCATTTATGTTATTCAAGTGAGAATGAGGGTCATAACATCCAACAGATTTTTTTAGTTCCCTCTCTGTTTTATATATATATATATATATATATATATATATATATATATATATATATATATATATATATATATAGTTATATATATATATAGTTATATATATATAGTTTTTGTTCTATTCTATTCTAAGAAATTCCCAAAGTAAATTCCTTGAAGAATATAAATGTGTGGACAGGGACGGTACATTAGTCCTAAACACTGACCTACATACTCTGTATGTGCAGAATAATTGCCAAAACAACTCACACCCATGTGGACTGGACAGTCCTGTGGAACACAGAAGAAAAACTACAAACATTTGGAGGTTTTTATCTCAATGCCACCCCACATTCCAGGACAACAGGGTCAAATCCACTGCAATTCTGTCAAAATGGCTCCACTGTGGACAGGAAGTTAAAGTTAGGGTACTGAAAAAAGTAAAACAATGAATCAACGATTTTTCAATTGGTCACACATAAAACAAAATGAGTTGAGTGACTAATCAATCATTTATTTATTACTTAGTAATAATAATATAATAATTTATTACTTAGTAATAATTATTATATATATATTAATTATAATATATTAATAATTATAATTAATTAATTAATTCATTAGATTCTTAATTATTAAGAATAAAGTTAATTATAATAATGAATATTAGATAATTATAATATTAATAATATTATAATGACAAATACTAATTATATTCATATATGATTATATAATAATTTATAACTGAATATATGAATCCTTTAAAGTATAATTTATACATTACATAATATAATATTAATATAAATATTACTTATATATCTTTTATATACAAACCGGATTCGGTTGAAGTTGGGAAATTGTGTAAAATGTAAATAAAAACAAAATACAATGATTTTAAAATCCTTTTCAACCTATATTCAATTGAATACACTACAAAGACAACATATTTAATGTTCAAACTGATAAACTTTATTGTTTTTTGCCAAATAATAATTAACTTAGAATTTCATGGCTGCAACACGTGCAGTAGAAGTTGGGAAAGGGCATGTTTACCACTTCGTTACATCACCTTTCCTTTTAATAACAGTCAATAAACGTTTTGGAAGAGAGGAGACTAATTCTCTTAGCTTCTCATGTGGAATTCTTTCCCATTCTTGCTTGATGAACCGCTTCAGTTGTTCAACAGTCCGGGGTCTTCTCTGTCGTATTTTACGCTTCATAATGCGCCACACATTTTCAATGGGAGACAGGTCTGGACTGCAAAGCGGGCCAGGGGAGAACCTGGACTCTTTTACTTGGAAGCCACGCTGTTGTAACACGTGCAGAATGTGGCTTGGCATTATCTTGCTGAAATAAGCAGCGGCGTCCATGAAAAAGACGTCGCTTGGATGGCAGCATATGTTGCTCCAAAATCTGTATGTACTTTTCAGCATGTATGTTGCCTTCACAGAAATGTAAGTCACCCATGCCATGGGAACTAATGCACCCCCATACCATCACAGATGCTGGCTTTTGAACTTTGCGTTGATAACAGTCCGGATGGTCCGCTTCCTCTTTGGTCCGGAGGACACGACGTCCAGTGTTTCCAAAAACAATTTGAAAAGTGGACTCATCAGACCACAAAACACTTTTCCATTGTGCATCAGTCCATTTTACATGAGCTCGGGCCCAGAGAGGCCCTGGATGTTGTTCATAAACGGCTTTTGCTTTGCATGGTAAAGTTTTAACCCGCACTTACTGATGTAGTGACCAACTGTATTTACTGACAGTGATTTTCTGAAGTGTTCCTGAGCCCATATGGTGATATCCTTTACACACTCATGTCGGTTTTTAAGGCAGTGCCGTCTGAGGGATCGAAGGTCACGGCCATTCAGTCTTGGTTTCCGGCCGTGGTGCTTACGTGCAGTGATTTCACCAGATTCTCTGAACCTTTTGATGATATTATGGACGGTAGATGTTGAAATCTCTAAATTCCTTGCAATTTTGCTTTGAGAAATGTTGTTCTTAAACTGTTCAACTATTTTCTCACGCAGTTGTGGACAAAGTGGTGAACCTCGCCCCATCCTTGCTTGTGAATGACTGAGCATGTTTGGGGAGGCTCCTTTTATACCCAATCATGGTCCCCACCTGTTCCCAATTGGCCTGATCACATGTGGGATGTTTCAAATAGGTGTTTGATGAGCTTTTCTCAGCTTTCTCAGTATTTTTTGCCAACTTTCCCAACTTCTACTGCACGTGTTGCAGCCATGAAATTCTAAGTTAATTATTATTTGGCAAAAAACAATAAAGTTTATCAGGTTGAACATTAAATATGTTGTCTTTGTAGTGTATTCAATTGAATATAGGTTGAAAAGGATTTTAAAATCATTGTATTTTGTTTTTATTTACATTTTACACAATTTCCCAACTTCAACCGAATCCGGTTTGTATTTATAGTATATAAATATTTACATATTTATGATTTAAATATATAATTAAAACAATTGACTTCATATTTAAAGGTGTCAAGGAGGGGGTGAGGTGAAGCAGGACTCAAATGCACAGTGCTGAAGGAAGAACGGATTTAATAACAAACTAAGAAACATAAATACAAGAATGAGACAAAACCTGGGAACAAAACAGCCAGAGTCCGTGGTGATGATGAATGTCCGGGTTATGGTGACTGAGGAGATGGAAATGCTGTCCGGGTTATGGAGGTGACAATACTGAATGGTCCCGCACTGGCAACTGCAAGCCTTACTGCTTTTATAGCCACAGATGAGGAACGGCTTGCAGCTGCGCAGTGCGAGACCAGGTGAGTGTGGAGAGCACTGGGGAAAAGGTCACTGGAGCAGAGGTCATGACAGTACCCCCCCCCCCCCCCCCAAGGGGCGGCTCCTGACGCCCCTAAAAAACAAAGACACCACCCCCCCATTGTCCAGAGCTAAAAAAAAATCTTGAGTAGTATTTCTCCAGGGAGGGCAGCATGGAAACCCCCTGGTCGGAGTACCCTCTAGGCAGAGCGGTGTGGAATCCCTCTGGGCAGGGCGGCGTGGAAACCCCCTGGGCGGAGTACCCTCTGGGCAGAGCGGTGTGGAATCCCTCTGGGCAGGGCGGTGTGGAAACCCCCCTGGGCGAAGTACCCTCTGGGCAGAGCGGTGTGGAATCCCTCTGGGCAGGGTGGTGTGGAAACCCCCTGGGCGGAATACCCTCTGGGCAGAGCGGTGTGGAGTCCCGATCTGGGCAGGGCAGCGTTTAACCCCTCTGGGCGGAAGACCCTCTGGACTGAGTGGCCTGGGTTGGTAGCAGGAGCAACGGAACTGGTCTGACTGAGGACCAAGGAGACTGTGGGTGGGATCACCAAGGACTCTGGCGGGGAGCAACAAAATAGAACAGAGAGTAGACCGTACCACTATGCAGACTAGACCGTACCACTACGCAGACTAGACCGTCACACTACGCTGGGTAGGCCGAAACACTACGCTGGGTAGGCCGAAACACTACGCTGGGTAGGCCGAAACACTACGCTGGGTAGGCCGAAACACTAGACAGCACACAGATACAAAAGACTAAAGACTAACTAGACTGGGGTAAACTAAAACAAATATGGGTCCCTTCAGCACTGGCGGAGTCCTGAAGGTTGGCGGGACCATTCTGTCAGGATCGGGGTGAGGTGAAGCAGGACTCAAATGCACAGTGCTGAAGGAAGAACGGATTTAATAACAAACTAAGAAACATAAATACAAGAATGAGACAAAACCAGAGTCAAAACCTGGGAACAAAACAGCCAGAGTCCGTGGTGATGATGAATGTCCGGGTTATGGTGACTGAGGAGATGGAAATGCTGTCCGGGTTATGGAGGTGACAATACTGAATGGTCCCGCACTGGCAACTGCAAGCCTTACTGCTTTTATAGCCACAGATGAGGAATGTCTTGCAGCTGCGCAGTGCGAGACCAGGTGAGTGTGGAGAGCACTGGGGAAAAGGTCACTGGAGCAGAGGTCATGACAAAAGGTAGGGTAGGAGATTTTGGAAAACGGTTCCTGCAGTTATATTTTGAAAGTATACACACCCATGCTTCTTCATCAGCCCACCCCTCGAAGCCACCCCTTCAAAAACACGTCAACACACAATGTGACCATAGAAACATGGTCTCATTAGCATCAGCCCTTTTCTTTTTCCAGTTGACACCAGCACTGGAAAGCTGTAGCGATTCCTTCGCTCAGCTTCCTCATGGCCGTAGTTTTTTCAAACACAGTTTTTACTTTGGTTTTGCTGCCAGATGTCATCTTTTCCACCATAGTTGTTAATGTGAACGTGCAGAAGGTGGAGGGAGAGCATTGGTTTATTGAAAGGGTGGACTGATATTTGATGGACAAATCAGCACATTTTAAAGATGATCAGTACAATGATTGGCCAGCGTTTTCCTCTGGTTCCAGCCTCTAGACTGGACTAAAACATTTCGGCTTATTTTGCAAACATTCTATTTCAGTCTGTATTGGATTGAGATGGGATTTCAAACAATATGGTAAAAAAATTTCCAAAAAAAGATCCCACACCCCACCTTTAAAGTGAATTACTGTAAATATGTTCAGTTTTAATGTGATTGACCATATTTAATTTCTACACTCAATTATTCATTCATTATCTGAACCCGCTTTATCCTCACTAGGGTCGCGGGGGTCACTGGGGGCCTAATCCAGCTACAATGGGCAAAGTCTCATTGTCTCATACACCCTGTATGAGACGCCAGTTCATCGCAGGGCTGAACATATAGACAAACAACCACTCTCACATTCACACCTATGGCCAATTTTAGATCAACCAATTAACCTATCAGTGCATGTCTTTGGATGGTGGGAGGAAACCGGAGTGCCCGGCGAAAACCCACGCAGACACGGGGAGGACATGCAAACTCCACACAGAAAGGTCTGGTGAACCAGGGTCCTTCTTGCTGTGAGGCACGAGTGCTAACCACTGCACCACCGTGCCGCCCACACTCAAATTAAATGTGGTTTAATATTTAATTTAAGTAAACCAAATTAATTAAAATAACCACGTCATTTCATTTTGTTCACTCAACTAACTTTTTATGTTGGTAGATCTGAAACCAATAGTCCTTTGGACTTTCACATTCTGACCTCAGACTTATCTTGGAATCTTGATCCAACCAACATTTAAGACTTGAGTTTTCTTTATCACTAACACACATGTGGGAACATTTCATTAGTTTGATTCCAGAAGCATTTTACACCAGGATGGTGTTAAACATGACCACAAATGAACAGAATAATCAAGAAAATGAACAAAAATAATCAAGAAAAAGGAACAAAACAAACATTGAATGTGTAGAAAAAGAAAAGACTTTAAATAAAAATGAACAAAATATTCAGTAAAATGAACAAAAAGCAAAAAAATAAATAAAATGAACAAAAATGGCCAAAATAATCAATAAAATGAAAAGTTCACATTTTGACCCCAGATTCATCCTGGAAACTTGATCCAACCAACATTTAAGACTTGAGTTTCTTTATCACAAACACACATGTGGGAACGTTGCATTAGTTTGATTCCAGAAGCATGTTATTTGTAGACCAGTGAAAACATTCTGAATAAAGCAGGTGGTGACATATTGCAAATATGCATTCAGAGTCAAACCCAGGTCATGTGCCATGTTCAGGGTTTAGTCTGTGGCGTGTACTGTAGCTGCATAGTATGAGTAATTTCTAAAGAGGATTAACTGGTCATTAATGTGGACTGTTGTAGATGTGGTATAGTTGACAGTTTATTAGGGACATCTAATAGTAATGACTGGTGACATCAGCTGTCATATACTGTGAGCATCTACATTGCTTTTAATAACAGCTTAATTATATACCTGAGGAGGAAATAACATTAAAGGCATTTGGTGACATGTTTATAAAATAACAACTGAGGCTGTTACAGTAAAGAAGAGAATTTAAAAAATAAATGTGCCAGTTGATTTAAAGGTACACCATGTTATTTTGTTGAATTCACTGCAAAAAATAGTTGCTTTTCCATTGACCCTCAAATTGTGCAAATGTGTGGTTGTCACATTTGGCTGAAGAAAAGTTATTTGTATTTGTATTGTATATATATATATATATATATATATATATATATATATATATATATATATATATATATATATATATATATATATGGGAATATATTTTTGTTGAATAATGCATTATATTTTTAATATCTTGCCATATATATGGGTTTTCTTGTGTAATACATCCTCATTTTATG
Organism: Siphamia tubifer; assembly: GCA_020466265.1. Taxonomy (NCBI): domain Eukaryota; kingdom Metazoa; phylum Chordata; class Actinopteri; order Kurtiformes; family Apogonidae; genus Siphamia; species Siphamia tubifer. The sequence continues at coordinate 38,016,011 of CM035796.1, forward strand.
AGCAAGTGTTTGTCATTTCCACCACGGTATATATTTTGATGTTATTTGTGCCCTTTTCTGCTTGTGTATTTTCAGAAAAAAGAACCTCTCCTCTAGTTGTTGCTTTCATCCCCTTGATTACAAACACATCTCCCATGACATCGACTACTATATGTTGAGCTTCAGCTGTGAAATCTGGTTTGATAAGGCCGGCAGGTTAGACCTCCACAAATCCCATGACCACAATAAATGGAGCCAAGCTTTTTAGGAAACCTCTAGTTTGGACAGAGACGCTGGCAGAAAGGCTGCCATTGCCAAACTGGAAAACCCAACCCAGGACATTTAATTGGTGACAGTTTTCTGACCCTGAACATCTGTTATCAGCGAGCCCTCACAACACCAAGTGGAGTTGATCTGCTCAGTGGCCAAACTAAAATTATTTGCAGGGAAAAGAACAAAACAATAGGTTGTGTTATGTACATCTGAAGAAAGTCAGTGTGGTTTTGAGTTGTAAATCAGCTCTGAAAACACTAGTGATTTCCACAGCTGAGGAAGCCTCCAGATAGAAAAGCAAAAGAGCTGCTTTTCTATTTTATTTCCTAACCCTAACCCCGCCCACAAACTTCCTGTGTTCAAAATGACCTCTTCCTCACATTGAAAAACTATGTTAAGTTTTACCAAATTAAGTATTGCTTTTATTTCATCCAACAGAATCTGTCGAAGAATAAAGTTTTCAGATAATTAAAAATAAACACTGTTTGGAGTAATGTATTCATGAACATCTACTGTTAAGTAGGTTTAACACTAGAAAAGTAATTTCTTAACACTTAACTGAATGTTTAATTGAATGTGAATAACACTATGGGTGTTGCTTCTCACATAGTGTAAAACTTAACTGACACCAATTAGTGTAGTGTCAAATATTAACTCTAACTCGTGGAAAGTTCACTCTTGAAATGTAACTCTGGGTTAAGTGTAATTTTTACACTCTGTAGATGGGACCAGAGTTCATTCAAACAGAATCTGTGTAAGAATAAAGTTATGTTGTGTTTTCAAATAGTTACAAATCAACACTGGAGTAATTTATTTATGAACATGTAGTGTTAAGTAGGTTTAACACTAGAAAAATGTTTTCTTAACACTTAACTCGTCAGTGTTGAATGTGAAGAACACTATGGCTGTTATTTATCACATAGTGTAAAACTTGATTTACACTAATTAGTGTGGTGTCAAATATTATCTCTTACTAGTGTAAGGTTGACCCTAAAAATGTAATTCAGGGTTAAGTGTATTTTTTACACTCTGTAGATAGGGCCAGAGTTCATTCAAACAGTATCTGTGTAAGAATAAAGTTATGTTTGGTTATCTAATAGTTAAAAATCAACACTGTTTGAAGTTATTTATTTATGGACATGTAGTGTTAAGTATGTCTAACATTGGAAAAGTTACTTCTTAACACAACTCTTCAGTGTTGAATGTGAATAACACTATGAGTGTGACTTCTCACATAGTGTAAAACTTGATTGACACTAATTAGTGTCGTGTCAAATATTACCTCTTAAAAGTGTAAAGTTGATGTCACAGGTAGTTTCTTTTTCTCTGGCGCAGATGAACAGACAGAGACAATTTAATTAATTAATTAAAGTTTTATTCTCTAAAAAAAAGAAGCATCCTCTTCTGAGGGGGGAATCACCAGAAGCAGCAAGAGGAATAAGCAGTTTCTTATAAAAGAGTCTTTTTCTCAGTTAGTTACTTCACCTCAGTGACGGGCTCGGGCAGTGAACGGAGGCAGGGAGGGGAGGGGGTGAGGAGGCGCGCTGGATGCGAGGGCAGAGGAGCGGCTCGGTCCCGACACTCAAAGTGGCTGGTTCTCCCGTCTTTCTGTCCGTCCAGGGAGTCTGTTTCGCCCGGGATAGTGTCTATGTTCCTCAGCTCCACACGACTGCTGCTCACTCACAGTCCCGTGTTTAAATAATTCACAGCAGCCGCTGATTCCCAGTGTGGCACGCTGATTGGAAACGCGCTGCAGGTGCGCAGGGTAATGGGGAGGTCTCTAGATAGTGAGAGCTCAAATAATATAAAAACATCACTGCAAACATGTAAATCTAAAAAAAAAAAACCACACACAAAAATGAGTCTCTACTAGTCTTGTGACACTCTCCCCAACTTTATCCGTTGTCGTCCCGACAACTGGCTCCTACTCACCAAATCTGGCAGGCTTGACCCCCAGATTCATGCGTGTGTGGACCGGCGTGGTGAATTGTTTAGGTGTGGGCCTGGTTGTTCTGCTTGGCCTTGAACATCTTGTATCTGTGGTGGCCCAGGCTCCTGTACTGGTGGACCTGGTAGCTGCAACCGTTCAGCCGGCTGATCCTCTGTAGCATGGTCTTGTGTTGGCATCCACTGAGGCCTAAAAGGAAGCATCAGGGGGGTCCTACTTCCCACTGGTCTGTCCTCCTGTGGTGCCATTTCAGGAAGTGGTTCTGCTATGGGATATGAGCAGTGCCTCAGGTTATTACGATGGATGGTCTTCTCTGGCCCGTCATGGCCTTCCGGCCGGATCCTGTAGACCAGACCATCAGGAGCGAGGGCTGCAATCACCACGAAAGGCTCCCGTAGCCACCGGGGAGCTAATTTTCCTTGAGCCCTCCAACGAAAGTTCCTGATGAGGACCCTCTCCCCAGGCAGGAATGGTAGAGCTCGCGATTTCTGGTTGTATCGCTGTTGATCCCTCTCTTGTCTCTTTCGGGCATGGTTTGCAACAGTTTCATATGCCCAAAGGAGAGTTCTGTGGTGAGTTTTAGTCCACCCTCCCAATGTGGTTCCTACTGTAGCTGTGCTGGCACCCATCATCACATCTACAGGGAGACGGGCGTGCCTGCCAAACATAACAAAAAAAGGAGACAAACCAGTAGATTCATGCGCAAAGTTATTATAAGCATGTACTAACTCTGGCAGTTTCTGAGGCCATTGTTTTTGTCCCTCCCCCTCCAAGGAACTCAGCATAGTCAGTAATGTCTGATTGAATCGCTCCACTGAACCGTTTCCTTGAGGATGATAGGGGGTTGTTCGGCTCTTCCTTGCGCCATACATCTTACACAATTCTGCTATCACTGAGGACTCAAATGCAGCTCCACGGTCTGAATGTATCCTCTCTGGACATCCAAACGGCTGGATGACATGCTGCCAAAGCATCTTAGCTGTGGTTGTTGCAGTTTGATCTCTGGCAGGCATTGCCCATGAAAACCTAGAGAAAACATCTGTGGCTACTAGAATGTTTGGATATGTGTCACCGTCTCTCCCCAGGGATAAGTAGTCTATTGCAAGTATCTCCATTGGGTAGGAGGTGACGACAGACTTCAATGGGGCCCTTGTCTCTGGCAGTGACCTCTGTGAACGGCAGTACTCACATTCTGTAGACCATTTGTGAATATCCTCTCCCTGCCCCGGCCAGTAGAACCTCCGCCTCAAGAGGGAAAGTGTTTTGGTCCCTGCCATGTGGCCGGCTGCCTCGTGATACTCCTTCCACACCAGTCTCCTCCATCCTGGGGGCACCACGATCTGTGTAAACAGTCCATTTGTTCCACCTTCCTCCGTATGTTTCATGAGAAGGCCATCATTAATCTTTAGCAGAGACCAACATTTAGTGTATGGTGCTAATAGTTTTTTGTTAGGCCTTTCAATGTGTTCCAATGTTTTACCTTGTTGTACCAGGGTTATAACATGCCTTAAGGTGGGATCCTCCTGCTGGCGTCGCTTCCATTGCTGGAGTCCACCTGCTGTACCATCCTCTGTATTTGTGACTATAACATGGCACTTTGGATCCAGAGGCCTCCGTGACAGGGCATCTGCATTGCTGTTCTCCTTTCCTGGGCGATATTTCACAGTAAAATCATAATTAGCCAACTGTGCTACCCATCTTTGCTCGGCAGCCCCCAGATTTGCCGTGTCCAAATGGACCAAGGGGTTATTGTCTGTGTACACAGTGAACTGTGCCCCCCACAAATAATCCTTAAATTTCTCCGTTATAGCCCACTTTAGTGCAATGAGTTCCAATTTGAATGAGCTATAGTTTTTATCATTCCGCTCATTTGGGCTGAGAGTTCGACTTGCATAGGCTACAACTCTCTCCTTTTCACCCTGCACTTGGGAGAGCACTGCACCCAAACCCTCAAAGCTAGCATCAGTATATAGCTTAAATGGTATTTTGTAATCTGCATAGGCAAGAATCGGCGCACTCACCATCATCTTTTTTAGGTCGTCAAATGCTTTTTGGCAGATGGGTGTCCACTCAATCGGTTGGCTCCTGGACCCCAGCTGTTTGGTGCCATGTGTGAGTGCATGCAAAGGGGCAGCAATCTTAGCAAAAGAAGGAATAAACCTTCTGTAATATCCCACAAACCCAAGAAAGGAGCGCACCTGCTTAACAGTGGAGGGTGGTGGCCAATCCTGCACTGCTTTAGTTCGTTCGGGGTTTGGAGACACTCCTCGTTGGCCCACCACATGACCCAGGTAGCTCACCTCAGTCTGGAACAAGGTGCATTTCTTAGGCTGCAACTTCAGCCCATGCTGGTGGAGTTTCTGAAACACTCTGTCTAAGTGGGTTAGGTGCATGTCAAAGGATACTGAATAAACAATTATATCATCAAGATATATAAGCAGAGAGTCATTTACCTGGGATCCGAGGCAGCGCTGCATAAGCCTCTGAAAGGTTGCAGGGGCGTTGCAGAGTCCAAAAAGCATCCTTTCAAACTCATACAGCCCTAAGGGGGTCGTAAAAGCCGTTTTCTCTCTGTCTGCAGGGTCCATCTTAACTTGCCAGTATCCACTAGCAAGATCAAGGGTAGAGTACCATTCAGCTTGGTTCAGGGTGGTCAGGGCCTCTTCAATGCGAGGGAGAGGATATGCATCTTTGTGGGTGAGGGCATTGAGACGGCGATAATCTACACAGAATCTCCAGGCTCCTGATTTCTTTTTCACCAGGACTACAGGGGCTGCCCATGGGCTACTGCTCTCTCGAATAACGCCCCTTTGCAGCATACTCTGTAGTAGTGATCGTAGCTCTTGGTAGAGGCTAGGGGGCACAGGACGATATCGTTCACGAGAGGGGGGTGCATTGCCTGTAGGGATCTGATGCAGAACAGCCTCCGTTTGCCCGAAGTCCTCCTCATCTTGGGCGAACACACATTTCCATTTAGTCAAGAGCTGGTTCACTCTATCCTGCTGTTGTTTGGGGAGGTGGGGACACTGGGGGAGGTCTCCTGCAGTATTATCCTCTGCCAACTCTTGCACAGCTCTCACCACCACCTCTACTTCCCCCTCCATCTGCTCCTGCAACACAAACTCGTTAGCGTGAATTTGATCAGGTGAAATGCAACACACTTTTGCTAGTGGCTGACGTTGTGGGATTTCAATGGGGTAAGGGTGAGGATTACACACACGAATGGGAATCTTGTTTTGTACCACTTCAACCACAGAATGTGCAACTTGCCAGGGTGTCTCCTCATCCATCCTCTCCACTAATGCAGTGTACGCTGGTTTACCAGCATCTCCGGGAACCTGCGTCAACAACACCATCTCCGTCTCTGGTGGCACTGTGACTGGCTGTTGTTTGGTCAGCCGGGCGGTGACTGGTTGATCTTCTGTGGGGCCCACTGCCATAGCTCTCTGACAACAGGCAAATACTCTGTCCCATTCACCACGTAAGTGGGAAGGAACAGCCGACTTAAAAACTTGCACTCCAGGGTGTGTCTGTCCGGTAACAGTTTCCCACACTGTCCCAATTACATTCATTCCTAGTAATCCATGCTCAGGCCCCATACAGTCATCTGACACAATCAGTACCCCCCGCTGTGAGATTTCTACACCCCCAACTTTAAAATCCAATATTACATAGCCTACATAAGGAATGCAAAGTCCATTTGCTGCTTTCAACTTCAGCCAATTAATAGTTTCCTTGCCTTCAGCCTGTTGGTCTTTAAAATGTCTTTTAAAAAAAGCTTCACTAAAAAGGGTTACCTGGGATCCAGTATCCAGGAGGCAGGGGATAACTCTTCCTCCAGCTGAGACCTCCACTGTTGGACACTCCCCGATGAAAGAGGGCTTGATTGGCGCTCCGTTTTGTTGTTCTCCGTCCACTCGCCCTACAGTGGCCGGACCTCGGAGTTTAAAGGTGCCTGGACCTGCGGGCGGTGAGAACAGTCTCGCTGGAAGTGCCCAGGTTCCCCACAATGCAGGCATATAGGACGTCCATGTTCATCCCAACGGGGACGTGCAAGCAGGCGTCGAGGGCGGGCCTGCCTGAAGGCTCCTTTCACCTGGGTGGGGATCTGCCTGCTGTTCTTTAGTTCCTCTTTAAGGGAATTTTCTAGATCTGTGACTAGTCTGACTAATTCTGCCCTAGTTTCATCTTTCCATTTGGCAAAGTCATCAGCAGGGGGCACTGTGGCAACTTGACAAGAATATCCCTCCAATTCATCACCCCAGCCCTCTTTCTCCAATTCTCTTGCTTCCTGAAACAGAGCAGAACTAGTCATGTCAGGATTTCTACGAACTTGTCTTTGGAGCTCCCTTTTTATTGGCCCAGCCCGTAGGCTGACAAGGATTTGGTCCCTCAGAATAACCTCCTGGTTAGCAGACCCATTTGGCTCTACTGCTCTCCACTGCTGGAAAGCCTCCCTGATACGCAGACTAAAATGACTCAATGCTTCCCCACTGCCTTGTCTAATATTAAAAAATTTTACGCGTAAATCAGCATCAGATGGAGTCTTGTCATACAATGTCTTTAAAATTTCAAAAATCTTATCAGCTGTATCTTTAGCATCTTCATTAATCAGCTGAATCTCTCTTTTAGCATCCCCCTCTATGGCACTGAGAATAAAATCAATTTTCTGTAGCTCTGTGAGACTCTGAGCCCTGAGAAGGGTTTTCATCTGGCTGGCCCAATCCCCATATTCAAGTCCACCAGTCTTGCCATTAAACTTTGGAGCCCATGGCACTCCCATAAACCAAGGCCACATTGAATTAAAAGTAGCTGGCCCAGGCTCTGCTGCTGCTGGGTTTTCATTACTCATGACTGAACACCTATATACCAGAGATCCTGCCGACAACGCCAAAAAGTGTCACAGGTAGTTTCTTTTTCTCTGGCGCAGATGAACAGACAGAGACAATTTAATTAATTAAAAAGGAAAGTTTTATTCTCTAAAAAAAAGAAGCATCCTCTTCTGAGGGGGGAATCACCAGAAGCAGCAAGAGGAATAAGCAGTTTCTTATAAAAGAGTCTTTTTCTCAGTTAGTTACTTCACCTCAGTGACGGGCTCGGGCAGTGAACGGAGGCAGGGAGGGGAGGGGGTGAGGAGGCGCGCTGGATGCGAGGGCAGAGGAGCGGCTCGGTCCCGACACTCAAAGTGGCTGGTTCTCCCGTCTTTCTGTCCGTCCAGGGAGTCTGTTTCGCCCGGGATAGTGTCTATGTTCCTCAGCTCCACACGACTGCTGCTCACTCACAGTCCCGTGTTTAAATAATTCACAGCAGCCGCTGATTCCCAGTGTGGCACGCTGATTGGAAACGCGCTGCAGGTGCGCAGGGTAAAGGGTGAGGTCTCTAGATAGTGAGAGCTCAAATAATATAAAAACATCACTGCAAACATGTAAATCTAAAAAAAAAAAACCACACACAAAAATGAGTCTCTACTAGTCTTGTGACACTGACTCTAGAAATTTAACTAGTTTCAGTGTACATCTTACACTCTGTAGATAGAGACCATATGTTCAGACAGTGTTAAAATTAACTCTCAATGTTAAATTAACACTGGTGGTTTTACTGTGTATACAGCAGAATGTGTTGATCTTCTTTCCACAGCTAACACGCACCCTGGTCTGTAATTAATGGAGCACTGGCAGCTTCTGCTCATCTGCACCAACTGAGCACTCAGTTTACTTCGATGTCAAGAATGAGCCAAGATTCAAAATCTTGGGATTCAAAAATAACAGGGGAGTCAAAACATACGCTTTCCGATAAATTATTCTGAAACTGAAAGAGTAAAAGACCGACTCACATTCTTGGCGAAAGCATCAACTTAATCGGTGAAAGAACAGATGTGTGGTAGAAGAGTTTAGTCACTGATGTCATAACAGGTGTTTTGCAAACAAAAATATGTTTAGTATATGTTCATACAAAAGAGTAGATCTTATTAACACTGGACTGGATCACAGTTCTGGAGTTTGAACCTTTAGCCACCAAAATCTTTTCTGCTCATTCTTGAAACAAAGACAAAAAAGTAACTAAGTAGAAGCACTTTATTACTGTACTTAAAGGTAGGGTAGGAGATCTTGGAAAATAAGCTATATGTTGAAAGTATACACACCCATGCCTCTTCGTCAGCCCACCCCTCAAAATCACACCTTCAAAAATACATCAATGTCTGGAGCGATCACGGAAATTCACGACCATTCACGAGAGCTCAATGTCAAATAGCATCATAAATAATAATTATATTTGATGGACATAACAGCAAATCAATCTTTGTAAAGATGAGTTTTCCTCTGGTTCCATCGTCTAGACTGGACTAAAACATTTATTTTGTTGCAAACATTCTATTTGTGTTCGTGATATGGGGTTGTGAGGAGGTTTTAAAGTAATATGGTAAACATTTTTCCAAAAAAAGATCTCCCACCCCACCTTTAAGTAGATTTTTTTAGGTCTCTACACTTCACTTGAGTATTTATTTTTCTAGCAACAGAATAGGCTCGTTACTTCTTTTCAGATTAAATGGATGTGACAGTCACTGGTGGAGTGGGCGTGGTACGCGGGGGTACGCCGTCCACCCACTTTTCCTGACGTGAGATTGAAAAAACTCTCCATGTCAATCAAAGACTGGAGTTTATATATTCTCCAGTTAAATGAACACTCACAATAGCATCATCACCCCCAGACATTATGTAAAACATAAATACGCAAAAGAGAATGTTTAGTTTAATGTTTAGAATTCTGACACTTGTCATCTTGTGTCCACGTCATTCATTCTACTCCTGTGAGACTTCTGCAACAGTAAAATTAATCAGTTCTGTTTTTAGAGAGTCTTGTGATTTGACATAACATTGAGTTGTTATAATATCCTAATAGTTAAAATAATAAAATTAAGATATATGCATTTGGCATATTTTTGGATTTGGGTAATGTTAAAGTGTCTCTACTGAAGAAACGGAAGAAAACATTAAGAGCCTACACAGTTTGGATTCTGATGGGAATTAGCAATACAACATTAGCACATATCCAGCTTGCTAGCTGTGTTGGGTGTGTTACAGTAACAAATGTGTATTTAAGTAGAATAATAAGGGTTCATTCCGCTATATAGAGGTAGACTAAGATGTAACTACATTCTTTAAAAATGTCATTTCTTTAAAAGTGTGCCCATGCTCATCATGTTTTACTTTTGCTTTTCTTGATAGGTAGTGTGAAATATTGTTGCATCACTTATGAGTCATTTTGGCAACAGAAGTAATTGTTCAATTAAATTTTATTTATAGAGCCCCAAATCACAACGTCGCCTCATGGGGCTTTACAAAAAAAAAAAAAAACAATGAGAGAAGTACATAAAGTCCCAAGCATACCCTGTATTTAGACCCTCCTTCTCGGCAAGAAAAAACTCCAACAGCCAGTGGGGAGGAAAAAAAGAAATCTTGAAGAGAACCAAACTGAAGGAGAGATCCACTCTCATGGATGGAACGGCTATAGATGAATATTCATTTGGAGATGAAAAAGTTTTCCTTCAGTGTCACCGACTCTGGCCCCTGGGTAACACCTGACAGATGCCACCGTGTGCTTCATGTCTCTGACTATACAACTTCCAGTGATAAGAGTTCAATGATTCAGTGGATGTGACGCTGAGGGGATCAAACCTATTACAAATGTGAAGCTCTTGGTGCACAACAATTTTGCGTTGAGAACCACGCTTCCCCCGTACCATTGCAAATTGCACAGGATTCACTGGGGGGCTAACCACACTAGCATTCCTGCTGCTATTAGCATGACCTGTTGTCCCTGCTGCTACCTGACTCTAACTGGGCTTAGCATTAGCCTCCAAGCTGCAGATCCGTGCTTCTAACTCTGAAACCTCCAACCCTGACACTAAAGTACACTTCCAACAGCTGTGTCTATCCTCAGTGAAGGAGGCAGGAGATTCACTGTACAGACAGCACACTGAGCAGAACATTCGAGCAGAAAAAGAACTAGCCATGGCTAAGGAAAGCTAGGCTAGTAGAGTTAGAGAGGAAAGTTGCTATCATACAAACAATACACTCACCAGATGTGACGTTGTGACGTGAGAGGGGAGTGGGGAGTGTTCCTTCACACATTTATTCTCTGAGCCCAGAGGTGGTCAAAGTACTCAGTTTCTGTAGTTAAGTAGAAGTACAGCTACCGGTGCGGAAAAAAGTACTGATTCAACTCCTTTACTAAAATAAAAGTAAAAAAGTACAACTTCTCAATTGTAATAAAGTAAAAAGTAAAACTGCATTTATTTTGCTATGAATTAAATAATGTAGATGTGTACATGATGTGTTTTATTGGGTCATGGTACTCAGTTTAGTTGATATTGACAGGACATTGAGGGAAAAATTCAAAAGTCGTAAATAGGAAATATAAAAACAAATAAAAAGTAAAAAAAAAAAAAAAAAAAAAAAAAAAAAAAAAAAGCAGTTATAAAATAAAAAAAAAAATCTAAATTGTGAAATAAAAAGTCAAAATTATGAGAAAAAAGTCAGAATTATGGATAAAAAGTCAACATTATGAGGACAAAGTCAGGAATATGAGATAAAAAGTCCAACTTAGGAGATAAGAAATGAATAAATAGGTAAAAAGGCAAATTGCGATATTTCTGATTTATGACTTATTTGTCATCTTGTCACATTTATCTACTTTGAAAAACTAATGAGTATATTCTGAGATTGTAAAGAGTATAACATACAAATATTTATACAAAAATGTAAGGAGTAAAAGTAAAAAGTTGCCAGAAAAATAACTACTCACGTAAAGTACAGATACCTAAAAAATTGACTTTAAGTACAGTAAAGAAAGTAATTCTATTTAGATACTTCCACCTCTGTCTGAGCCAATCAGAGACGCCTTATTTCCACATCATGGGTATGTATGAAGAAGGACCGGAAAACTGTGTTGTTCATTTTTCTACCCTCCAAAAACAGCTGGAAACAAAGCAACCCAGATGTTTTTGTTTGAAACAGAACGAACGCACAATGCATTCAATAGCAATGAAGAACACAGAAATTAAAAATGAATGAAATAACGATGGAATGAGACCTTTAAAATAAATAAATAAATAGTGATGCTTAGCCTGATGGAGGAGGAAGCAAGGCCTGGTGGTCCACTGAGTAGTTACATTTCATTCATTCTCTGTACGCCATATAAATCCAATTTCCCCACAGGGACAATAACATTTACATGAGTACGGATTTGTAACTACTCAAAATGTAGTTTGTTGTGCATGTCGGACAACTGTGTTTACTCTCGCCCACTGGCTTATTTTTACTCTACACTTACGAGGTGATTTACATGTCTTATAGCATATTCTCATTATTAGTTATTTAAGACAAGGTGATATAGCATTTGGAATAATTAGTGTTTACTGCCAGTGCTCTTTGCTGTAATTGGCCCGCTGCCCCGTGTTTGTATCACAAAGAAACAGATGAAAAATTATCTGGATATGTGCATCGGTCTAGTCTGCCTGTGTTTGGTTTGTTCATTAGCAGCTGCTGGCAGTCAGATGTCAGCATCTGTCTCTTTCTACCCATAAATCCTTGTGTTTTGGAGTTGTTTCCTCATTAGACTACTGCTCCTAACAAACCAAGCCAGAGTTTGTTTGACAGATGACCAAAGCCTCACATTTCCAGGAGGACTTTCCAATAGTTTCTTGTCCAGTGCTTCTTCAGATCCCTCAAGAGTTTAGATGTCAGGCTGTAGATAAAAGGGGCTTGTGAAGACTTATGTGTTCTGAGTCTTTACACAAGTTATATTTTAGATTTTGATCATAATGGAACATTTTAAATGTCCATAATAGTCGCTTTTGCATTGGACATGTGTGTAGCAACTCATGATGTAATAACGGTTCATAATGTAATAATAAAGGGGACATCAATTGACTAGCCATGAACAGACTTGGTATGTAGGATAGGTTTAAGAAATTACAAATACAGTCATGAGAGAGAGAGAGGAAGAAAGAGAGAGAATTAACTCAGTGCCTGTACTTCCCCCAGCATTCTAACTCCTAGTGCAGCTTGAAATGAACTGTGACTGTCAGTTTTTAATTAACTTGACCATAGGCTTTCTCAAACAGGAAAGTTTTTAACCTAATTTTAAATGTAGAGACTGTGTCGGCTTCTTTAATATTAAATGGAAGCTGATTCCATAAGACGGTAACCATGGTAACTAAAGGCTCTAGCTCCTACTGTACTCTTACAGACCCTGGGAACTTTCAATAGACCTGTATTCTGGGAACGAAAGGTTGTATTGGACTGGTACGGAACCAGATCATCTTTAAGATAAGAGGGGCCCATACCATTAATGGTTTCATATGTAAGGAGGAGGATTTTAAATTAAATTCTTAACTCAACTGGAACCCAGTGAAGGGTTTGGAGCACAGGGGTGATGTGTTCTCTTTGAGCCTGTTGATAATATAGAAATAGGCAGAAAATGGTTCAAATGTCACTTGTTTTTCTTAAGGCGTGTCAAGGTGTTGATGTTATCCACAATTTGAGAGGGAAACATTATAGATGTAAACATTATCAGAAAGTAATTTGGCTCTTTTCACTGTTATTAGTGAGGGAGGCTGTGGCTCAGTTGGTAGAGTGGGTTGTCTGATGACTGAAGGGTTGGTGGTTTGTGTCCCGGTTCTGGCTGTTCACGTGTCGAAGTGTCTTTGGGCAAGACACTAAACACTGACTTAGGCTTCCAGTAGAACTGACAGAACCTTAGAAACCTACTGGTGTGTGTGGAGAAGAACTATATGAGTGCAGTCCATTTATTATTTTACTGGTCTGGTCCTTTTCAGATCATATTGGGTTGGATGTGGAACTGAACTTAAATTACTTTGACACCTGACATCCGATTCATAGGATGAGGACAGTAAATGGTAACTGCACTTATATAGCGCTTTTCCACCTTCATGGTGCTCAAAGCGCTTTTACATTAGCCTCTCAATCACCCATTCACACACACACCAGTAGGTTTCTAAGGCCTACAGTAAGTCCTACTGGGGGCCTAAGTCAGGGTTCAGTGTCTTGCCCAAGGACACTTCAACATGTGGACAGCCAGAGCCGGGACGCGAACCGCCAACCTCTCGGTCATTGGGCGACCCACTCTACCAACTGAGCCACAGCCGCCCAGTACATTTTAATTAACAGTATCAGTACAAATAAACATATTACTCGGGGTAAATATGTTAGTTTTCGCCGGGATTAATTTACCATCCAGATTACATGAGAAGTCATTCCATAAAGCGTGGGTTATTCGCATGCGAAATACATGCGAAGTATGTGTTATTGCGACAAGACAGAATAAGAGGAAACGTCCTGAGCACCGCACCCATCCCACCCACTGTCTGTCCAGCATCTAGCATCTACCAGGTAACACTCCCCCCAGCCTGTCCCCCATTGCATGAGGTAGCATTAGCATCTACAAGAGAAGACAGCACCACAGATGCTGCACATGCGTGAAAAATTGGTGGAGCAAACTGGTTCATATGCTCTCTGTAAAAATAAAGAGGCTGTTTTTTTCCCTGCAATTTTCAAACCAAGTGACGGCACAAAACCTAGCTGGATGCTACTCTGGGATGGTAAACACACAAAGCAAGAGAGAAGGGGGAGTGTTCCTTCATTCATTCTCTGAGCCAATCAGTGATACCTCATTACCACATCATGGAAAACTTTATTGCTTGACCTCAAGTCATTTTTCTACCCTTTTTTTTAAACAGAACCACAATGCATTCAGTAACAATTGAGAACACAACAATATTAATGAAATAACAATGGAATGAGACCTTTAAATAGGAATTAACCTTTAGGGCATATTCACATAGTAAAGTCCGGACCAAGGTTCGGACCAGAACCTTTTTTTTGCCTTTTCACACTGCACTTATAATCCGGACTTTATTTACAGTCTTCATTCACACTGTATTGAATCAAGCGGAAAAACAGACTTTAGAATGTCATGTCGTCAATGCGTGTACAGCGTGTGTCTCTATACTCGACCCTGATTGGTTAGTAGATGAGCATGTTACACTGTTGCAGGAAATGGACCCAGTTACTAGTTTTATGAGTATTTTCTAATTCAGTCTTTATAGTATCATCCGACCAAATTTCAATGAAATACCTGGTTTCCTCGTCTCCCCATGTATTGCCGCGACTCATGCTTGGATGTTGCCTAGATTCCGCGCACGTGACTGTGACGTAATAGGTCTGATAGTCTGGACTTTCCTAAACAGACCTTTCACATTGTGCACCAGCGAACCTTGTTCCGGACCGAGACTATCTCCTCAGCTCGGACCAAAGACTCGGTTTTTAGGCCAAGGTTCTGGGGAGCATTCACACTTGTCAATAAAGTTCGAACTTTCCTGGAAAGTCCGAAAGTCCGGATTTTCTGAGTGCAATGTGAATACGCCCTTATTCGGAATTAAACAGGAATAAAAACTCCCATGTGAACAAGCCAGCTGTTGTTAACAGGTAAAATGTCAGAATAAAATTGGATTTTAAGGTTCATCTCTATTCAACATTAGCTAATCTATTCCTGTTCTTTTCTTTTTGTTTTTCCTACAACTAGAAAAGGTGAAACGATCAAAGTATAAACATGAGTCATTGTGTTGATGAGCTGTTGCACAAATCAACATGCACTGCCATTTTCATTGCAGGGTGGAGTTGCATTTTTTATGAAGAGGAGAAAAAAGAAAAAGTACTGATTTGGAGCAACTTTACAAGCAGCAGTTCAGTCTTCCTTTTGATTTGAAGTGTGGAGGACCTGTTGTAGAAAGTAAAAGTAAAGCAATCTGAACATTGCTCCCTGATTATCCCATCTGTGCATTTCCACTTTGTTTCAGGTCAGATAAATCAAGCACAGGTGGCCAGATCAATGTGAAATGTTTAATTATTGTTGTGACAAACGGCAGAGGCATTTAGCAGGGTTTGCTGAACAAATGATCTCAGTGATTGCAGTGGAAGAGTGTGCCATGATTCACAATGACAAGTCATGAATTATTAAGCCACTAGAGCTGCCTGATGCCCTGAAGCTGTGTTTCTCTTTGTAGATGGAAGCCCAGTGGGGGCAAACAAAGGGGGACACGAAGGGGAATTTCAAGTTGAGCCACCCACAAAGCTGAAGCAGGGAGGAATATAGGGTGGTGATGGAACCTCAGAGCACAAACCAAGGGTTTAAACACAACTTCAAAGATCTTAGAGATGAAATACAGTCGGGTGAAAACAGTGTAGTTAACTCTGAAATACTGTTCATATTCTATACCCTCATGGTATGGTCTGGGTCAATTTTGACCCGGGCAAAGAATACCCTCCTAATATGAGTCAACACTAAACCTGCTGTAAATGTAGGAAACCCATATGCAAGGCACACACTCACAAGGTTTCACACCACTGCTTTGAATGCACACAGTCATTTTATTGTGGAGAATGTGATTAATGTTCTAACTGTTGATGTTGAGTTCATACTAAATTTATGACAATGGTAGTTGTGAAGAGGTTTTAAAGAGGACATATTATCATGTCCATTTTCCACCAGTGAACACAGTTCCCTCGTGCCTCAGTGACCTGCCTGTCCCATGCTTTGGTCTAAATAATTGATGGAGATACAGCAGCCTCTTCAACCTGGTGAAACAGGTCTTTTTAAAACATTTAGGGCTCTAGTTTCACAGACCTGTTCCACAGCTGGTCTACACTGCTCCAATGGGGTGTGTCCAGACGACTTTGGCAAGTTTGGCCCACTGTGCAAACTCCTTGCAATTCCACCTCTCCGTTCCACCCACTGGTGCAATTCCTCCTCCTTTACATCTCCTTTCCACTCACTGGTGTAAGTGGGAATGCGGGAGAAGAAAGGGCGTGCAATGGATTTAACACAGTTGATAAAGATCTGCACCATCAGTGCCTGTCCTCGCTCTTAACCCTTGTGTGGTCCATGGGGTCAAAGTGACCCAGTGGCCCACAAATGTGCCTTTTCCTATGGCAAGCCAAAGTGTTCACATAACCGCGCGTTGTGTTTATCATATCACGCGTTACATTACGCGTTCTAGCACGCGTTCTGACACGCCACCACGCATTCGGCAACGCGGTCTAGAACGCGCAATGGCACGCGTTCTAGCACGCGTTCCGTAACGCGTGCGAGAACGCGTAATGGCGCGCGCAATGGCACGCGTTTTAGCATGCGTCATGGAACGCGTGCTAGAACGCGTGCTATATGGTAATGATCTCCTCCCACTGATTTTCTCCGCCAATTAATTTGTAGTGCTTCCAGCCAATCACTGGCCAACACAACGAGTCCAATATAGCTGAGCACTGATCTTACCTTCACAAACGAAGTGCATTCACTCAACGTTTAATTTTTGCTAAATATTTTGACTTTTCCTTCATCAATCTACTTTATTTAACTTGTTCAACTTTAGTGTGTCTATTCTTACGGGTTTGTTTCTAGCACGCGTTCCATGACGCATGCGAAAACGCGTGCCATTGCGCGCGCCATTACGCGTGCTAGAACGCGTTACAGAGCGCGTTTGCGCGTGCTAGACCGCGTTGCCGAACACGTGGTGGCGTGTCAGAACGCGTGCTAGAACGCGTAATGTAACGCGTGATAGCATGCCAGAACGCGTTCTAGCACGCGTGATATGATAAACACAACGCGCGGCTATGTGAACACTTTGGTTTGCCATATTTTCCTACATACTGTATGGTGCCATTGCTTACAACTGAAAAAAAGTATGATTGGGGAGTGGGATGAGTGGATGAGTCTTTGGAACTGAACTCTAGAATCTGGGTCTTTAAGACCCGATCACAGGACACAGCCTTGTACAGAGGACCGCACAAGAGTTAAATGCGCATCCAGATGCCGTGACACTGGCTGACTTGGGTTTTGTTTGTTTTGTTTACACAGGGTTTTGGTTTCACTTAGGGGCCATTATGGTTCTTAAGTTTTGTTGTTTTAGATTTGGGTTTGTATGTGATCTGTCGTTCTATTTTCAGATTTAAGTTCATAAACCCATAACACGCACACTCATGGAAGTTTCTGTTCCGCTCCCGCTCCCGCCCACACCCACAGATATAATATAATATAGAATATTTCATTCTGCTCCGACCGGCACCCCAAGGGTGGCAGCAGATGGCTTGCCCACTTCACACTGTAAAACTGAACATTCCTAATAATTAAATATATTAATTTGTGAAAACTCAAAGTTTCAGAAATAGCACTACTAACTCAAATGTAGTAACTTGCTGTATCATGTTCTTCTTTACTACTCACTACTTCCAACTAATATTTTTTATGGAGGGGAAGTATTGTGGATATAAGTGAACATAACATATGAGGTATAACATAGTAGAATTAAGTAATTAAATGCTGAGAATGATATTGTAGCTACTGTTATTTCTATTGTTTCAAATAAGGATGATTGAAAAAAAAATTACTCTAAATCTATCTCTTTTTGTCTTAGCTTTTAATAAAATGTTTACTTTTAACATTACATTATTCTGCTATTTTATGTATTTATTTATTTTATTAATATTATTATTTATTTAGTTACAGTGGTACCTGTACTTACGAAAGACCCAGCTAACGAAATCCAAGTAATGAAAAACCTTTACCAAAATTTTTCATCTCTGAATACGAAAGAAAATCCTATTTACGGAAGGAAACTGAAATCCCTGAGAGATAAATACTATGTACATTACTGTACGTATTGTGCATAACTACGTAATGTATGTAAACATGTCATGTACATACTGTATGTAGCATCCCATTGGCTATGAACGAGCTACCCATGATGCTTTTCATGAGCCCACCAAACGTCCATCACCAAACACTGCTGAAGGCGAAAGTGACAATTAAAACAACACAGATAAATTAGTAGAAATAAATTTTAAATGTTGGTATCATGATAATTAATATTGTTTATTTCATCTAATCTTTTCTTTTCTTTTCTTTTCTTTTTTTATTTTTTTCCCCTTATTTTTTTTTATTTATTCTATTTTTTTTTCTCTCTCCTTGTCTTATCATTTTATTTTACTTATTCGTTATTATTGTTTTCCACTAGCATTGCTATTCTTGATAATTTGAAGGAGAGGAGGAAATAGGTCAGTAATAATAGTTAAAGGAAGGAAGAGGAGAGAGAATAGAAGGAAAGGGAAAAGAAAGGGAAAAAAGAAAGAATATAAAATAAAAAATATATATTTATATTGAGGGTTCAACCCCATCCATCTGCATCCTGCAATCCTATTTGATTTTAATGCACCACACAACATAAGGTTTTTAGTGCACAACACAATACCAAGCACACACACACACAAAAACACATACACAGATGTGGGACACAGGAAGCAGATGGATGAATGTGGTCAGACCCAGACAAAATTATTATTATTATTATTATTATTATTATTATTATTATTATTATTATTATTATTATTATTATTATTATTATTATTATATTAATATTATTATTGATATTACTATTATTGTTATTATTGTTAATATTATTGTACCTGACACTTAATATAATATCCTCTAAATATATATTGTTTCTAGACCCCCCCCTATTATTATTATTATTATTATTATTATTGTTATTATTATTATGATAATTGACAATACCACTATCACTGCTTTGTGATATATGTGTAGATATATGTATATGTATACAAACGTATACATAAATGTATATTCTATTATTATGCCGTACACACTTGTACCATACACCCACACACACTTCACACACAAATCACCAAATTTGCAATACCCTGTAAGGTTTTACTATTCGACTTCCCTTACCCTATTTTTGTTTTTTGTTTTTGTCTGTTTGTTCTTCTCCTCATGTATGTATTCCCCCTGTCTATGTGTGATATGAATGTTATGTTTTATGTTGCAATAAAGATAATAATTAAAAAAAAAAAAAAAAAAAAAAGAAATACATTTTAAAGGGTTTGAGGGGTAGTATTTGAAGCTTGGAACAAATCAGGTGTTTGACATGTAAAATGCGACTCTATGAAAAATTCACGGTACAAAACCACTTCTGGAACAAAATAATTTCGTAAGGAGAGGTACCACTGTGTTTTATTATATATATAAAATGCATTTCTATTTTTAACTCTTTTACATTTTTATGATAATATGAAATATAACATATAATAATAATAATAATAATAATTTTAATATAGTTTTAATTATTTAAATCTTTTAACTGTATCTACAACTGTGGGATAATGGGGGGTAATGTAATGGGGGGGGCATGTGTAAAGTACTACATAAAGTATGGTAAGTGTACTCATGAAAAGTATGGATATTGGAACACAGCATTACACTATCTGGATACATACATGAGCATGATGAACCAACAGAGAAAGTGCAGGGTATAAATACACACAGCAGTGATAATGTCTTAGAGGCAGCAATCAACTCAAATCACTGTCACCTGCAGGTCGAGCCGATCACTGTATTCCAGAAACACCTGCAGTGAAATAACACAGATATGAATCTGGTGTTTTGTTTTTCCCCTTTAATTTTCCTCAGGTCAGCGGACTTGAAAGGCGACCAAGCACTCCATGTTATTCATGGGTCAGAGGGAAAAAATGCACCATTACAGAAAATGGAAGAAAGTCAGTCCTTTGTACAGATCAAGGTATAGATACAAACCCTTCATGGATTACATTTACACCAGCAGTATAAAACCACACACTGAAGCCATGGATTCACATAGACAGGTACAGTGGTCCCTCATTTTTCGGGGAGGTTACGTTATAAAAAATAATCGGAACATCTTCACCATCAGAGTGCACATCTTACTTCAGTTCGCGTGAAATTCAGATTTATTTATTTTTTTGTCTGCATTTGTTCTCATTGTTTAACACCACAGAGAGGGAGTCAACGTTGTTTGAGATCAATGCATTTTTTAGTCTTGCACCCAAATATTTCAATATTTAGTGCATATGTGTGACCATAACACAATTCAGATTTATCTGCAGAAATTAAATGGTAAATGGACTGCACTTATATAGCGCTTCTCCACCTTCATGGTGCTCAAAGCGCTTTACATTAGCCTCTCATTCACCCATTCACACACACACTCATACACCAGTAGGTTTCTAAGGTCTACAGTAAGTCCTACTGGGGGCCTAAGTCAGGGTTCAGTGTCTTGCCCAAGGACACTTCAACATGTGGACAGCCAGAGCCGGGACGCGAACCGCCAACCTCTCGGTCATTGGGCAACCCACTCTACCAACTGAGCCACAGCCGCCCAAATTAGACAGATTAAATATAACAGACCCGTATAATGCCCCTGGGGGGTTTTTCAAAAGTATCTCCTCAGCTGAAGAAGATGTCCCAGATTTGCAGTTTGCTAACATTTACAACTATGTCATCAGTTTACAGAGGGAACTCTCTGAGAAGCTACAAAAGCCTGGCGGTTTACAAATGGACTCAGTCTGGCTTCCTTTCAAACAATCAGTTGTGGAATATTGAATCCAAAAACTGCAGCATCATCACTGGAAGTGTAAGTGTTAAATTATCCCAGTTTAATTGGAAGTGTCTCATTAGCATGTTTGTTTATTAGCTGTGCTAGCTACATCTGACAGCAGTACAGCCGACACCATTCCGTAACCTCAGATACAAGGGCTCCTGGAGTTTGTTTCCATGACGGAAAACTCACACCGTTTTGTTGAAAGTTCCCATGTAGGTGGCGAGACCGAATATGTCATGCAACAACACAACACCCATTTTAACAATTTTAAGCAACAATGAGTGGAATAATAACCATGGTGCCTTTCATATCAGCTAATCTGTTTGTCAGCTGTGTCCCTGACTCTCACAATTATATGTGCTGTAACTATAGCCTAGGATCTAGACTCTCCCCAGTGGCCGCAAATGGTATTTGCTACGGGGGAAAGTCTAGAAAGTCTAGGCGAATTTGTGGGCGGGATAACCGCTGTCTGTCAAGTTTTCTCTTTACACAACGCCACGCCATTGGATGGGTAACCAGTCAGAGCCAACCAATGAAAGCGATGAACATGGATTTCGTAGACAGCGTCACCGGAAGAACACACCAGAATGTAGAGTCAAAACGAGTGCAGCAGCTTAGCTAGGACTCCCGTACACTATTTGGTACCAGCCGCTTCGGATCTCCTCCGGGTCGCCTTTGCCGAGTTGTGCTGCTCGTATTCCCAGTTTTTCTGCCTCTTGCAACTGGTCATCCATTAGGGCTAAAAGGGGTGACACAACGATCACCAGCGGGTTGTGCAGACCCATGCGTCGTCCCACTAGTGGAGCCAGCTGATAAATCAAACTTTTGCCATACCCGGCGGGCAAAACTCCGACAACGTCCCTTTTTTCCAAAAACAGCTTAAGTGCCGTTTTCTGCTCCTCTCGCAGGGAAAACTGTAATTTTAAATCACCTAGCGTTGCTGCCAAAGCCAGCTCGAATGGTTGTTCCTGGTGATGAGCCATGTTGTCTAGTAGCTAGCAACTGGTGTTACAGCAATGTGTGCTAGCTGCTTGCTAGCTGCTACGTCTCTGCGACTACAACATTACGTGTTGTATTTGTGTCGTCATGACATTTGTGTCGCGATTTGATTGGTCCGGTCCATTTTGGATTTTCAGATCCGAGGCTGTCTAGTTTGTCTCCCCGTAGCAAATACCATTTGCGGCCACTGGGGACAGACTAGATCCTAGGCTCCTGTAACTACATATTCCCCAATTTAATTCCAAGTTTGTATTTTTGTGATGTCTCTGCTACCAGTGACCAATCTACCAATGCCATTACTTCCAAGATAGATAAGTCGACTTTTTTCGTGTCATGTGACCAGCCTGTGACATCATCTCAATAGGCAAAGTTTGCAAAATAGTGTTTCTGTTCCAGGAGAGAAATGATTACTCTATCTTACTCTATGATTACTTCCATTTCGTCTTGATATTTTTATGTCCGCCACCCTTTTTTTTTTTTTAACCCTTTAAATGCTGCTTCTAATGTTCAACAATTTTTTGGATGCAAAAATTATCTCTATTGATTATGATGTCAGTAAATTTTTTGATGTAAAAACGTGATAATGGAAGTAAGCAGATTTTGGAAACAGATGCTACTCTGGTAATTTTGTTTTGTTTACAATGTGCACATTTTAGTGGGTGTCTAGAATTTTAAAGAACATGCAAAAATAAACAACTTTTGTATTCTTACCTTATTTAAATTCAGAAAATAATATGAAGTTTTTAAAATAAAGCATGCATAAACAGTGCACTAGGATACCGGAGAGTTACAATAGTGTCTTTTTTTTACTTAATGGGCCTGTTTAGATGACAGTTTTTATTGCTGTTTAATTCAGAATAAAAGTTATTTCCTCTTTCAGATGACCACCTAAACACTTAATTCCAGTTGAAAATGACTATTCCCAATAAACTTAAATCTAAATAAAATCACTGGTTTATTCAATTTTTAAGGGTAGCTATGGTTCAGTCGGTAGAGCAGGTTGTTCAGTGCCTGAAGGGTCAGTGGTTCGGATCCTGGCTCTGGCTGTCCACATGTCAAAGTGTCCTTGGGCAAGACACTGAACCCTGACTGGGAGAACCTTAGAAACCTACTGGTGTGTGTGTGAATGGGTGAATGTGAGGCTAATAAAAAGCACTTTGAGCACCATGAAGGTGGAAAAGAACTATATACATGCAGTCCATTTACCAATTCATTCCTCTGACATGGAAAATGTTAATTCTTCTATAACATTATTCCTGTCATTCTGCACATGCCCCCTGGTAGCGATGACACACATATTTTGTGTTGATGATGCATATATTCTGCACTGCCACGATTAGTATGTTGATTCAGTGGAGCTGCTGCTTTGTAATTATTTCAATAATAAATGCAAAAGCCACATGTAGTATCATATCTACAATGTTGACAGCTGAAACAAAAGCAAAACAGGAAGTGGATGCAATCGTTTTCTTTGACATCAAGATGGGGCAACCATGGCTCAGTTGGTAGACTGGGTTATCCATTAACCAAACAGGTTGCAGTTCAAATCTTGCTCAGTCCTTGGGCAAGACATTTCATCTGACTTGTAGTGACCCATCACTATGGGTCACAATGACACTTGATGAAGCCTCACTGTCCCATTACGATCTCCTTGCCTCCAGTGTCACTCACACTGGTGTATGAATGTTTGGTGGTGGTGGTGATGGGACAATGAGGCTTCATGAAGCATTGATTGTTTTTTTTAGCGCTCTAGATGGAGCTCTCTCTTCAAGAAAGGTTTGAACATTTCAACAATAGGAAGGTTTCAGTCACGTGATTATGATGATGTTGCGACTTAAGCAGGGAGTAACCATGTACTATGTCGCTATGTCATTAACAAGATTGTTTTTATTGTACGGATTTAGTTCCAGTGTGGAAACAGAGATACATACAGTTAGTTGAAAATTTTTTGGACATGGCCTGTACCTTATGAAAATTAATGAGTTTTTGACAGAACCCAATGATTTGCCAAAAATCTGTGCTGTGGATATTACTAACTACCTGGTCCTTCAAACATCCTGCAGCAGCAGATGAAAGCCTATAAAAGTTTGGAGGCATAGACCTTTTTGTCAGTGGGTGGGTCCACATCCTCGGTACCAAAAGTCTCATCGATAATTATCGTTTGGTCTTCACTAGGGTGATTGTTTGTAAAGATGCAACATCAAGGTGTATTGCATGTTTGTTTGCGACTGCTAGCCACAAGCAGTAGCAACTAATGTAAACAAACATACAACCCATCTTGATGTGTCTAGGTAAACCATTTTACAACAGTGTAAATGAACATTTAACTACAACCTAATGATACATAGTACATCCACAAAAAATATTTGAACATACCTCTGACGAAGTGGTCACTGCAGACACGAGCATTAGCATTTGCATTCGCAGAATCTGATCCTCCCGACCACAAATGCATTTAAAATCCACTTTTTATGGCATTTTTCTGTGAGGTTTTTAATTTCTCACCTTTGTGAATGACAATGTTTGGTACTCTAAAAAACTGCTTTTCCTTTCCTTCTCTTAGAACAACTGACGCAGCCATGAACTACACAAAACACCTGTTTCCATGGAAACATTTATTTGGAATTAACATTTCCATACAAACACAAAGGACATAGCCTTGATTCCAAATTATTTCATTCAGAATAAAGAATTCAGAATTTAAAAAACCTCATCTAAACATACCCAATGACTTACAGTATTTGGTTTGGTTTAATTCATGACACCTTTTTTAAGCATTTCCGAGAATAAAAGATATGAAGTATGTATTTGGGATGCTTTCTAATCTTGTGGCAATAATCATTACATAAAAGACCCCTGGAGGAAAAGCTTTGATATTGACTCAAGAGTTTAAATAATAATACCACTTTAATTTTCCTAAAGCACAACCCATCACACTGTCAGTTTTTGGTGTTGTTTAAAAAAAAGACCATCTGCCAGAGAAGCTGCAAAGAGTGACAGATTTATCATCTATAGCCAACATTCATTTGGTTGAAGAAATGTTTACAAGGCAGACGTTTGACACACGATGAGCTCTGTGTTCTGTCTCTGACATTTTTGCAGCGCTGCCAATAATGAGCCACAAGCTGAAGCTTCCCCAGCAGGGTCGCTCAGGGCTGTGATTCCCCCTCAGCACACCGCTGCCTCATCCTGACCTAATTACCACAAATAATTGCTCATAATACTACACGGCCAGGGTCCCAAGAAGGCTCACTCAAAAATAGCGTCCTCAGCACTTATTGCCAGCTGTTTCTGCCAATAATTTCACTCTACACAGAGAAACTGACTGTTGGAAAAAAGACTAAACAAGCTGTGACCACAGGATTGATTGCTGTCATTAAAACATATTTCCAGGGTGCATTTTAGCAAGTGTTGTAAATAAAGAGCAATTTTAACTCCATTTATGTAAATGCCAAACTGTACTCTTCAAATATAACTCCCTTAAGTGCTGTTAGAGGAAGGACAAAGTAATTGTTTTCCAAAGATGCATAAATGTTTGTCGAGTCTTAGCTATAAAGTGTAAAGATTCACCTTTAAGTGTTAGATAGAGCTCTGGCAAAAAAAATAAAAGACCACTGCAAAATGATCACTTTCTCTAATTATCCTACTTCTCTAAACTAACAACATTTCTCCCAAATTTAGAATTTTATGAAAAATGTTATGATTAATCTCATGTTAATAATACTAATGTCATATTATATTAACATCAAACAAACCGACTCAAAAACAACACCCTTCTGATGCGGGATGTGGGGTGTTGTTTTTCCAGTCGGTTTGTTTGTTTTATAAGCAGGTTTATGCAAAAACTAAACTATTGGACCAATTACTATGACGTTTGCCGTAAAGGTGCGAGATGGTCTAGAATAGATCCCTTGACATTTTGGTGAATGTAGGTCAAAGGTCACAGTCACCATAAATATGTTTTCACAATAAGAGATAGGGCAAATCAGGACAGATTAATTCATCATGATGATTAATTGGATGAAGAATCGTAACACAATTAAATAGAACAGTTGTTCATAGTTGTTTTGTTGTTCTGTTGTTTTTTAAATATATGGATTTTTCATAACTTTTTGGAGTTAGTGTAATTTTTGTGGATTTAAGCTGGGTGTGATTGCCGGGGGGGTGGGGTGGGGGGGATGTCATATCCCCCTCTGGTTGTGGACATCACCATTATTGTCCGTTAGTTGCCACTGATTTTGCTGCATGGATGCACCTGGGCACCGCGGGACCGGGATCCCACCTCAGCCGGCGCATGCCTGTCATCACTTTCATTGCACCGTGGGGTTTCTGGGAGACCCTCTGACTCACATGTGCATAAGACTCCTGTGTTTCAAGATGGATCAGGTATCCACCTGATCCATCAGGTGGATACCTGATGGATCAGGTTGCTATATCAGGTATCCACCTGATATAGCAACCGACTCCTGGCACCTGTTGTAATGGGCTGGTCCCGGACCCGGTTCCGGACAACTCCTGTCCCTCCTGAGGCTTCGCGTCCGGGGGAGAGAAGCCACAGCGAGTCTACAGCCCCGGGAAGTAGCGAAGTTTGGGCGGAGGGCCCTCTAAAGCTCGCCACCTTTACCTCCTGAACCGTCATGGCCGACCCAGAGCCAGTCACGGCGCACCACCATAGAGGAAATGCGCTCGGTGGGAGCACAAGGCAGACCTGTGACGTTGAATCCCTGAGGCGGACTGTGCGTACCCCATCTGTTTACCTCTCAATTCATTTCACGCCCTCTTGAACTCTCTGTTCAAAGTTCTTTTCAACTTTCCCTTCAGGTACTTGTTGACTATCCGTCTGGTAAATGGTAAATGTTCTACACTTATATAGTTCTTTTCCACCTTCAAGTGCTTTACATTAGCCTCACATTCACCCATTCACACACTCATTCACCAGTAGCTTTCAAAGGTTCTGTCAGTCCTATTGGGAGACTAAGTCAGGGTTCAGTGTCTTGCCCAAGGACACTTCAACATGTGGACAGCCAGAGCTGGGATGCGAATCGCTGACCCTTCGACCATTGGATGACCTGCTCCACCAACTGAGTCGCCCCAGTGTCAGTATTTAGCCTCAGATGGAGTTTACCACCCTATGCTGCAATCATAAACAACCCGACTCTGAGAAGACTGGACCCTGGCACAACAACCGGGCAAGTGGTCTTCTGTTCACCACATTTCCCATGCCCACCTGTGGGACGGGGATCTGGTGCTGGGCTCTTCCCTCTTTGCTACTGAGGGAATCCTGGTTAGTTTCTTTTCCTCTGTTTAGTAATATGCTTACAATTGGCAATGAGGGTCATAACATCCAACACAAGGTTTTTCTGTGGGGTAAAAAAAAAAAAAATACCCACCCCTCTGAATTTTGGATAAATCACACCCTGGATTTAATCTTGTTTTGTAAATTATCTGCACATTTTTTGTGATTCATAGTGTATTTTTGTGTATTTTGTGGAAAAATGTAGTTGGAAAACCTACCCCAGAGAAATAACAGTCAACTGTGTTTTGATGAGTTTCCACACAGTATTATCAGTAAACACATGTTTCTTTGCTTCTAAAATTAAACACATTGGTAAACATCTCAGTGGATATTTTTATGACTCAATGTAAAGTAGTAAAGTAAAACAAACAAACAAAAAACAATTGCATTGCTTTTTGATGCCTACAGCGGAATAAAAATCTAGTTAAAAATCAATCTTGATTAAAATTCACATATTTCATGCATGAAAAGGTTAAATATGCTGTGAATCAGGGTCCAGTGCTTGAAAGGTTTGCGTACAGGGTTTTGAAAATATTCATTATCATTTGAGAAATGAGCCAAAGAAAATGAAAATGACTGTGTTAATGCAACAAAACAACATAACACACAGCTACAATGATTAAACCTGCAAACAGGTCGTTACTGACCTCTTAACCCAAATCAAAATATATTTAAAAGCCTGTGAGGGGTGAGAAAAGGGGATGTTAATCAGCTCAGGCGTTCTCAGTTTATTTGTAGAATCACACTGTGTGCATGTGAAAACCATAAGAGACTAAAAAAAATAAAAAAACAAACAAAAGGATGCTAAAAATATAACAGTGAGAGCACAATAATTTTATGAATATCCTGTAAATGTAGGATGTTGAGGAAGAATTAATTCCAAAACGGACCTTAAAGGGATATTTCTCTATTTTTCACATGAATTTGCATAAAAATCAATGTCTCTACTCTGGTCCACCCACAGTGACTTACCCCCAACAGTGTCCTGTGAGACGAGTTCTGATCCGGTTTTGGTCAAAACAACTGCTGGGACTCCAGGTGATTTTTTTGGGGTTTGCTTGCCGGACAACTGATGAAAGTAGTTTGGAGATAAAGACTTATTTACTCTTATTGACAGATACAAAACGTGGCATGGGATTCAAAATAGCATCATGACCTTTGACCTTTAGTGACTTTAAAAGGTCAAAATTAAGATCTATATTATCATAATATTACACTGATGTATATATGCATATAACGAAATTATCACTGTTGCAAAAGGTCAAAGGTTAAGGTCGCATTTAGCAGAAAGGTCAAAATCACATTATTGGCTCTACTTCAAGAACGGGTTGTCATAGAAACTTGAGAAACTTGAATTTTTAGTTTCATTCTGAATTAAGTTTTGTCATCTTAAAGCAGAGGTGTCAAACATGTGGCCCTGGGGACAAAATCAGCCCCCCAATGGGTCCAATCTGGCCCCTGGAATGAATTTGTGAAATGTAAAAAGGAAGTTAAAATTGTTTGGCATTAATTTAATGTCAGATGGATCAGACCCATAATCATGATAAACGATACATTATGAATAACACACAAAAAAGGAATAAATAAATAAGACTGGCTTGTTACAAAAAATGTGAATAACCTGACATGTGGGATTTGACCAATATTGTGAATGTTACTAAATGTTGTGTTTATTTGTAAATCCACTCTTATCTTTAAGGTGTGATGCACATGTATAAATGATAAACTAAAGCACAATATTGTTAATATTGCACTTATTTTTCTTTATAATTTTCAGGTTCTTCATGTCATGTTCAAGTGCAGTTCGTAGATGTAACCATTTTCATGATGGAATTTTACTATTTTTGCTCAAAAACAGACAAAACTTTGGAGTTTTTATCCTATTATTTGACTGGTCTGGCCCATTTTATACCACGTTAGTGGACCCTGACCTAAAATGAGTTTGACAGTCTTAAAGTGAAATTAGCCTTTTTTCTGAATTAAACATGAATAAAAACTAATGGTTGTAATTAACAAATCACCCACAAACGTTTGACTGCAAAATGCACTGACAAGCAGATCGTACCAATCGTGCCCTAGTGTCATTTGCATGGATGTAAATTGAGGAAAATTCATACATTTCATTCAAAACTTGACGTTTTTGGATACAAATTATCCACAACTGATGAAAATCTGTACAAATTACACCAAATGTGGTTCAGTTACCGTCTGCTGAAAGGCTTAGTATCTTTCTCTGTATCTCACTGAAGCTGTAAATATTTCAGTAAGTGAGGCTTGAATGATATTGAATTAATGTTGAATCATATTAAGAGTGGAATCTTATATCCCGCTGTGACACCAGACAGAACATCAGTATTAATCTTTCATGTTTCCGACCTGTTGGAATTACATTACTAAATATAAATTATGTTAAATGGATATTTCAAAAGATTGTGTTATAGACAGATATGATATAATTGTGAAGATCGCTGTGTCTATATGTATTCATTAAAGATAATTGTCATGATACAAAATGTACAGTGAAATGTAGGTGTACTGTCAGGATGCTGACTCATAAATACCAGAGAAACTGTGACTATTTCAGAACTATGTCATTATTTTGACTTTTTATCTCATAATTATTCATTTCCTATCTCATATTTATAACTATTTAGCTCATCATTTGGACTTTTTATCTCATAATGTTAATGTTTTATCTCACAATTTGGACTTTCTAAATCGACATTTTGGCTTTTCATCTTTTTAATTTTTTATCTCATAATGTTGCTTTTGTATCTCACAATTTGGACTTTTTATGTCATAATTATGCATTTTAATCTCAATTGTGACTGTTTTTTTTCCCCATTTTTCTGAAATTTCCTGTCCATGCCCACTCACAGTAACTGTGACCTGATCAAACACATCGTCTACACAGTAAGTCAGTTTTATAGGCTTTATTTTTGGATACTTTTTAAACTTTTTTGATTATTACTGGTTAAATAAGTATTATTTCATGCACAGCAAAAAAAAGAAGTTTTAAATTTTTACTTTATTACAATTGAGAAGTTTCACTTCAGTAAAGGAGTTGAATCAGTACTTCTACTTTTACTAGAGTACTTTTTGACACAAGGAGCTGTACTTGTACTTAAATACAGAATGTGAGTACCGTACCTTTTGGACTATAAGTTGCAGTTTTGTTTTTCATAGTTTGGTTGGAGGTGTGACTTATATTCTGGTGCGACATATGTGAAATTCTTAACACATTATTATTTAATTTTGAACGTTATTTTCACACTGACAACCACAAGAGGATGCTTTTGAGCATGTTATTTATGCATAGTTACCTGAATAACTGTTAATAGGTTACGTTAACATAGCAGGCATGTTCTCAGTTCATGGTTTATGTGTCATGAAACATTAGCTGAATGTGGTACATTAGCATACCGTACAACTACTCAGCCTGTTGTTCTCTATTCTATTTTTATTTTAAATTGCCTTTCAACATGAAATTTCTGTTCTTGTTGTTGGATTTTATCGAATAAATTTCCCCGCCAAAATGTGACTTATATGTTTTTTTTCCTTCTTTATTATGCATTTTTTGGCTAGTGTGACTCAGGCCAAGCAGGATGGGCGGACCTTGGGTTAGCCCATTGACTGACGCAGGGCCACCCTATTATGGGCCCACGCTGTCATAAGCTGCGGCCAACAGCTTAACACTTTAGTTTTAAAATGAATGATGAATGAATAAATAAATCCCAGGCTACTACAATTTATCACTATTTTTATTTTTAAAGGGTATTAAAAAAAGTTCTTAATTTAAAATATGTTAAAAACCATTTGTCATAATGTGATTGGTTGTTTCGTAATGATGTGCTATAAATGGAAGTTAGCTTCTGTCAAGAGAAATGAGTGTGAACGTTTCTTAGCAGTTACTACTACAAACAAAGTAGGACAAAACTCAAGACAAGTCTGACAATCATTAAAGAGCAGACTGTTGTGTCTCCATCTGACAGAGTCAGGGTACTGATAAACCAACCCAGGTGACCCTTAAAATCTACCCTAAACGCCTTTTCACAGGAAATGCATTTGTTTATGATTACTCTCGTACAATTTAAATCATTTCATAAAATCAAGCAAAAAAATACAAAACACACAGCTCTGTTGGTTTTAATGTCCGTTAATTTTTTTATTTCTTTGAGAAAGAAAATGGTTAATAATACCGTCCATCTTTTCACTACCTTGTGCAGTGTTCAGCGCAGCATCAAGCCGGATGTCTGATTGATTAAAATGCAGGAAACTGCGCCTAAGAAATACAACATTTTCCAGGGGAGGTCCCAATTCCCTGTTGAAAATATGCCCCTAGTGCCCACCCCAAGGCCCATCCAACAGCCTGATTCTGCCGGCAGTTCTGGTGAAACTTATAGTCCAGAAAATACGGTACATGTACCACCTCTGGTAATAACTACAGAAACATTTTTGTTTGTGTGCACATTTGCTAACCTGACTGTCACCATCTAGTATCACAATACCATCTGGGACCCTTCCACAACCCATATGTTTTCAAAGGAGGGGCCTAATCTCAAATCCTTGCATGTGATTAGATGAAGAATATGTCCGTCATCTTAACTGATGCGCCGCTTCAGCCACTCACATTGAACTCAAACTGTGACTCAGAGTGACAGCAGGAAGAAGAGCCATACTGTAACCAGACCATTAAAACAAACACGACAGTATTTCTGCACCAAAACGCACCGCTGCGTTGTTTGTAAATGACCATTGCCGTATGTGCAGAGAAAATCTGAGGATAAAAGGCAACATCAACAACAACCAGCGGATATTAGGATAATAGGTAGACCAGCGGCTTGCAGAGCTTGGTCTTAACATGTCAGTTGTTCCAGAAAAATCCTCTGGCATATGTCTGAAATGTCTTCACTTTGTAGGGGGACACCACAGTACCCCCTAGACCAGGGGTCTCAAATATGCGGCCAGTGGAATGAAGAGCATAATCACCTATTAAATTATTCCATATTTTTACCTCCGCCAAGGAGGTTATATTTTTGCTGACGTTTATCTGTCTGTCTGTTTGTCTGTGTTCAAAATAACTCGAAAACTTATGGACGGATTTGGATGATATTTTCAGGATATGTTGGAAATGTGAATTTCACTTTGGGGGTGATTGGGGTGGCGGGGGTGGGGTCTACCTTGGCAGAGGTCTACAAATGTTTTTCTTTGTCTATAAATGATGAGAACTTCAAATTTTTGCCATTGTTTTAATGCAAACAATGTTTATTGTTTGCAATTATTGCAATGTTGCAATAATAAACGTTGTTTATTATTATTGTGATCATTTTGTGTGTACTACAAAAAGTCCCATCTCATGAATCCTTGAGTACTGTGTTCACGTTTTTGTTTTCTTAAAGTAGAATATGTGTTACTTGTGCATCTGCTGCTGTTTTCCTTTTCCTTATCCAGTTGTTCCAGTGCTCAAGCGCGCTGGAACTCTGATCCAGGGTAGCGCCGAGGTTAACGCCGGTGGCTGCATGACCTGATCAGCCTGGGAGGGTTTGGTCAACTGAAATTTCTGTTTGTGTGTTTTGGATATGCAAATGACAAATAAAGTGATTCTGATTCTGATTATTTACAACAATAAACAATAAAATGTCAATAACCGGAACAAATGTGAATAACCTGAAATGTCTAAAGAAAATTAGACACAATTTGAACTATGTTCTGCTTCTGTTACTAAGAGTTTAGTGTCTTTGTAGAACTGATCCATAATAAAACACATGAACAAATGAGAAACTGAGGCAAAATATTTTTAAAACTGCCCTTATTTTTCTTGTGAAATTTTACTTTTTTTTGCATTTGGATAATTTATAAAAGGTATTTTCATAATTTAATGGGGGTGTTTTGCACAAAAACGATGACAAAAATGTGGTATATTTGGTGTTTTATTCATAGGTTATGTTTTCATTTTACTCTTCCTTGGGAGATCAAATTAGGGTGAATGTGGCCCCTGATTTGCTGTTAAACATCTGACCATTTCAATAGAGTTGCGGAGCCTTCGTGCAGAAGCCTTTATGCTACGTCCACACCAAACGCAAATTTCTGCATGTACGCTTGTAACTTACTGCCTTAACACCCGTGTTTGGATGCTAGCTAATTTGTGGCCACTCTGAACACAAAATATTCTACACCCCAAACGCCCAAGTCTAGACACTGGATAAACACAGATAAACAAAATCTGTCCCGCCATTTCAGTCTGTCCTCAACTATGGCTCAGATCACTAGGGTTACTGCTCTGTACCTGCTCTGGTGGTCCCATATGTCCGAGGCCCAGACACAGTCATTTTTGGGTTCACCTGATCCTGCAGAAGCACTGCAGGATCAGGTGAACCAGCACATTCAGTGCTGATCAGGTGATCAGCACATTCCCAGTGCTGCAGCAGAAGTGCTGCAGCACTGGGAATTCCACAACCTCATCCAGGAACTGCGTCTGGATGAAGTCCGCTTTCACCAGTATTTCAGGCTCAGTTTTTTCTTTCTCCCTCCTTCCGGGTTGGTTCAAGCGTCATACATCATTCCATCACAACGTTGGCAGCATCTCAACGCTGATTGGCTATCATACCACGGTGTCACACAAATTCGCCTGAAAAGTTCAATATTTTCAACTCCAGCATTTATGCGGATTTGTGGCAAACTGTGCAGCTCCAACACACCGCAGAAACTCCTCCATCGTGCCGTCCTGGGTGAATCTGCGTCAAAACACGTCTCTCCATTGACTTTGTATGTAATCGCAACGCGCTGATGTGTTCGGTGTGGCCGTACCATTAGTGTGTTATCACAGACTTAAACAGAGTCTTTGGAGATTGTCGACCACCTCACACATAATGTAATCCGAAAATTGGCACTGATATGATCTGTGTATCTGCAGCTCTGTAAGGTGTGCATCCCACCCATCTGGCATCTAAAGTAGGTCACATTCCAACACTTATATGCAAATGCACATTTGGCTCCTGCAGGTCTGCTTCTCATGATCCCAGTCTCTGGGATTTGGCAGTGGATGAAAAAAAAGTTGATGTTGAGATGACTTTTTGGATGACTTTAACTGCAGTTTTTACTCACTGTCTATCACAGACAAAACACACACACACACACACACACACACTAGTGAGGTTTTAATTGATTTTTCTGTTGCTGTAGATAAGTCCATGTTCCGCATCCCATGTCACTGGCTGCAACCCTTGTCTTCTGGCCTGGTAAACCCCATTCATCACATGCAGTCTGTGTGTGCACCAGCCAGGGAGCAAACACCTCTGTTACTGAGCGCGCTCAACCTTAAGTTGCCCTTTAACACACACACACACACACACACACAGAAAGATAACACTGACAACAACACCAGGAAATAATGATTTCACTTTCCCTATAGTCAGTTGTCCGTGTGCACTGAGTGGGATTAACCCTTGGGTATGTGCTCCAGAAAGGCAGCAGTTTTTGGGACATAATTAAGCATATTCGCAGAAAAGTAATCCGTGTATTTTTGGGATATGCATACATCTTTGGTTGTAGTTGAACATAAAATAAAGATTTTTTTCTAAATTGAGTCCATTTGTGTTGGACTCACACTCACTTTATACTGTGTTGTGTGTTTGATAGGTCCATGTGCCATTGGTTATTTTGAATTTCAATTAAGAACAAAAATACTATAAAAATGGTAAAACAGTTATTTCATTATTCTGTTTTAATGTAAAAAACATATTATTTTGACCTCTATTTGCAATACTTAATCGAAAGTTTATGTCAAACAATACCATTCAAAAACAGTCATTGTGCCTTATTTTTTTTCTATTTCATCCACCAGAGCTGGGAATAAAAATACCAAATTCTTAATAATTGTTAATTTTTTTTTACATTTAAATGCTGTGTTTATAATGTAAAGAAAATAATTTTTGGATGGAAAAAAATAAAAAGATTGTTTTACTCCATAAAAATTGCATCACATATGATTTGATGTTTACAGCCTTGTTTATATGTCAATAATTTACACTATCATTGGTGAATTTAAATTATTATTTTTGTCACTAGGTCAGAACAGAACAAAAACATTTCCTTTTCTTCCAAATATGGTAATAGTGATGTCACAGGTTAAAAAAAAGTTCACTAGTTAATTTAGAGCCTTACCTCTCAAATGAAACCCAGATATCAGTAAAAGCTGTATTTATGCCATCATGGTTATTTATGAGAAACAGTGGTTATAATGGAAGTAATAGTACATTTTACGTACACGCCATGTACAGATGCTAGCCTTGGAATTTTATTTTGTTTACAATGTGCACATTGTAGTTGCTGTCCAGAAATTTAAATTCAGAAAAACAACGAAGCTTTTTAACGTAAAGTGTAAAATGTACACTGTGATACCAGAGGTGTCATGACCTTTCCCCCAGTTCTCACCAGCTTCACCTGACCCGCACCAAGCTGCAAGTCGTTGCTAATCAGCACCTATTTAAACAGTGAAGCTTGCCTGCTCATTATAACCTGGTCAGCACCATGGTTTTGTTTTGTTTGGGTTTGTTCCTGTTAATTCTTTGTCTCTGTCTTAATTTGTCATTGTCATTAAATCTGTTCTCCTTTAACACCGAACATCTGAGTCCTTTCCACGTCACCCCACATGACAAGAGGGTTAATATAAGTGTGGACATCTTCCCTAATTTTGACAAAAAATATTGATTAGCTTCTATGTTCCATGTTACTTAATAATTTTAGGGCTGTCAAATGATTAAAGTTTTTAATCAGATTACTCACAGGGTGGGTTTGGATTAATTTTAATTAATCATGATAATTTTGAAGATTCTTTTTGATCTCTACTTGTTTAATTTTCAATGAGTAAACAGACGTGTGTCTGTGTGTGTGTCCTTTCTTAAAGTTTTTGTCCAAACTGGGTAACGCATTAGCCGTCATGTTAACAGAATCCCCAACTAACATACGGTTTGTGTAAATGTGTAAGAAAACTAATCAAAACACACTTTCAGTTGACAGTTATGTCTTTGCAAGAAAATACACTAAGAAACACCAAAAATGCAGAGGAAGAAATACTTAAAACATGCTAAAATTCCCCAAAAAATAAACCAACACAAAAAGCAATGAAAAATCCAAAATATATTGAAAAACTAAAATACAGGAAAAAAGACCCCCAAAAATGTGATAAAATAACTAAAACATATGCAAAAATAGGAATTATTATTATTACAGTTTCAACAACAAAACTTGAAAGAAACCAACTGTTCCATTTAATTGTATAGAACGTTTTAAACAGATAAATTTTGACAGCCCTAAATAATTTTTCGCTTTGTCATATTTTGTAATATAATTCCTGAAAACTTCTTGTAATAAAGTTTTGTCTGCAAAACTATCCAAACTATATATATATATATATATATATATATATATATATATATATATATATATATATATATATATATATATATGAAGAGTTCATTTCAAAAACAGATAACTCCATTTTTCGTTTTTTTTTCAGAAAATTGCATTTTTTACTCTACATTCCAGGTAATACTCATTGATTTGATATATTATTTATTCAATTTAGTTGATATTACCAAATGAAATAAATAATATATCAAATAAATCAGTATTATCTGTGGAATGTAGAGTAAAAAATGACATTTTCTGAAAAAAAAGAAAAATGGAGTTATATTCCATATATATATATATATATATATATATATATATATATATGTTATATATTAACATATATATATATATATATATATATATATATATATATATATATATATATATATATATATACTAATTAAGTTGAAATGTTTAATGTTGTTTTTGCTGGTATGTTGATTTTGGTTTATTACATAATGCACCAAATTATTACATTTCCATTAAAGAATCTCTCTCTCTCATTAATTTCAGAACAAAATGTAGGGAAAAAAAGTAAAATATGAGCAATACAAGGAAATACATGACCAAAATATAGATAACCAGACATTAAAATGAGAAAAAATGAAGAAAAAAACTCAGGAAAAAAGGCAAGACACTATAGAAAAATAGACACAAACAAACCAGTAAAAACTCGGCCTATGCAGTTGTCTCCATTTACTGAAGGTATATCCCTCAAACATGATGCTTCCAGTCACCCATCATCTCCACCATTCCCATCCACCCATTCACCTATTCCTAAACGTATACAAAATACCAAAAAATTACTTCTTGTGCCTGACCTACAGCATTAGCACACTGAATTTGATGGCAATTCATCCACCCGTTCAAAAGTGCAGCGGCGCACATAAAACTATTACATCCCCAACGCTCTGTGTTTTGGGGATGTAAAGAATCAGCAGAATCAGATAATTACATGGAAAAATATTAGTAAAAAATTCTGAAAATGATGATAAATGAACAAACATAAACATCAAAAAGAGTAAAAAACTAAATATTTGTTACAAAATTTGTGAAAAAATGAACAAAATAGGCAAGAAAATGGACAAAAATAAGCGTAAATAACTCCCACAATGAACAAAAATGACACAGACAGATAGATTTCAGAACACATTAAGGAAACACTTTGACTTCTTTGACAGCAGGAAGAAAACACCTGCGGTAACGGTCAAATTACATTGTACATCTGCAGCCTGACTGGATTCACAATGATTTCACAAGTACACTTTCAAGTGTCAGGAATCAAACAGCAGGTAACGCTGGCCTCCGTGTTTGGATTCTCAAATCGAATTAACTGCTCCTGCGGAACGTCGACCTTCGCTCAGCAGGCGGATCGAAGCTCCTCTTGAATCGTCTCTCCTACCGAGCGCCCTGCGGGACCTCAGCTGGTTAAACGTAGCTGAGTTCATGCAGGAATAAAGGCTAAGGTTAGCTTTGATGACACATTTCATTTCTCCGTGCA
This sequence comes from Siphamia tubifer, assembly GCA_020466265.1. Classification (NCBI taxonomy): domain Eukaryota; kingdom Metazoa; phylum Chordata; class Actinopteri; order Kurtiformes; family Apogonidae; genus Siphamia; species Siphamia tubifer. Next base: position 38,053,926 of record CM035796.1, read on the forward strand.
GCAGTCAGCACTTTGAGAGCTGCGAGGGAAAATGAACAGTGGCACGTGTTGCTCAACCTGCCTGAGTTGAGACGACAGCGCCGTCATTTATCACGAGTGCGTTGGGCAGGAAGAGCTGGAATCTCCATGGGCAGATGAATAAACTTTACACAGATAACCTCATTTTGTCTTTGCCCTTTAGAAAGAACATCAATTAATTCACTGTTGCGTACACAGCAATCGTTTTCCACAGGGAAACTCCAACCTGATGCAAGTTAAAATTGATATTTTGACAGGTTTATACAGCTGCTATATTATAGTTTGAAAGCAATTTTGTTACAAACTAAGACTGAACGCCAAAGGAAATGGTAGCTTTATCAAAGGACAGTGTACCATGGGAATCGTCACATTAAAGGATTTATTTTGTAGGCTTTAGGACATTTTAAGTAATAATATCACTGCTCTACAATTTTTTAGAAAGCAGCTGCATTTCCATTACCCTTGAAAATTAGCAAAATGAAAGTAGTGCTACAAAAAACTGGTAATGGAAACAAGATAATTAAAAATTATGCTTTCATGAGATGGTTTTGAGACGTTTTGATATTCTAATATATCGCAAAAGTGCAATGGAAACACTTTTTCTGCAATTACATGGTCACTTGATCACTTCTCTCAGAGTGAATAAAGTGTGATACACATGAACAGAGGAGGAGATGGAGACTTTTCTTGAAACAATTCACAAGAAAAATACAACTGCTATTTTAGACAGCATGCTATCGAGACATCGAAAAGTCCATCTTCCAGCAGTGAAATGATATTTCACGAGGGTCACGACGCTCCTGCCCAGAAGAACCGTCAATGGAAACATGTCAAATTGCAAATGTACTTTAGGAATATCGCTTTTATTTTGTGAAAAACTGTAATGGAAATGCAGCTTGTATCTTCTTCAGACATTAAATGTGTTACATCATACATACTTTAATCAGATGATTCATAAAACAAATTACTTTAGTGATGGTTAGTTCATGTTTTTAATATATATGATGGTGTGTTATTCCACATATATGCTGGTTTATGTACATGTATACAATGGATTAGTAAATATTCCACTAGAAAGAACCTGTAAAGTGAATGGATCATAATGTGCAGACAGTGTTTGAAGTAGATCTCAGACCAATATTCCTTTGGACTAAAACCTTTTCTCTTGTTCATTCTAAGAATTTCACATTTTGACCCCATACTTGTCTTGGAAACTTGATCCAACCAGCATTTAAGACTCGAGTTTTCTTTATCACTAACACGTATGTGGGAACATTTCATTAGTTTTATTCCAGAGGCATTTTATTTGAAGACCAATGTTATTGGAGGAGCAGAGTCTGCTAATGCTAATGCCCGTTTATGTAGCGACCACTTCGTCACAGGCATGTTCCAAAGGTAACATTTTTTGTGTGGATGTGCTATATATAATTAGGTTGTGGTTAAATGGTCATTTATACTGTTGTAATATGGTTTAACTAGACACATCAAGATGTGTTGCATGTTTATTAACATTAGTCGCTACTGCTAGCAGTAATGTCAACAAAAATGCAATACATATTGATGTAGCATCTTTACAAATAAAACACTCACCCTGGCAAAGACCAAACAATGACTATCACTAAGCTTTTTGGTTTGTGGACCCACCCACTGACAAAAAAGTTCTATGTCTCTAAACTTGTATACGCTTTCACCTGCTGCTGATGTAGTAGGATGTCTGCAGGACCAGGTAGTTAGGAATATCCACAGCAGAGATTGTTGGTAAATCTTTGGCTTCTGTCAAACTCATGAATTTTTATAAGATACGGGTCACGTTAAATATGTTTTGAACTAATTGTATGTATCTCTTTTTCCACACTGGATCTAAATCCGTACAAACAATGAGAACAAATGCAGACAAAAAAAATAAAAAATCCGTACAATAAACACAATCTCTTTCATGGTTTCTTCCATAGTGACATAATACATGGTTACTTCCTGTCCTCCAGCTGATGTTATGACATCATCATAGTCACATGACTGAAACCTACTTATTGCTGACTTGTTAGTTTGTGATAGGTCTGTTTCCAATCATGTAATATTCCTCATGTATAAATGTCATTGTTTTTATTAAAAGGGCTTTTTTTTCTCCAGATCAGCAAGTGGGTGTTTGGCCTCATTTTTATCCACAAGAATATAATTTTTTAAAAATGCCAATACAGACCTGTTATAAACCAGATGAAAAAAACCATAAAAACCATACATAATTGTTTTCAGACCACATTAAAATAACAAAACTAACTCCTAATCTAAAGCATTCCTTTCCCTCCCACTCTCTCCATGTTTGAATTGTTCCCCTTTCATGAAAAAAAAACAACCTTTGAGCTGCGTTGTCTGAACTGACAACAGTGAGTTTTGATGAAGATTGATCATGCAATGAGGCATGCTGTTGTATACTTTGCAGTGTTTTCATCTGCTGGGATTTCAACATTAATGCAGAGGGTTAGTCTGACTGTACACAAAATGTTCCAAACAAAACAAGTTCCTCTGTGACATTGTTTGCAAAGACACCAGTGCTGCATCCTTGGATTACCGCCATTTAAGACAAGTGTGATTGGTTTCCCATATGCCAGTCCACGTACACCAGCACTGTAGCTCTTCCCTTGAAGCAGTCCACAGAGTCTCCTCGTCACAAGGAGGACATAATTAGGACTTTCCTTGTCCATATGGCAATACTGTGAATGGAGTTTATAAATATTGTAGAAATGAAACAGTCTTCATTAGTGTAAAACAGTATTTGCATATGGATAAAAGACCAAAATGCCTCAAAGGGATGTATTTTATAAAACAGTATGTGTGGACTAGGTGTTGAATGATTGCGTGACTTTGTAGGGAAGTTTAAAACAGTAAGAACCTAAAAGTTTCACAATTGTAGAATGACACTTGGTACATTTACATGCACTTAGAGAAATTTGAATTATTGCATTATGATTAAAATTAATTCAAGTTTTCAAAGTCATATAAACACCTTAATTAGAGTATAATGTAATCGTACTGGAGTTTAAGAGTTTGGACTAACGTAAAGTACGGTGGTACCTCTACTTACGAAATTAATTTGTTCCAGAAATGGTTTCGTACTGTGAATTTTTCATAAATAGAATCACATTTTACATGTAAAAGGCCTGATTTGTTCCAAGGCCCCCAATACTACCCCACAAACCCATTAAAAATGATAAAAAATTTTGTATGAAATATGTGTTAAAAGTAAAAGAAAATGTAGATTTGGATTGAATTTATTAGTCTCAAATGTGTCTTCAATGACTCAACATTAAACGTTAAACCATTAAAATGACCAAGACATGCAAATTATTTCCATACCATTGTGGTTGTTTTAATTGTCACTGTCACCTTCAACAATGTTTGAACCACCTGCGATGCTTTAAAGTCCGGGGGTGCTTGCTGTTCTGAAAAAGAACCCACACCCCCACCCTCCATCATCAGATCACTGAATATGACGGATGATTTTTCTGAAACAATCGCCTCAGTCGCTGTAGAGTATCTCCTGTAATGTCTTTCTCTTTTATCCAAAGGAGTAACAGTTTCTCCATCTGGTCATTCAGTAATGACCTCTTTTTCGATATCACACAGATGCCTTTTCGAAGGGATCGTTGCTTGTAGCGATTATCACTCAACTGCGTGTCACTTTCACATTTTTTTTATCATCTTCTGTTTCACTTCTATTGATAAACGCAGTCGCTTCTTCTTTTCATTCGAACTGGGAATCACTTTCTTTGGGCTCATGATGAATAACGAACATGTACTGTAATAAAGTTTCAATGAGCACACTGGGAAAAACTCACTAAACAACAGTAACTCTGTGATGAATGAGAGTCAAAGGGTCACAAAGAGCATCATGGGTAGCTCCCTCATAGCCAATGGGATGTTACGTACAGTAAGGTCATGACGTATTTACATACATTACATAGTTACATACTGTACATACAGTAATGTACAAATTTATGTCTCAGTGGTTTCGGTTTAATTTCGTAAATTACATTTTTTTTCGTATTCAGAGATGAAAAATTGAGGTAAAGCTTTTCCGTTACTTGGATTATTCATTAGCTGGGTCTTTCATAAATAGAGGTACCACTATATTATGACACCTGCTCATGTTATGTATGTATCCTCCTGGACACAGGGTAGTGATTTCCCCTGTGTGTGTGTTTGGTTTATGTCCTTATTAGCTCCTTCATAAGGCAGAGGAATGAAGTCTTAAGTCTCTCACTTCTTCAGTTGTGTGTGATGACCATGTGCATTTGATTAGATCAGGGGTTGGATCAGGCAAACTGCACCTCCGGAGCCATATGCAGCTCTTTCGTCCTTATCCTGCCGAGTGGCTTGGGAAAATAAATTACAAAAAAATAATAATAATAATAGTATTTAATTGAAGTGTATTTTATTTGTGTTAGTTTCAAAATTGGAAGATTATTGTGATCTTGAAATATTAAAATATTAATAAAATATTTTATTGTTTTTCGTCGCTCAAAATAGACATACTTGTGAAAGCCACTAGCCTAGTAAACTAGCCCGCCTCTTGTGGCAAAAAATATTTTTGGCCTGAATCGTTGGTCTAGTGAAACTCCATAGAGCCTCAGCCGGACCGGTTCCTGATTAACCGGTCCAATCACAACACTCCCTTTGTGTAGTGAAATTGTAGGGCGGGGCTTAGCACAATGACGACAGGGTTGGCGAAGTAGGAACTTATATACACTCTATGGTCGGATAAGCAGCATGTAAACGGACCCGGTTGGATATTGTTCCTCGACTCTTACCGATGTGTTAGCGTTAATTAGAATAGCCTATAGGATGTTAAAACAACCAGATAGACACTAGTTTAGACTTGTTTTTGTCACTCTGTATAAGTCGCATTGTTTGTTGCTCTGATTGGTCACAGCGGTGGCCTATTACGTGCAGAGCAGTTTGAATGACAGCCAGCGATCCCACCCGTACGCTTAAGCTCAGTCTATGGATCGTCTCCAGACTATGAATTCATATCATAGTCGGGCTTGCCAGGCTAGGACGGTACTGTTTACCAACACTCTGTCCATTTGTCACGAAATTTAACCCCAGAATGGAAAAGTATGGAGAAATGTAAGAAAAGAAAAATATCTGAAGAACTGGTGATGGACCTGGACCCGAACACACAACGCACAGGCTTAGAGTGTGTCCCACAGGTCAAAGGTTAACTGGGTCTAGAGAGTCTTTGCTTTACACTGGACCAGTGTAAATGTAAGAAAAAGAAATACAGTGTTCTCTTCATTTTAGATCAGACACTAATAAGTATGACTGAGGTGAACCCCCCAAGAATGAAAGAGAAGTTATTGTTTTAAATATTTTTCCTTTCTTTTTAATAAAGGCATTTTCTTTTCTTTTTTTATTATTATTTTTAACTTTATTTAACATGTCAAAAATATTACATATGTTTTCTTTCCTTAACCTTTCGGTATTAAAAGCTGCCGCACCTTGGATTACATAGTGTGAAATTTTTAAACATTGTAAATAAAAAAAATTATTCCTTTGTTAAATTGAATAGTTTTGTCATTTTCTCCTGTTTTGGTTAAGAAGATTTAGAGATTGTTCTTTTGTTTTTATCAAGGAAAGAATTTTCCATTCAAGAGTTATTTTTGGTTTGTTGTTTTGGTCCCACCCTCGCTGACACCTTGTGTTAAAATAAATAATTGAATTGGATTTTAGTTTTATAAATTCTTGTGAGGAACCTGGAAGCACTTTTGTGTTGCATTCTTGTTTCTTTAACCTTGGGTGGAACAACAAGTCAGATAATACCATTGTCATAATACAATAATACCATTGAATTTCTCCATGCATCTAAACGCCACCCAACCTTAGCTCAATTATGTCTGGCCTGGACACACCCCTTTCAGGAAGTGACCAGAGTCACCATGACAACATCTGTAATAAATCAGAAATATACTGAGCTGCTGCATGGTTGTGGTCCTGGAATGTCTGGAAGTTTGAAATTTTACATTGTGGTAGTATATTTTTTTAGGTTTCCAATAGCTACTGTGACTGACTTGACTTAACTGTGTCTGTTAAAAGTTAAGTCTAACAATAATATGAACAATGCAGTCAGAGACAGCAGACATCCGCCATGACAATGTGAATGCAAAAACACTGTGAGTGTCTGAATCCTGAGATATTACCACCACATTTAGGTGTTGACCTTTAGTGTGACATTGACCTTTGACCTTCAGTGCTCAAAATCTAATGGGTTCTTCCTTGACCCATTATCTATCATTCCTGAAAGTTGAATCAAAATCTGTTCAGAACTTTTTGCATAATCCTGCTGACAGAGAAACTGACTCGAATTTAAAACCTCCTTGGCGGAGGTAATTATATATATATATATATATACAGTATATATATATATATATATATATATATATATATATATATATATATACATATATGCAGTTTCTTTTCCTCCCTCCTCACACCTCCTCCCTCTGGTTCATTACAGTGATTGTGTGCAGGTGAATAAAGCTTTGATAAAGACCAGAGGTCATGACGCATTCGCTGTTTGAAAACATTGTCATTGAAAAATAAAGGCATTTTATTTTCACACAAATCCTACAACGTGTCTTGGGATATATTTTCTGACATCCTGCATAGTAGCATGTTTTCCAGACCTTGAAAAGTCTGGAGTTTTCCATGTAAGTCTTAATAAAGTATGGAAAATGTTCTCTCATAGTTAAACTGTAAAATATGCTCAAAGGCACATAATCTACTAAAATAAGAAAGACATGTGGCCTTAAAAGAAAAGTGATTGATATAATTCCACTAACTGGTGGAGATTGGAAGGATTCAAGTGAAATGTGTTTGTTTTACAATTTTAGAGAATTTTCAAAGGCACATTATCTATCTATCTATCTATCTATCTATCTATCTATCTATCTATCTATCTATCTATCTATCTATCTATCTATCTATCTATCTATCTATCTATCTATCTATCTATCAAAAAAAAATTAATATATATATATACGGTATATATATATACGGTATATATATATATATATATATATATATATATATATATATATATATATATATATACCGTATATATATATATACGGTATATATATATATATATATATATATATATATATATATATATATATATATATACCGTATATATATATACCGTATATATATATATATTAATTTTTTTTGATAGATAGATAGATAGATAGATAGATAGATAGATAGATAGATAGATAGATAGATAGATAGATAGATAGATAGATAATGTGCCTTTGAAAATTCTCTAAAATTGTAAAACAAACACATTTCACTTGAATCCTTCCAATCTCCACCAGTTAGTGGAATTATATCAATCACTTTTCTTTTAAGGCCACATGTCTTTCTTATTTTAGTAGATTATGTGCCTTTGAGCATATTTTACAGTTTAACTATGAGAGAACATTTTCCATATATATATATATATATATATATATATATATATATATATATTTTTTTTTTTATATAACATTTTATTGTTACAGGACAGTTTATAAATATCAATATTTTCACATATTTCAATGGCATAACCAAGGAGGTATTAACTTCGGGTCTGTCTGACTGTCAGCAGGATTACGCAAAAAGTTCTAAATGGATTTTGATGAATCTTTCAGGAATGATAGATAACGGGTCAATGAAGAATCCATTAGATTTTGAGCAATGAAGGTCAAAGGTCAAAGGTCACACTAAAGGTCAACAGCTAAAACACATCAGTGGTAATATCTCAGGATTCAGACACGATGAATCTCATGGTTTTTTTTTTTTCATTCACATCGTCTCACCTTCGGTCATCCGATGGGTCAACACCTATGGCTCACGTCGCATCTGGAGTCATTACTTTTTATAGGTTATTACACTGTTATTTAACTGTCAACCATCTTGGTCAGAACTGAAATGAATTCCACACCCTGGACTGTGGAGTCTTTGCATTTTGTAAATTCATCCCAGGGATGGGAATCTTAACGGCCACATGTTTGAGACTCATGTTTAAAAAAATCCCCAAAAAATGTGAAAAATAAATAAAATAAATAAATTCATTAAATGGAAGTACAGTGGTGCAGTGGTTAGCACTCGTACCTCACAGACAGAAGGACACTGGTTAGATTCCCACACCAGACCTTTCTGTGTGGAGTTTGCATGTTCTCCCCGTGTCTACCTGGGTTTTCTCCAGGTACTCCAGTTTCCTCCCACCATCCAAACACATGCACTGATAGGTTAATAGGTTTGGGCGGCTGTGGCTGACTTAGACTCCCAGTAGGACAGAACCTTAGAAACCTACTGGTGTATGAGTGTGTGTGAATGGGTGAATGTGAGGCTAATGTAAAGCGCTTTAAGCACCATGAAGGTGGAAAAGTTCTGTATAAGTGCAGTACCATTTAATTGGTTAATCTAAATTACCCATAGGTGTGAATGTGAGAGTGATTGTTTGTCTATATATGTTCAGCCCTGAGATGAACTGGAGACTCATACTGGGTGTACCCCGCCTTCACCCATTGTAGCTGAATTAGGCCCCACACATACCCCCTCAATCCTAGTGAAGCTAAAGATGATGACACAAGAATTCATTAAATAATAATTTGGAAAAAAAATAACTAAAATAATTTAAAAATACAAAATGAAAAAAAAAAGTTAAATTCAATTAAATAATAAAAAAAAAAACATCTCCCTCTTCCATCACCTTGAAGTCATTACATCATTATCAGGCTGAAGAGCTGATCAATAATTGAACTCGTTGTGATAGAAGAGGGAAATGAGTTCCACAACCTTGACTGTGGAGTTTTTGTATTTTGTAAATTCATCCCAGCGGCCACATTTGGCCCCCGGGCCAGATGTTTGAGACCCCTGCTCTCCAGCTTCATATTAAACTTGTTTCCCCACAGCGTCTTATCTCTGAAGCTGTTTGCTTATTTGATTTTCGCAGACACCTACAAGTTGTTGAGTTCCACAGTTGAATGGAGGAGACGCCGGCACAGACTGACATCAGCTGAGCTCTTCAAATATTTACTCACATTATGTTCTTGTGCACAGTTGGCAATCGCTATTACGTATGCTTGTAAACGTAGCTGTGATTAATAGATGAGGTGTCTGCCTTGATCTTATGGCTATCGCAGATGGTGACCTCTTTCTTTAATGTGTGGAGGAACAAGAGCAAAACAGGAGGAAGTTGAGGAGCTTCAGGGGTGTGCTAGGCGGCGTCTGGTAGTCAAATTAGGATGCGGATTTTCCACTGAAACACAACGTTAACACTGTTTTTTGGACTGAATTCCTTCCTTCTTGTATTATTTAAATGAGATTCTCCAACAGGAATCTCCGTTTATCAAATCAAATACTTGTTAGGTTCATACACACACTAGTATAAATTAAATTATTCTGGTAAATTTAATCCCTTCCTTAAAGTTTTTGATGTGCATTTAAGTCTTGAGTGTTCTTTATCACTAACACACATGTGGGGGACATTTCATTAGTTTTATTCTGGAGGAATTTTACTCATAGACCAGTGTTATTGGATGGTGTTAAACATGACCAGAAATGAACACAATGAAAATGAACAAAAATGACCTAAATAATTCACAAAAGCAAATAGCAAATGTGTTGAATAAGAAAATATATAAACACAAATGACCAGATCAATAAAATGAAGAAAAACTAACAACATATTCAATAGAATTACTGAATATTACTTGGAGATCAGTTATTATTTCATTTTTATTAATGCCTATTTAATTGTGGCTGTGTTTTTAGGGGTTTTAATTATTTTATGTGATTTTATTTCATTTTTATTAATGTCTATTACTTGTGGCAATGTGTTTTTAGTGGGGAGGGTGTTTGTTGTAAGAAGCCATCTGTTTTTTATGTGGAACAGACAATATAGCTATCTATCTATCTTATAACACTACAGGGTAAGTGATCCCATCTTACTTTGTCAGATTTTTCAACATTTTTATATACCTATAGAACATTATTATACTCATCAGTGTTAATATAATTCTTAAAGAGTTAATTCTTTAAGAGTTAATTTTAACATGATCTAAGTGAACATACGGTCCCTGTCTACAGAATATAAAATGTTCACTTAACCTAGAGTTACATTTCCATTTACAGTCAACTTTACAGTTGTGAGAGTTATATTTCACACTACTCTGATTGGTGTCAAACAAATTTCACACGGTGAGAAGCAACACCCAAGGAGTTGTCCACATTCAAGACTAAAGAGTGAAGCGAGGAAAATGACGATGCCTGTCAGTTTGAGTACAGAGGGTTTTTTTTTTTTGGCTTTAGTACATGTTGAGTAAATCCAAATTTCCGATTTTAGGGGGAAAACTGTCATGACCTCCGCTTCGGTGACCTTTCCCCCAGTCATCTCCACACTCACCTGGTCCCGCACTGCGCAGCTGCAAGCCGTTCCTCATCTGTGGCTATAAAAGCAGTAAGGCTTGCAGTTGCCAGTGCGGAACCATTCAGTAATGTCACCTCCATAACACGGACAGTTTGACCATCTTCTCAGTCACCATAACCCGGACCTTCATCATCACCACGGACTCTGGCTGTTTTGTTCCCAGGTTTTGACTCTGTCTTGTCTTTATGTTTCTTAGTTTTATTATTAAATTATTTTTCCCTTCAGCATTGTGCAATGGAGTCCTCCTTCACCTCACCCCGATCCTGACAGAAAACTGTCCAATATTTACTAGTTATCTGGAATGTACTAATGCAGATACACCAAATATCTGCAAAAAAATAATTTAGATTTACTGAGGGGGAATTAATTCATATTCCTAAATATCTGGATGACATTGATGGACACATTGTTGACTTTACTGATAAAATCTAATTCATTTCTACTCAGTGATTTTCAGCTGATATTATTCAAACAAAAATGAGTAAAAGGCAATTGACAATTAATTAAAATGTCATTAAGTCCATATAACAATATACCAAACTGCATAAAGTATTTTTTTCCTTCAAGAGTTTAATATAATTTATTTAGTTAATATCAATGATGCCCAGTCACACTTTTTAGAGTGCAGATCTTCCAACGCAATTAAATATTTCATATAAAACCATCAAGTCTTCTGAGTGTGATCTGAGACAGATGTATTGTAGATTAAAACAAAACTAATCTGGAGCTGTTCCCGTGGCAGAATCTGTGTGCAACATGAACCCTTTTAAACCTTCTCTCCTGTTCTGGTCTGATGTGACTTGTTTGATTCATCTGCTGATTTTACCCTGAACTTCAATCATCTGTTTCCATGTCCTTGTCTGTCCTGGACGTCATTGTTTATTTCTTTCAAACCTGCAAGTAACTATCAACATACTGCAACAAAATATACAATATGCCAGTGTCTATCTGTACAGGTGCCAAATGTCTACAGATCTGATGTTAATGCTGTCATTCCATGGTTATTTCATTAATATTACTGTGTTCTCCATTGTTATTGAATACATTGTGTGTTGGTTCTATTTTAAAAAAGAACATCCAGATTGCTTTGTTCCCAGCTCTTTTTGCACAAGAGAAAAATTACTTGAGGTTGAACAACAGAATTTACCAGTACTTACTCATACGTAGTCACGAGGCGTCTCTGATTGGCCCAGAATGTGTGAAGGAACACTCCCCCCTCCCCTCTCGCTGTGTATGTATTTAGCTTTACCCGAGCAGCATCCAGCTAGGTTTCATGCCGTTGCTTGATCTGAAAACATGCAGGGAAAAAACAAGGCTTTATTTCCACAGAGAGCACATTAACCAGTTTGATCCGCCTTTTTTTTTTTTCCAGTTTGTGCAGCAGCTACTGTGGCGTCGTCTTCTCTTGTAGATGCTAATGCTACTTCAGATTCGCTGCTGGGGACGGGCTTAACCCCATGTGGGTGACGCTAAAGTCCATCTGACGTCAGACGGTCCCTCATTCCTGTTGTTGTTTTCTGTGAATGCAGTATGCAGCCAGTGGAGGTGACAAACCACTGTCAAAGGCAGCATGTGTTGGTAAGTCAGGGTGACCCATCAGATTCCAAAAGGAGCGTGGAAAAGTGGTTTTCAGTCTAATCACACCTTTAAAGTGTTATCCAGCTCCACCAGCAGCTGCTCCACGCTCCAGTTCTCATTCATGAACATATTTTTTTAAAACACATTCTACAAATGAAAACATTTACCATCATTGACCTGCTTCAACAGGTGTTGTTATCAACTGTTCAGAAGCATTTATGACCTGAAACTCCAGCCACAACTTTGATACCGGAAATTTATATGGGGGCGGCCATGGCTCACTTGGTAGAGCGAGTCATCCAATAACCACAGGGTTGGCAGTTGGAATCCCACTCTGTCCTTGTCAGTCTGTTGTGTCCTTGGGCAAGACACTTCACCCTCCTTGCCTCCAGTGTCACTCGCATGGGTGTGAATGTTTGGTGGTGGTCACAGGGGCTGTAGGTGTAAAACATTTGCTGCCATATGTCAGTCTACCCCAGGACAACTGTAGATACATATGTAGTTTACCACCACCGGAGGGAGCATGTGAGAGTGAATGAATAATAGGTCACTTTGAGTGACCAAAAAAGCACAACATAAATCCACATCAATTATTATTATTTCTTAACTTCGAAAATTAGTGACTTGCGGAGTTATGTTGGTTTAATGGTTTGTCTGTTTTTCTGTGCGCATGCACATTTCCACTTTACGTCACCAATACTTGATGGATCGTTCTGAAATTAGGCGTGTACAAGTGGACAGATACAAGAATGACACAGGCAGAATATCAGCCAAATCAAATCAATACTTCCGGTCTGATGTCATATTGAATGTTTGTGGCTTTTTGCACTCTAATGTTGTTAATTCTTGACAGATCAGTCTGAAACTTGTTGTGTACAAGGACATGGATACACAAAAAAAACCCAGACCAAATGTCAGCTGAATTGACTCACTACTTCCGATGTGACAGCATATTGAATGTGTGTGTGTGTGTGTGTGTACACATTTCTGCTGTTCACACTCTAGCATCACCAATTTTTGATGGATCGTTCTGAAGTTTGATGCGTAGATTAGATTAGATTAGTCTTTATTGTCATTGTACTGGGGGATACAACGAAAATTGAGGGTGCTCACGTGGAGCTACAGTTACACCACGAATTTAAAAAGCAAGACAGAATAAACATAAGGGGACCGAACAAAAACGACATAACAAAAACACAATTAGGACCTAATAAAGGCAGAGGTAACAAAAACCAAAAACTGAGCCACAGCCACTTGGGTGGCTGGGTGGCTGTGGCTCAGTTGGTAGAGTGGGTTGACCAATGACCGAGAGGTTGGCGGTTCGCGTCCCGGCTCTGGCTGTCCACATGTCGAAGTGTCCTTGGGCAAGACACTGAACCCTGGCTTAGGCCCCCAGTAGAACGAAAATTGAGGGTGCTCACGTGGAGCTACAGTTACACCACAAATTTAAAAAGCAAGACAGAATAAACATAAGGGGACAGAACATAGACCTTAGAAACCTACTGGTGTATGAGCGCTATATAAATGCAGTCCATTTACCATTTAACAAAAACAAGGACAGAGAGGTAGTTATTTTCTCTTTAAAATAGAGACATGAAAAACTGTGATAGTGTAATAAAATAAAATATATGTGCTGTAAATATGCTGTATTGATAAAATATATATAGATGTAGAACAAGACACATCCACGTCTGAAATGGACCGAATTTCAGCTGAATGGACTCACTACTTTTGTTCAGAAGCCATAATGAATTTTCACGTCAAGATCACAGCAGACATTTACCATTTTCAACATGTATTGGTGATTTAACATGTTAGCAAGATGGATGGATTTGGCTGCAATTTTCAAGAAATATTGATACTGATACAAGGAACAAATGATTGAAAGCTTTTCTATTTTTAATATGATTTGGATTTTTTTTCACCACTTTTTTTGTTTTTTGGTGATTTTTGCATGTTTTGTGTATTTTATCTCTGCATTTTTTGTGTTTCTTAGTGTATTTTAGTGGGACATTTGATGAAATAATAATTTTTTAAAAAGCCAGAGACAGAAGAGTCGACTGGCAAAGTGTTTTGATCATGATATTAATCCAAATTAATCTGAAACAACCCTGATTAAACTGATTAAACATTTTAATCATTTGACAACCTTAATAAATACTCTAGCATCATATGTCGCTGTCACTGCACTAAATAAAAAGGAAAATTAGAGTTTAATGTAGGTCTGAGTGTCATGATTGTTGCGATCACAGAAAAATAATGTAGGAATTAAAAATATCTGTTCTATGTTGTTGAGGTTCTACTACTGATGATGATTTTTTTTTCTCTTTTTCTTCCTCTCTGTCCTGTGTCTGACCCTGTTGTCCACTGGCTGTCTTGCTTGCTTTCTTTTCCCTCATCTTTTGTGCTTTTCTTTGCTCTCTCTCCTTTTCACTCACCCCAACTGGTCCAGGCAGATGGCCGCCTACCTGAAGCCCCATTCTGTCAAAGTTTTTCTTTTGCTTAAAGGAAGTTTTTCCTCCTTGTCATGGCCTTGAACTTACTTTATGAATCATTTTCGAGGGTTAATATTTGAGGCATTGGCTTAATTTTTGAAGTGCTCTGAGAACAAGTATTATTATGATTTATTTTTTCACTACATGAATAAAATTTAATGTATTTTTTCCCCCTCAAAAACATAAAAAATAAAATGTAGCTGCTTAACCCTGTAATGCACTGAATATATTGGGCCCAATTTATTTTAAATATTCATAAATAAACATTTTCAAAACTTGCACTGCAAAAATTTTAATCTGACACAGTGTATTTTTTCTCATTTCTACACTGTAAACCCGAACGTTCAGAATAATTAAATATATTAGGTTGTGAATAATCAATGTGTCAGAAATAGTACTACTAACTCAAATGTATTGCTGTAACATGTTCTTTTTAAGTACTTCCAAACAATATTTTTTTATTAAGGAGAACTATTGTGGATACAAGTGAACATAACTTTACAACATATATGGAATTAAGTCATTAAATGCTGAGAATGATATTATACTGTTATTTGTATTGTTTCAAATAAGGATGATTTAAAAAAACAAACAAAAAAAAACTTAACTGATGAAGTAGATGCTGAAATACAATTTCAGAGCACTCAAATAACCACCAATATCTATCACAAATTGCAATCACAAAAGTGTAATTTTATTAAGGGATGGCCGTGGTTCACTTGGTAGAGCGGGTCGTCCAATGACTGAAGGGTCAGTGGTTTGTGTCCTGGCTCTGTCTGTCCACATGTCAAACTGTCCTTGGGTAAAGACACTCCCAGTAGGACTGACAGAACCTTAGAATAGGATTTAGTACATAGTACATGTAGCTCTACAGCTTCACTCAGATATATTAATATATGCTAAAACAATATTTTTGCTATGACTCATGTACTATTGTAGCCGCCTGATACTATGATGTTTAGCTGATTACTTAAATGGTCTATATTACTTTTCCACCTTCATGGTGCTCAAAGCGCTTTACATTAGCTTCACATTCACCCATTCACAAACACTCATACACCAGTAGGTTTCTAAGGTCTAAGGTCAGTCCTACTGGGGGCCTACTTAAGAAATAATAACAAAAAATGGGGACAAAAATAATTTATCTTATTTTAATATGCAAATTAGAAGGCTTCAAACTCAGAATTCAGCTTGGTATAGACAATATTTAGAATCAGCAACATAAAATTATATTAAAAAAAACAAAACAAAAAACATGGTTTACCAACTTTTCCCTAAATTTGCTGCTAGAATTCTTCTTTTGTGAAAATTACACTAGTTTTTCTACCCTGTTTTGATTAAAACACAGTATAAAATGAAGAAAAGGAACCCAAGCACATCCTTACAGCAGCAATTCATAGCAGCACATTTTACCTGAAATAATGTCTGATGGGTTAACGGGTTAAAAACAGAATGTAAAATCATAGCCTTAAGCAGAACAGTTCATCTGCTCCTACTGTGAACCGCTGTCTCACCTGACTTCCCCAAGGCTTATAAATGGAAGTCATGGTGCTGGTGTCCAGTTCTGGTTCACCTTCAGGTAGATATGAACATATGGCTGCCCAGGTTGGATGACCACCCCCCCACCCCTACCCCCTCCACAAATGTCATTGTCAGACAAACTTGCTTCCAGTGCTTTGTGTGATATTGGTCCTAAAAACAGAACCTCATGGAACACGGGTTATTTTTCAAAAATCTGATAGAATTTTATGTATTTTAACATCCTAAAATATATTTAAATTAGAGCACTGTGAGACCACAGACCTCCCTGAAGCAGCGCAGGTCTGCCAAGGACTGGATCTTGGATGTTTGTAACTTATTTGTAAAACACGTGTTTCCTGTTTGCTAATGATTTATTTTATTGGTCATTAACAATCCTTTAGTGGGTTTAAAAAATTGAAAGAAATCCTCAGCCCTGTTTTTGAGATATGGCCATTTCAATATTCGACCACGGATGATGTCACTCTGATGTTATGAGACGTCACACAATGACCAAATTTCACATTAGATCTAATATTAAATGTGAAAAACAAGGTATTATCAGATTTAACCCTGCTTTGAATATACCATTCGCTTGACATCACATGACGTCAAGACGTGACATCATGGAGCCTATCAGTGTAATTTCATCTGATGTCTGAAGGTAAGATGAAGTGAATGAAAAAAAAAACAACTGATACTATCTGGTCTGGATTCTGAGATATAATCACTTATGTTTTTTAGCTGTTGACCTTCACTATGACCCTGACCTTTGACTTTTATATCTGAACATTTAATTCTTCCTTGATACATTATCAATAATTTCTGAAAATTTCATCAAAATTACAAATGTATATAAATTGTTTTAGTCCTCTTGCTGACAAACATAACCTCCTTGGTGGAGGTAATAACTTCTTATCTCATAATGCTCCAATTTCTGCAGAAGTAAGGAATGATTATTTGAAGCAACGAAAACCTTTACTGAATATATATTTTTTTTCATCTATAGTTGGCACTATTCATTCATTCATTATCCGAACCCGCTTTATCCTCACTAGGGTCGCGGGGGTCACTGGGGCCTAATCCAGCTACAATGGGCGAAGGCGGGGTACACCCTGTATGAGATGCCAGTTCATCGCAGGGCTGACATACATAGACAAACAATCACTCTCACATTCACACCTATGGCCAATTTTAGATTAACCAATTAACCTATCAGTGCATGTCTTTGGATGGTGGGAGGAAACCGGAGTGCCCGGCGAAAACCCACGCCGGAGGACATGCAAACTCCACACAGAAAGGTCTGGTGTGGGATTCGAACCAGGGTCCTTCTTGCTGTGAGGCACGAGTGCTAACCACTGCACTACCGTGCCGCCCTAGGTGGCACTATATTTTCTACAAATGCTATGACTACCAAATAAATTGATTGATTTTTCCAAATGTAATTTCATATCAGTAGTTATTCAATAAGACATATTTCTTTATCAAATCAACAAGTGTTTTTTTTTCCTGTTATTTTTGATAATTATATAGTACATATTATATTACTATATATTATATAGTACATATTTATGAACTGTTCAGAACATCCTCATATTTGTTCATGTATATTTATATTCCGGAATATAAGGTACACTTAAAAGGCTTTAATTTTCTCCAAAAAGGACAGTAAGCCTTATAATCATTTATTATTAACTCTAGCGTGGTGCAGTGGTGAGCACTCATGCCTCACAGACAGAAGGACCCTGTATTGATTCCCACACCAGACCTTTCTGTGTGGAGTTTGCATATTCTCCTCGTGTCTGTGTGGGTTTTCTCCAGGTACTCCAGTTTCCTTCCACCATCCAAACACATGCACTGATAGGTTAATTGGTTAATTTAAATTGTCCATAGGTGTGAATGTGAGAGTGTTTGTTTGTCTATATATGTTCAGTCCTGAGATGAACTGGAGACTCATACACTTCACCCATTGTAGCTGGATTAGGCCCCCAGTGACCCCTGTGACCCTAGAGTGGATAAAGCGGGTTCAGATGAAGAGAGACAAATTCTGCTTGTACTTAGTGACTTGGACTTTTTGGACATGTTTTTGACTCTTTATTGCATAATTTTGACTTTTATCTCTGAATTCTTTCCTGTTTTATCTCATGATTTTGACTTTTTATCTCACAATTTTGACTTATCTCATAATTTTGACTTTTTGTCTTATGATTTTGACTTCACTTAATGTCCCTTATATATGAAAAACCTCACAAATAAACCATTCATTGACGGTGCACCTTATAGTGTGGAAAATACGGTAATTGCATCTGGTACATTTCTTTTTACCAAATGTGAAGTATACCTAAATCAACCCTGTTCCTGTCAAATCTAATTATTCTACATGTTACTTCTACCTATTATTTACTCCATATGGCTGCCCAGGTTGGATGACCAGTCCCCCACCCACATATGTCACTGTCAGACTGTTCTTTCTTCCAGTGGTTTGTGTAATATTTTAAGATTCACAGTCATCCTCCTGTAGTCTGCGGTGAAAACACAGCTGTAATCCGGTCAACATGTTAAACAACTCCTAAAATGTTGACCTTTTTGAGAAGACCTGATTGCTTGACATTTACAGTGACAAGCAAAGTTATGTTAGCGCACTGCTACAGCCAAAGCTGTTAAGGAAAATCCATGTCGCATGTACGTGGGCAGGCAGCAGTAACCTTGTGTCTGTGCTGTTAAAAATACATCCACATTCTGATCAGAGCAAGTATAAAAGCAGAAAAATATGAGTGAGTGGATAGCAGCAAAGTGATGGTTTGGGTTTGATCGCTCAAGTGACGATCAATCCTGCTGCAGTAAAAATGAAATGACTTTTTTTTTTTTTTAAATGATAAAATAAAACATGCTTGGAAAAGATGACTTTTTTAAGAGATCTGCAGGGGAAATATAAAAAACAAGCCATCTGGTCAATACTGTCATGCCATAAGAGTCACAACCAACACTTCAGATTCATTCATCGCCATTTTTAAAGGAAAATAAATCCTGAACTGCAAAAAAATGTAAATCTTACAAAGTGAATTTTTTTAAAAATAATTTCTAGTCAAAATAGTTTTTCATTCACTAGTTTGTGTTTTGTTTAGTGGTGTCAAATGATTAAAGTTATTATTCAGATTAATCACAGGGTTAAATATGGATTAATTTCTATTAATCATGATTAAATATTCATTTTAAATCTTCATTTAGCATGAACAAACAGACTCAAGAACAAAGTCAATCTATCTGTATGTAATGGGGTTGTCCAAGGTAGGTAACAAAAAAAATACACTAAGGGCTCGAACATAGTCGATGCATTGCTACGCATATGCAACACGAATGATGCGAATGACGTGCCCCCTTTTCAGTTGTACACATCAAGCATCATGGGCTGCAATTCACCATTCAGACAGTAGGTGGTAGCAGAATCACCTATGACTTTTGCGGGTTGTCATTGCAAGTGACAGAAAAGTGCTACTTTTTTTTTACTTCCAATCTTTCCAGTGTTGTAAAGTTTGTCATTCACAGTTAGATTTAAAAGTAATGTGTGTTATAGAGCTGTATAAAGTTATATGGTAACAAGCTTGATCGTTAGACATTTTAAATCCTTCGCATGTGCACAGACAGTATATGGAGCGATTTTTGGGACAAAATTAAGTGTATTCACAGGAAATTACTGCGTGCATATTTGTGACATGTATGCGTCTTTTTAGTCTTTGAGCATAAAATAAATATTTGTGAACTAATTAAACTAATAATTTCATTATTTTGGAGTTAAAGGGCTTCTCCTGCTGAAAACCACTTTGTGTAGCTCTTTTTACAGTGTGATAGTTCACAGCCAGTTCTATATGCACACAGCACTACAAGAAGTGAAATTCGACCCACATGGGTGCATTGGTCAACCGACCATAGAGACACAGACGTACCAGCGACTCAGAGCGGGCAAACCCGAGTTATGTCACTAAGTCATAAGCCCCGCCCAGAGCAATGGATGGCATCCCCATGGGGTTCATCCCCACCCACAGGCTAGTTACACAAACATCACACACTTCTGTGTTAGATACACTGTATGTGTAAACATGAACACCTTCCTTGCTATCATCATACATATACGTGCGGGGCAGCCCAACTGTGAAATCTCTCAATGCGTTCACTTTTAACACTGAGTCGTGGTACCCTTTCAGTGACAGGTCATAAATAACGAGGTTGTCTGAAACTGCTAAGATAAACTACTCAAGCTGGTCTAAATACACCGCCATTTTTTTCTCTGGTTGTTTGACTGTGGTTGTCCCGCCTTCTACTTGCTTTTGATTGTTCAGTAGCTTTTATGACATTGATGAGCGCAGCGCTGTTCTAAAAGTTGAACTGTTTCCAACTTGCAGGAAAAAAACTGTCTCTCTGCATTTTATTTTATTTTTTTTAGCGTTGAAGGTGCTTAGAGGTTGAACTACATAGGATTTGTATTGTAAGCTGGCATCAACAGCGCTAAAGACCCATCCTGTGGACACAGGCCCTAACCCACAAACTTTCTGTGAAGTTGTGAAACGGTGGAAAAAGTCATACATGCTGGCACCACTGAACTCACAGAAAACAGCTGGAAACAAGACAAGTATAATGTAATTTTTCACAAAACTGACACAATGCATTCAACCATAGTTGTGACTACAGCTATATAAATGAAACAAGACAGTCGGACACAGCAGACCGCTGCCAAGGCTTGATATGGCGTCATATGATGTCAAAGTGTGATGTGATAGTGTGACCTTGACCTTTGACCTTCATTGCTCAAAATGGTATGGGTTCTTCCTTGACTCATTATCTGTCATTCCTGAAAGTTTAATCAAAATCCGCTCTCATACTTCTCTGAGTGTGGATTAAATATGGAGCATTTTTGAGACAAAATTAAGTTTATTCACAGGAACATAATCCAGGCATATTTGGGATAGGTAAGCATCTTTGGTTGTTGTTGAGAATAAAATTAATATTTTCAAACTCTAAAATGACTCCATTTGTACGTATACTATGTTGTGTGTTTGATATTTGACAGAATGCGAATCAAAAAGTTACGACATCAAAAATTACATTTACAAAATTAAAAGTTATGAGTACACTGTCGTCAGTACGAATACGAATTTCTCAGATGAAAGGAAGTGGTCAAAAATACCCTTGTGTCATTTTCCATTTGATTTGAATCAAGTTTTTCCGATGGGTAGAGCTGCACTGTGATAGAGACGCCCCTGGTGACAGCAAATCTAATTGGCTACCAAAGACGGTCTAGTTACGCTCACTGTAACTTTTTGCTAGATTTCCCTGAAATTGGTCGACATATTGCGGTGAAGTAAAGAGTCAGAGGACGGGCGTAACGAAGTGACGACAGAGCTGCAACGATTCAGAGACAAGCAACTGGAAACAACCACAGAAGAAGAACAATGACCATAGATGGCCGCTGACTGGGTGGTGATTTCCTTTTATCACAGGTGAGTGAAGAATGTGAGAAAATGTGAGAAATCTTTAAATTCTTTTTACAGAAGTGACAACAGTCATAAAGCTCCATAATCCACCATTTTGTTTAGTCATCGGTAACTTTCTCCAGACTCCTCTGTGAACTTTCCAGTGCCTTAACTACGTCATCCTAAAGATTATGCTGATTGGTTGTAGTACCCTCCTATTGCATACAGAGCGATTTGAAAGACAACCTTTTAGCTCCTGCCTATGAAGCACCACTCAACCCATATGTGAAATGAATGGTGATAGCGTGGCTAGGCTATATTAATTGTGTATTTATTAATAAACACTTTAAAACGTAATTTCCGGCTCTAAGTTCTGCATTTGGGTTTGCTTGTTGTCTGGCCCTGTGTAAATTTCATGCTCAACTAAAACCAAAGACGCATGCATATCCCAAATATGCATGGATTACTTTCCTGTGAATACGCTTAATTTTGTCCCAAATATCCCTCCATATGTTTGGACTAGATATTTAAAAAGAAATATTGTTGGTAAGATTTAAATTTTTGCAACATTGTGCTGCATCATTTTCAGATGAGGACAATCTCTGCAGCACTTGTGTCTTTGAACAATCGCTGCAGAAGGAAACTCTTTCCATATACTGTACGTCATCTTTTCCCAAAACCCCACACTGTAAAGATCTTCAACAATGATGCGGAACTTCACGGCAGATCTTCTTTTAACAGCTGAGCATTTCGCTATAGGCAATCCAGCACATCAAAGTGTCTCCAAGGAGAGAAAAGGTAAAAATAAAACAGAGGGCCAAAGACTTCTTTGATCTGAGAAAACTGAATGAGAAGCATCTCCTCCTCTCAGAGCTAAAGATCTTTAACCTGTCAAGTGAGTTCATTTAAATGGCCACTGGTGGACAACGTGTACCTGAACCGAATGAATATACGGACGTTGTCTGCACAGAAAATAATAAAACCCATGATTTATTATTAAAAATTGTTATATTATAGAAAGTTTTGCAGGTAGAGCAGGGTCTTAAACTGGAAATTTCTATTTGTAAAAAATACAATGTCAATCAACCAATCCGAATTTATTCATATAGTACTTTTCATACATTCAATACAATTTTATTTATAGAGCCCCAAATCACAACAACGTCTCCTCACAGGGCTTTACAGGACAGAACAATCAACCACAGAAATATAAATAGAAAGTCCCAAGCATCCCCTGTCCCTAGACCCTCCTTCTCGACAAGAAAAAACTCAGAAACCCAGTGGGAAAAAAGAAGAAATCTTGGGGAGAACCACAGTGAAGGAGAGATCCACTCGCATGGACAAAGAAGCTATAGATGAACGTCCATTTGTAAATGGTAAATGGACTGCGCTTATATAGCACTTTTCCACCTTCATGGTACTCAAAGCGCTTTACATTAGCCTCACATTCACCCATTCACACACACACTCATACACCAGTAGGTTTCTAAGGTCTAAGGTCAGTCCTACTGGGGGCCTAAGTCAGGGTTCAGTGTCTTGCCCAAGGACACTTCAACATGTGGACAGCCAGAGCTGGGATGTGAACCGCCAACCTCTCGGTCATTGGTCCATCCATCAGACAGGTGAGTGAGGTGGTCTGGGGCATACATGATGCATGTAGCACAAAGTGCTTTACATCAGACCCCCCCCATTACCCTGCAGTTGTAGGAAAAAGTTCAAAGATTTTAAATATTAAAAGGATAATAAGAAGAAGAGAATAAAAGTCTACATATAAAATAGCAGAATGAACTAATGTTAAAAGTAAAAATGTACTTATTAATTAATTAAAAGCTAAGTTAAAAAGGTAGGTTTTCAGTTTTCAGCGGACCTCAGGTCCTCAGGTCTACTGTTCCATAGACTGACATGTTGTGAAACTATCTATCTATCCGTCCGTCCGTCCGCCCATTCCAGCTCATTGAATTGCACCAATATATTTTTATAGAATGAATGTGTTGAATCAGAATGTCCTTAATCGCTCTGGGTTGTGATTTGGGTGTGAATCGTATTGCATTATTAGGTGCCACTCACATATCCTGAGAGTCTGAGTCCTTTTTCCGGGACAAGACTTTTTACAGCTTTATTAAACTAACTAACTAAAAAACTAATTAAAGAAAAAAAAACACAAAAATGTTCTTCACTGCAAAGGACATGCCATAAACATTTTTAAAATGCATCTGAAAGAACTGTTGCATTGTACTGTGTTACGAACCGAAAGATGGAATAGGAGGTATGAAGGAAGTAACAAATGAAAAAGCCAGGTTAGGCAACAGACCAGATGTAAACTAAACAATAGATCGGGAATTTATTCAACATAAGATAACTCAAAGAAAAGGTTCCACGAGCACACACAGCTCTTCAATAAAGCACACACAGCTCTTCAGCAAAATACACACAGCTCCACACAGGACCACTGAGAAGTGAAAATGAGAGCGAGAGAACACTTCTGTCCCGCTTTTTAAGGCCTCCCCTTCTAATCAGCCTGATCAGCCACACCTGCCACTGCAGCCTGCAGAGAGAGAAAGGGAAAAAGCAGTACACCCAGACAAGGCACATAACAACTGTTTCCCAAAAAGCCAAATATTTATCATAAAAAAGTCAAAATTGTGCTTTAATGGGTCTCAAGAGGATAATATATGGGATCGTAGATGCTGTATCACAGGGGTCTCAAACATACGGCCTGGGGACCGCATGTTTTTTCTCTCAAAAAACAATGTTAAATTGTGAAAATATTTACATTTACAAACTATCTTGTAGAAATAAAAAGTGAACAAACATGAACAGCCTGAAATGTCTCAAGAAAATTAAACACAATTTGACCCATTTTCTGCTTTTGTTACAGACAGCGATGTGAACTCCATGCTGCGGAACTCATTTGCATCGCTACACTCCCCGCAGATGCTCGGTGGGCTTGGTGGGTGTTCCCGAGATGCTTGGTGTGGGCGGTAACAACTACAGTATTAGTGCCGTTCATGTAATATTTTGGAGACGAAACAACCGCAGCACCGCAACTGCACTTTCCCTGTACACAGCAGGACCATCTAATTTAAACAAATGAACAAGTAACCTACTTACCATCACCCACAACAATCTGTTACTTTCTTCCATGCTTCATGGTACATTACTTTGTCCCTATAGGAGGCGGCCTCTGTGGGAGGAGACTCTGAAGCTCTTTAGGACGCTGTATCGAACCAGCGCAGTAGACCCATGTTCTGTAGAACGGTCCGCGTCTCCAGGCTTGTGGAGTCCAACTTTTTAGCAATTTTTCTTCAGCAGATGATAGTCTGCCGGCCATATACTGTTCTTGCACTGTTGAGCTGAACCTTTGATACTAAAAGTGCTGGTCTAGGTTGAGAAATTACTGTTAAAGTGTCTGTTACTGGGAGCCAAAAGAGCCGTGATGAATGAGGGTCAAAGGGTAACGAAAAGCATCATAGGTAGCTCCCTCATAGCCAATATGATGCTACGTACAGTACGTATGTGATGTATTTATGTACGGGTCATTCCATGTCAAATCACCCAATTTTTTGGACAAATTTAACCCTACCCCTACCCCTACTGAAACTTTGTCCTAGGGGTAAGTCTGGCAGGAAAAAATGATTCTCCAATTTTTATATTAATCGGACAAACCGTTTCCAAGATATAGCTGCCAACATTCTGCCGATTTTAGCGATTTTTGACGATGCCGCCATTATTCAAACTGCAATAACTTCTGAACTACTGGTCCAATTTTCATGAAATAGGTGTCATTCTGTCAGAAACCTTTCAAGGAAGCCAAATCGTAAATCAATTTCAACATCTGATCACGTTTTCATGTAATGACATGACTTGAAATCAAATATTTAACCTTGAATTTGACCTTGTGGATCACATGACCTTGACATGAATTTTGGTCCATTTCATAGCCTTTCATAGTCTGCAAATAATATGCAAAAATCACAGGTGTAATATTTTTTGTTAGTGCTACAGGATAGTTCAAATATACATTGACCTGAAATATATGTTTAATATATACCAAGACTGGACAAGTAAATAGTTATTATATGAAAAGTTGATGCACACATTTATATTTGTTCCTCGGAATAAACATCCTATTGTATTTCCTGAAATTCATCGAGTGAAAACCTATATTGTCAATTCTAATTTACATGTAATATATTTGATAGAATAACTGAATTGTTGTCATCATCTTTTCCAGTAGAAGAACTTAAACTTCTTGTTATGTGTAGCACGTTTGAGGAGCAAAACCTTAAGACTATATGTCTACACCATGAGAAAGAATGTCTTCTACAGTTTTCCACCCTGAAAAAGAAATGCTGTAATCCATTTCACTGCCAAATCTAGAACAAAGTCACTACGATTTATAACATCACAATTTTTCCTACCAAACATTACCCCTAGGACAAAGTTTTAGAAAAATCTGAGGGGGTAGAGTTAAACCCATTGGGTGAATTGACATAGAATGACCCGCACATTATGTACAGTAATGTACTATACAGTACTTGTATAGTAATTTACTGTATTATTGTCTTGGGGGTGTCACTTTCCTTTCATAAATAGAATTTTCTTTCACATTCAGAGATGAAAAATTAAGGTAAAGGTTTTTTGTAACTTGGATTTTATGTTACCTGGGTCTTTCGTAAGTAGAGGTACCACTGTACTTATTTGGCTTATGAGTGGTTGGTAAGTATTAACTTTTTTTTAGTCTTTCAGTTGTCTTTTCATTCATTTTAATATCACAAATATAATTTACAATTAAAGATTATTTCAAAGTTACAAAGTCTTTTGTCTCTCAGTCAGGAAAGTCGTGCTTGAGTCCTGAGTGATGCATGCAGCAAGCAGTTTTTATCACCTTCTCTGCTTTGCGGAAATTCCATTGTCGACCCCTCCTTTGTTTCAGGTAATTTTACGTTTGGGGGTGTCTTCTCTATGTCCCTTGGTAAGAAAGATTCCCCACCCCCCATGCACTCCTCAACTCTCAGGTCTTCTGAGCAGACTCTCCTGTTACAGCTTTGTCTCAAAATTCAAAGCCCAAGAATGTTACATTTATATAAAACATTACATTAATATTTATATCTTGTAATTTCCCAACACACCTGTTACTCACATCTTTTTTGTTTGTATAGTATATAAAAGTAAGCATTTTCATAATTTATTTTTTGGCACTAAAACAGAGACAAATATTTGGAGTTGTCATTGTTTATAGGTTATCATCATTTTACTGGAGATCAAATTGGGCTGAATGTAGCCCCTGAAAAAAATTAGTTTGAGACCCCCACTGTATTGCAATGCCTATTGTACCAACTTTACAACTAAAATCCCCATGTTTAAGTCAGTGTTACTGAAAAGAATGAGAATTCTTTAAAAATCTTCCCCAAAATCAACTCTGTTCAAGATTTGTGAACACACATATGGAGAGGCTCCTGCCTGGCGGGAGGTTGACGTCCCCCAGGGGCCAGGAAGAAAAGGTTTGTCTCTCGTCACCGTGTCACAACAGCTGTTGTGTTTGACCTTCGGGCCGTGATCAAAGAGGACTGCTTTGTCTGCTGTTAATATCAAATGATGAACATTCAGCTCCTGCGCTGCCCTTTATTTTCACTGCCAAACAGACAGCAGGAACACATCAGCCGGCCCTGATTGGTATTCACAGACGCTTGTATAAATGATTATGAGGCTGCCGGATGCTGTCTGACAGTAAAGAAGAAGACTGGCTGCTCCAAAGAAAGTGAGAGAGAAATAAAATTAATAAAAAGTGCAATTACTCTTTCTCTTTTGTCGTAGAAGAATTTGCACTTTGGACACATTTTCAAGTCAAAGAATACACAAAGTTACTGAAATGTGGGGTTAACCCCTAGGAGTGTCAGTGTATTTCAACTGGTTTTTTTTTATCCTTTTTAAATTTTGTCTTCATAAATCTCTTTTTAATGTTTTGAATTATGCTTTCATATCTCTTTTTAATATGTTTTAAATTTTGCTTTCATATCTCTCCTTTTAATAATTTTTAAACTTTTAACTTCGTATCTCTCTCACATTGAACAAACAAAAAAACACTAACCAAAAACAAGTGGTGCCCGCCACAACAAACCTCGCCCCCCTTGCACACATTTGACCTGATTTGCCCTATATCTTATCATTACGAAAACACATTCTTGGTGACTGTGACCTTTGACCTACATTCACCAAAATTTCATGGGCTCTATTCTGGACCACCTTACACCTTTCCTGAAAATGTCAAGGACATTGATTTGGTAGTTTTTGCATAAAGTTGCTGACAAACAATCAGACAAACAAAAACAATACCCCTCCCCTATTTTGGGGGCAGGGTCAAAACCAAATTAGATTAAACATATAATATATCTAAATATGATGCAAAAATCTTGTTTACCAGTTACAATTGAAATCATCATTACTGACTATTATTATGTAATTAGTGATATAGTATCGGGATTGGAGGCAGAGAGTTTATCTGTGATGCTTCTTGTCACTCCTTTTCGAATATCCTTTTAAAAAATATACTTTCTTGTTTACTTTGTGTTTTGTAATTGTTTGCTTCCTGAAATTTTTATTTCAATGTTGTGTTTCTTAACGTCCGCCAATCAGGAAACATGTATCACTCCATATTTGATATAAATAAATTAAAATAAATGATGCCATTGGCCCCACCCCCTATCTATGTTCAGAGAAACTGAAGTGCCGGCCGATCTCCACAGGAGTCAAACTAAGCCTTTTACCTTTGACAGTGTGCAACTGTTTCCATGAATAAACCAATTAGCTGCATTTTCATGTTCACAGGTAAAGCATTGTGCCAGAAAACAGCATGAAACACAGACAACCACCAGGTCTTTTCCCCTCCTGCTGAGCATGATCACACTTTAAACTTCTCCAACAAGTACAACATTACAATCTAAGTTATAATAAGAAGCTTTGTTCTACCTTTAACATGCTGTGAATCTGGGTTCACAAAGATGGCAACAGCAAAAATACACAGGAAAGCTTTGAAATAGTTTCAAGCGGCTCTTAAATCATGGCTGTGTGGAATCCATGTGGGAGTGTGTTCACACATCTAGATGAAAATTAATACAGGTAAAGTTAGGTGAATTAAAGTATCTGGTTTTTAATGTATTTTTTGGTACTTGAACAATTAACAAATATACAGTTGAGGAACCTTAATTCATAAGTAACACTGGTCTACAGATAAAATAAGTAAAATACCTCCACAATCAAATTAATAAAATGTTCCTACGTGTGTTAGTGATAAAGAATGCTGGTTGGTTCAAGTTTCCAAGATAAGTCTGGGGTCAACATGTGAAATTGTTAGAATGAACAAGAGAATAGGTTTTAGTCCAAAGGAATATTGGTCTCAAATCTACCAGATCTACTTTAAAACACTGTCTGCACATTATGATCCATTCACTTTACAGGTTCTTTCTAATTAACAATTCTCTATTCTAGTTTATAGTAGCGCTGTGGCCTCGTCATTCTTTATTGTAGTTTAGAACAACAATGTCTAGACCTGAACCTCAGAGTGTAGACATGTAAACACAAAGGAAATAGCGTTAATGACCTCCACCAAGGAGTTTGTCTGTCTGTCTGTTAGTTAACAGACAGACAGACCCTAACTCAAAAAGTTAGGGTCGGATCTTGATGAAAATTTCATGACGTGTTGGATATGTCACAAGAAACAAATTATTAGATTTTAGTTTAGATTTACCGCAATGTAAAAATTGAAAGTGATCCAGAATCCAGGATCTCTTCCGGATCACCACCAAAATCTAATAATTTCCAGACCTCCCCATTACTAACCTACCCTGCAAATTTCATCAAGCTCCGTCCATAACTTTTTTAGTTAACTTGCTAATTAACAAACAGACAAACAAACTCTGGCAAAAACATAACCTCCTTGGCGGACCTTTCTTCATTTGGGGGGGGGGTCTACCTTGGCAGGTCCTTTTCTAGTTCTGAATTACTTTATTTGTAAAAAAATCTGAATTAAAAAACACCATGTAAACCTACAGACTGTAATATTATGTTATAGTACAGTATGTTTTATTCCACACTGTGAGTGCCTTATATTTAGGGAAATATATATTGAGAAACAAATCAAAATAAAAAAAAATAAACCATTCATTGACATTGTGCCTTATAATTATGTGCGCCTTACAGTGCAGAAGATACAGTATGGTCTAAAAAATTGTAGAGCAGTGAAATCAGTAATGTCCTTTATTCCTACAAACAGTGTTGATTGTGTGACTTTTCTGCTTTGTAAATTATCACTGATGTCAGAACCTGATCCTGACTGTTTGACTGGGTGACGTTCCTTATGAAACAGCAGAGAACACTAACGTCCAGGGCCTAAAAATGCACTAACATTTTACTCTTCCACTGGTGATAAAAAAAGTGACGGTTGTATTTCGACTGTACTGATAATAATGCAGCAGAGATGGGTCAGCTCACACCACTAAATCTTTTCTGAGCCACATCTTGAACGGTTTTGCCTTGGTTTGAACTGGCCTATACAGTTTATGTTTTTGTCAATTTTCATCAGTTCCCCTGGTAAAATGCTGTCTGAATGGCAACCCTTAGATTTCTTCAGGGAAGACTGTGTTTCTTTACAGCAGCGTTACATCCTCTGGGGCTCAATAACATCTACTGTTATGTCTGCACCAAATAAACATCAGAAATGCAAAACAAAACAAGTATTCAGAGAATTCCTAATCTCACCCCTATTTTGTGCCAATTTCACATTTCTATGACAACCCGTTCTGGAATTAGGCATTAATGGGCAATAATGTGATTTTGGCCTTTCTGCTAAATGTGACCTTGACCTTTGACCTTTTACAATATTGACAATTTTGTTATATGTATATATGTATCAGTGCGTGTAATATTATGATAATATACCCAGCACTGATTAAGTGCTAGTTATTGTTTTGTCAGTTGTCAGAATCATTACAAGGACAGAGTTAAACTGTATAGAATTCAATCTGGATCTGACCCATTCAAGGGTTAGGGCCACCCTAACCCTAACCCTAACCCTAACCCTCTCCCAGCAGTGTCCGTGTGCGGAGTCATGGACAATAGGATCTGCATGTCCTGTGCTGACCTGTGACCTCGGACCTTCTCCCTCACCCCCCCCCCCCTTCATTCATTTATAAATGGACGTTCATCTATAGCCTGTCCGTCCATTAGAGTGGATCTCTTCTTCAATGTGGTTCTCCCCAAGATTTCTTCTTTTTCCCACTGGGTTTTGGAGTTTCTTGCTGAGAAGGAGGGTCTAAGGACATGGGGATGCTTGGGACCTTTTATCTATTTCTGTTGATTGTGTTTTTGTAAAGCCCTGTGAGACGACTTTGTTGTGATTTGGGGCTTTATAAATAAAATTGAATTGAATTAAACTGTAGTTGTTCTAAACCCTTTGTTTACTATTGGACCCTGAGTATCAAAGCCAAACGAGTGTGAAGTCTGCATTAGTAAATATATCTGATGTCAGAGCTAATGATAAACTATTTTTTAACTTATTTCCTACTGTGCAGAGGTCTTCCTTCCAGCAGCTGATGATCATCTGCTGATAAAATTCGATGTCACTCTTTCTGCGTTTCATATTAATTTGAATCTCCTCTCACAGGGCTCTTCCTTATCATCTAAGCTTTGGCATTAAAAATCCACTTAACAAGTTCAGAGTCCTTTACACTCTTTTCATTTCCAGATAGCGCACTTGTGCTTTCATCACCTCAAAGTCACATTAGTATGTAGGCCTCATCCTGAGTCTCCATCCATGTGCCATTAGCTGACATCATGTGTAATTTCCTCTTCTATGGGCACATGAATTGTGGGTATTAGCATCTACAGTTCATATATCTAACATGTGTGTGTGTGTGTGTACATGTGCAGCTGCCTCAGATCCATCACTGCATATCAGCAGATTAGACATGTGAGTCATTACTGAGGACAAATTTCTTTCAAGTCAGTCACCATTATGAGGAAATGTGTTGTCTGTAAGTAATTCCTCAGCTAAAATGAAAATGTGAATTGTGTTATATATTACCACTAAAGCAGAGAGAGAACTGCCACAGAGTACATGAAGATTTATACCATGCATTGCGCCGTGTATCCATATTTCACAGCGAACTCATTACCTGAACTTTATCAGTCAACATCCCTTACATACAGTAAAGCAGATTTAGGCTGTGAAAGGTTTATCTTTATGTCAAGTTAAGGACTCTAGTTACATTGAAACTGATGGAAAGTTTATGTAAAACTTCAATGCAGAGTATTTGACTCAGCAAATGTGTAGAAATGTTTGAAGAATGAAATAAAATCATCATATCCCATGGTTAAGTAACATGACTGAGTGAAAATAGACAGGTTGGACCGATGTGTGTCATCCCTAGTTTCAGTTTAACACTCTGAGGTGGTTGACGTTTGCCTGGTTGTCATGACTTTCCAATGTTTTTACAGTAAAACCTAGCTTCCATAATATACACTAACGGAATAATGTCAAGAATAGAACATAACACACATGAAAACTAAAACTATACAGATAAACTTGGTTCATGTTCTGTCATCCCAGCAGGATTCCTGGGGTCACGAAATTCTTGTTTCTTAACAAAAATATTTGATGTGTCATAGGCAGACCAGCTAGTTTTGATAGGAAGCAAACGTGACGTTCGGTTTTATGTGGGCTTAGTCAGAGATTACAATGCATCATGTATGTGACATCACACTCCGGTCAGCTATGGTGTGGAGTCTTTGGTGAGGTCACATGGGCACCACGTGTGTAATCCAAATTATTAACTCGCAACTGAATCAACCATTGGTTAACAGAAGTAGTTGAAACGCACATCAATAATTAGCAATTATTATGAGGTACAACATGTGTGTGATTCAGGGCACATGACAAAGCAGATATGATTTTAGGATTATATTTCCCATTGAATACCATTCATTAATTTTCCAATCTCAGGCCTCATGAGCCTCCCGGAAGGCATGGAGATTTAGGGCCAATCCCATTTCTATTTTGAACCCCTACCCCTTCCGCCTATCCCTTGCCCCTTTAAACGTAGGGACAAGGCGTAGGCCTAGAAAGGCAACCCCTACGAAATGGGACAACGCTCCAACACTCGCGTACGTCATCAGTTCACGCCACCAGTTATGACGTAACCGAAGGCGACAATTGTTACCAGAAGTTAGCAAACAAATCTGCTGATGTGCTTGTCACTCTTTCCATGGCTGTTCAGCTATTTGTACATATGTCTGGATTGATTCGGAGGAATGCCATGAGGCGAATACGTCTTCTACGTTTGGGAGCACTGCTGAACAATGCTACGGTATGTAGAATGAGAAATTAATACAAATAACGAGTGAGCTCTGATGCTCAAGACCAGACAAAAGGCTCCTCTCTGGTAGCCTCCATGTGTGTTTGAAAGTGCTTTTAACTGTAAAGTTGTGATATCGTGTTTGAGTAGTTTAAATTATTAATTGCAGTTCTGTCATAGCCTGGCTAACCCAGCTGTAAACAATCGGCTAACGTGTAGCTTTTTGCTACTCTCCTCCTTCCGTGAACATGTAGTTGACATAAAATACATGCGCCGGATTGTATGTGTTATTAATGTGTTGGTTTGAGTGTGTGAAAGCCAGATATTTTAGACAACTAAGCTAATATCCTTCCTTTTTTTCTTTCCAGTTGGGTCGTCTTGTAAAATACTGTCAGCTGGACCACTACATGACTGTTCTAAGGTTGTGTTGTGTTGAGGCGAGGTTGGCAGTCCTTGTGTAAGGGGATGGTGTGGTGGTCCATGGCTCAGCGGAAGTACTGGGCTACACAGTGTTCTGAGAGACATGACATGGCATACACTTCCAGTGTAAAAAAAAAAGGTGTTTCAGAATTAGGTACTAATGGCTCTGTGTACAATACATGTTATTAACAATCCTTTTTTTTTTTTTTTTTTTTTTTACAAACACTACCTATTAGCATTCTTAAAGACCAATACATAACATATGGCTGTATGCTTACCATAGCAGTAGAGATGTGTTCCTCCTTTGCACCTGCATCCACCAACAGCGGAGGATCCATTGATGGTCTGGTGTCCAACACCTCATGCATTTTCTCCCCAGCATCTGTCCGTCACCCAGAGCTTTTGTGAGCATCCATATAATCTGTAAATTACATGTTGGAAAACAGCTGATTTCCACAGCAAAAATGTAAAATACAGAGGGCTACTTCATAATAAATGACAACAAATTACTTAAGAAACGTTAAATATGGGGCATGGATCATTTGGATCTACCACAAAAGTAGCACTGTGTCTTTATGTGTTAAGTTGTAACAAAGAAATAAAATATCCCTCTAATGTCAATTCAATCACATTTAAGTTCAGTTTACTTTTATGGTTTAGCATTTGCTTTGACCTCTCTGGAATCACTGGTTCATATTGAGTGACCAGACTGGAGGCAGTGGTCTGAGCCACAGAGCAGAAAAAAATATAACACTAATAATGAAACAAACCACTATGAGGAACATCAGACTTAAAAAATACTCACTGCCACTGTTGTTTGACCAATGCTTTTCATTTCAGAAACTGTGCCTCTTTGTCGGCGCGAAAATCTGATCAACTGTTTGGTTTGAGCTGGAGTCTGTGAAACACACGGTCATACTTGTGATAACAGTAAGAGGAATAACGCACACAAAACAGCATCTCTGTGGTTACAACAAAACAACTACATAGCTTGTAAATACTCGGGTTTCAGCTTAAAAAACCTGACAACTGTATTGCTTTACTTTCACAATAATACCTTCAGCCTTCAACTCATTGTTCAATTACTACTCCATGTTAAACTAGCGATTTTCCATGTACGTTTTATGGAGAAAAATACCACTACACATTGCGACAATGTCAAACTTTATACAACACCTCAGTTATTACACCGTAACAAGAGTTATAAAGTGTTATTAAGGAAAAAATACTCACATTTGTGTGCTTCCTTCGGTGATGCCGCCGCCATTTTTAAAATGATTCGCGTTGTGTTCTGGGAAATATCTCCTACCCTCCAAACGAAATGCGCTCCTCCAAACCCCTACATTTGAAGGGGTGAAAAGCCATAGCCCTTACCCCTACCCCTCCGCGTTAAGAGAATTGGGACAGCCCTTCCCCTTCACGTGAACGCGCAAAATGGAGGGGTAGGGGTAAGGCATAGGGCCAAGGGGTGAAATGGGATTCAGCCTTAAGCTCCCCATCTAGCATCTACCTTTAAAAAAGGACACACCGCCGCATTCCGAGACAGACAAACAGAGTACCAAGTGACGCAGCCACAGCTCATAGCCAGACTAATGTATGGCAGTTAAACCCGACACCCACGTCCAGATACTCAACATTATCGCTCCCACATCCTCTTCATCTCCGTTCCATGCTTCAGCAGGTTGTCTCCTTTCATCTCACTGTCATCTGTCTAATATTCTGACCACAACTGCAGCAGACCAAACTTCCTAACTGGACTGGACTGGACTAATTGACTGACTGACAGAGCTGAGCTGAGTGAGTAAACAGATTTTTTTTTTCTTCCTCTGGATTGTGGAATCAAACTGTTTTTTGTATGGACTGATTTTTTTTTTCATTTCTCACTCTTCTTTTGCTGCTGATACTGTTAAAAGGTACAAAAAAACAAGAAACAAGAAAAACACAAAGCAAACATTTTGAGTTGATTTTGTCTTGTCTGAAGGGGATTGGGGATTTTTTTTCTGTGCTTGATTTAATTGGGGAATCGTGAATGTGTTTTACCTTATTTGGATATACATGTTTCTATTGGAAAACAGTGAAAATGTGATTTATTAATTTTTTTTATGTAATTTAATGCGTAGGGTGTGTTTAATGTAAATGCATCCTTTGTGTACATTGTCCAGTGACCAAGCAAATATAAAATATTCAAAATCTTAAATATCAGGAGAAAACCCCTGGCTGGTACGCCTTAGAACCCATATAATAGAATAACATAAAAATAAATCAATAAACAAGAAAAGCACTACGAGAGCGCAACCCTCCGCCAAAGCAGACCTACCCCCTTCGAAGGAAGAGAGGTTCACTGTCTGTTTTTTCAGCAATATTACTCAAAAATTTATTGATGCATTTTGATAAAATTTTCAGGATGTGTTGGGAGTGTCACAAGGAACAAATGATTACATGTTGGTGGTGATTCGGAAGAGATCCTGGATTCTGGATCACTTTGACATTTTACAATGGCTTCTTTCTTCAGCCAGACACCAGTAGAATCCAGGAGTCAACACCATCTTCACCAGCTGCCCCTCTACACTGGTAACTCTAAACAACCCACTGTACCAAAAGTTAACTAAATGGGTGCACTCCAAATAGAACTAATGAGTACTGTAAAATAACCTATCAAAAATAAAATTTATAAACAAATGTGTGTGAACTTATTTGTGTATTTTAAAGCTAATGTAACTGAATAAATGCAAAAAATATTAAGTGTAGGTGCAGAGGGTTAGAGACTTATGGTGTGGACGCGGCTGTATCCATCACACAAGGGATACCTGCAAAGTAGGAATTTCATTTTATATATGACAATAAATTTATTCTTTTCTATTCTATTCAAATGGAAACTTCTCCTTCACTGATTCACTTGTCAGATTGATCTGACTGAAGGACTGGTAGTGGCTGATTACACATTTTGAATCGACTGAAAACACTGTAGAAGGTACCAGTGGAGGCCAATCACATGCAACACACCAAACAGACTAATATCACCAACCTCACCAGGCCGCCTGATGACACCTGTCCGCTTGTTTTTGCCTGAGCCCTTTTCTGACGGTCAGACCTTCTGACAAGAGGCTACCTCATGACTTTTTTTTTTCTCTTTTTCAAATATTAATGAAACCTCTCAATTTCTTGCTTGAAAGAAGCAGAATCATCATCTGAAAACTTGATTGTTGCAGGTCTATTGCACTTTTTAATGACCTTTCAGTAATTAAATATCTTCTCCCTCGCAGGCAAAACACATCCACAGATAAACGTGAACCGTTTTACATCGACTTTGCCTCTTGGATCAGTCTTTGACAGAAATAGTAAACCTAAAAAGAATTGCAGCTCAACCCTCAGGTGATCTTCTGTTATAATTATCAGTACTGACAACTAATGAAGAGAACACAGATCAAAATATTTTGGTTAAACAATATGTTGAAACAAGGTTCTATTCATCTAAATTACACAGTGTGTCTTGTTTTTATGTCAGCCCTGCAATGAACCAGGGACATGTTCAGGCTGTAACCTGCCTAGGGTGACCACCTGCTCATGAGCGCAAGTGGGGACAAGGGGGATGTTTTTGAGGGACAATGTGGGATGTTGCACCGCCCCTACTGGTGGCATACTCACAGATAGTGGATTTTTAGCCTAGCTGTGCTAGACGCCTCTAGCAGCAGCAAATCTAATTTGCTACCGTAGATCAGGGGTTCTCAAACTTTTTTGGCCCAGGTCCCCCTTGGAGGGGTGAAATTTTTCCATGTCCCCCCTCATCCTCGCGATACTGAAAATGATAAAAAAAAAACCACTTCAACAATGATTATTATGAAACAATGCTAACCTTTTTAATAGTGCTTTTGTGCAAACCAGCGAAATTTTCAGGTATTATAATATAAATGACCACTTCAGAAACAAAAATTTTAAATAATTTTAAAATAATAAACGGAACAAAAGACACACAAAACCTTGTGTGTGTGTGTGTGTGACAGACAGACAGACAGACAGACAGAGACTTAATGAGAGGGATGGGCTTGTCAAACTCAATATAACTATCAATGTACTTTCTCTTTTTAGGGTTAGGGCATTTGTTTTTGTCATTGTCATTTTCATTTCCTTTACCACTTCTTGAGGAACTTGGCGGACACAAAAATCGATCCATGTTCGCTGCAGGGTGGCTAAAAATAGCCTGTGACTCGCTCCGTTTAAATTTAGTCAAGCTAGCATCAAACAGCGCTGTTACTTCCGCCCGCTCGCTACAAAATAAAACTTCCGCATTTCAAAATAAAACAGCAAAAAAAAACAAAAACAAAACCGTAAATAATTTCGCGTACCTCCTGGACATGCGCCACATCCCCCTAGGGGTCCGAGGACCCCAGTTTGAGAACCGTGGCCGTAGATGATCTAGTTATGTTCAATGTAACTTTTGGCTAGATTTCCCTGAAACTGGATGACGAATCATGGTGAAGTATAGAGTAAGAGGGCGGGCGTAACAAAGTAATGCTGTGACAATTCAGAGAGAAACCACCGGAAAGCACCATAGGAGAAAAATGATAATTTGGGGCCGACTGGGTGGTGATTTCCTTTGATCAAAGATGAGTGAAGAATGTGAGAAAACGTCAGCAATCGACAACAGTCGTTAAGCTCCATAATCCAACATTTTTGTTTAGTCATTCGTAACTTTCTCCAGACTCCTCCATGAACTTTGTGCCGCTCTAACTACGTCATCCTAAAGATCATGCTGATTGGTTGTGGTACCGTTCTATTGCATCTGGAGGATTTGAAAGACAACCTTTTAGCCCCGCCTCCCCTGACTATGAAGCATGACTGGTCCCATACATGACATGAATGGGGATAGCGCAGGTAGGCTACAGACACCTTACATCAGGGGTCTCAAACTCACTTTCTTTCAGGGTCTATATTCAGCCTGATTTGATTTTCAGTGACTGGACCAGTAACATTATAGAATCACATGTAAATGTTTGATTTAGTGCAAAACACCCCCATTAGATTATGAAACTATTTTCTTTTACAAATTATACAAAAATTATGGGAATAACCAGAAAAAATGCTCAAATTTCCCAGGAAAAATAAATGCAATTTTAACAATGTTTTGCTTCAACATATAATTTTTACATGAAGAAACAAAAAATGGTTAAAATTGTAGTGAATATTCTTTAGAGATGTTGTTCATACTTGGTTTTGCAAATTTTATTGTTATATTATAGTTTGTAAATCTAAATATTTCCATATTTTCATGCAAAAAAATTTTAACGAAGAGAAATTGTCATTATCGTCATAATGTAAAAAGTTTTTCACATCAAATGCAGAAGAAAAAATTGATTTATATATATATATATATATATATATATATATATATTTTGTAGATTTTTATGTTATTTGACTCCAAAACTCAAAATTTTTATCTTTTTTTTAGTGCAAATACTTAGTTATTTCCACTAAGGAGGTTATGTTTTTGCTGGAGTTTGCTTGTCTGTCTGTCAGCAACATTACTCAAAAAGAAAAGTGACGGTTAGGGAGGAGTTCTGGGGTCACAGGTCAGCACAGGACACAAGTGAGTCACTGCAGATCCTGTTGTCTATGGCTCCTTATACAGATACTGCTGAGAGAGTTGAGAGAGTGGCAGAGGTTGCAGGCGGGCAGAGGCTCTAGTTTTACAAAATATCCAAATGCAAAATATATGAATAATGTGAAAAAAGTGACTTTTCATTAGTAAAATAAGGGCAAATTCAACAATATTCTGCCTTAACTTATCATTAGTCCATGTGTTTTATTATAGGTCTGATCAACAAAGACACTAAACTCTTCGTAACAGAAGCAGAAAATGTTTCAAATTGTGCTTAATTTTTTTTTCTTTAGACATTTCAGGTTGTTCATATTTTTTCAAATTATTCACATTTTATTGTTACAGGATAGTTTGTAAATGTAAATATTTTCATAATATAATATTAGTTTTTCCACTAAAACAAAGACACACATTTTTCTTTAAATTGTCATCCCTTATAGATCGAGAAAAAAAATGAGAAGCAAATATAGTTTGTTTGTTTTTAAAGATCATTCTGCCCTTCAGCCCAGGGGCCACATTAGAACCTTTGGTGGGCCACATGTTTGAGACCCCTGCTATAGAGTGATCATGAAAGTGTAATTGAACCTATTATAAGGACCTTGAAATTATATTTTGAAGTCTTAAAAAGTCTGTTGTGTTCCTTTAAAATAAGTTCCACATAACCAATCAGAAATACGAAGAGCTGCATACTGTATATTTCATGAAAATGACAAATTATTTTGTTAAATAAATCAGAAAGGTAATTCTATAACATAAGCTAAAAGCAAAATAAAGGCTGCAGCCAAAACCTGCTGGTAAACTGCCAACAAACTGTCCACTGTGTGAATATCTACATCACTATTCTTATCAGTAGCACATCATTAATGCATAAGAGGATCAGACTAGGGTTGAATTTTGTATTCTATGTGGTGCTTGATGCATTTATGGTGTTAGGCTTTACTGTTCAAACTGCAACCCAGTGCTGTTAAATGGAGTAAAGAATAAACAGAATTTAAAGCATGACATGGGCTAATGATCAAATGTCATGAGATTAACTTTGCTTTAGCGCTTTAATCATTCTCTGTTGGAAAACCAAAGAGTTTTATGGGCTGTATAGTTATTTTTTTCCTCACAGATCTTCCCATATGAAAGCATCAAAGAGGTTTTTTTTTTTAACCCCCCGGTATCTGGATGTAATTTTTACAGACACTTTTCACTTCATGTTAAAGGTACTTTCAGGGTAAGTGAGTAAAAGTGACCAAACAAGACACAGAAAAAACAATTCATTCATTAATTTTCAGTAAATTAGATTGTAATGGTGACTTCACTGATCTAAACAAAAAATCAATCAGGCATCTACAGCTGATCCAAAATGCTTCTGCCAGAGTCCTGACCAGTACCAGGAAACTGGACCACATCACACCAGTCCTCAAATCCTTACATGGTCTTCCTGTGGCTGAAAGGATAGAATTCTAAATATTACTCCTGGTCTATAAAGAACTAAATGACCTTGGACCCAAATACATCTTAGACCTGCTGGTTCCATATATGAAGCATCCAGAGCCCTGAGGTCAAAGGTCATCAGGGACAGGTTTACTGTGTGTTCCCATAATCAGAACCAAACAAAGTGATGCATCAGTTGTTCTGCTCCTCACCTGTGGAACAAACTACCTGAATACCTGAGGTCTGAGAAAAACTGTCATTTCATTTAAATCAGGCCTGAAAACATTATTGGTCACTGGAGCTTTTACTGAAATTATTGTCTTTTAAATGTTTTGATGTCTCTCATCTTAATTGTCTTTTAATGTATTTTAATAAGGTTTTTCATTTTAACTTTCTTATATGTTTTGTCTAAAGAACCTTGAATTGTCTTGTACATGAAATGTGCTATACAAATACATTTGCCTTGATGGGAATCAGTGGTGTTTTCTGAGACAACGCCTCTGTTTCCTTTAAGTGCTCGCAACAACTGTCTAACCCTAACCCAACAACTAAAACTAACGTGCATACGGATGCTGACAGATGAAGATCTTTAAAACTACGATACATTTATTTTTTTCAAAACCACTTGCATCTTGACAGCGCTGTATTTATTTATTTATGCATTTGGCAGATGCTCTTATCCACAGCGACTCACAGGGGAAAGTCAGCAATCAGCTAACCTGATACCTGGCTGACAAATAGCTAGCCCTGGGGCTAATTGTAAAGGCGCTACAAAATGTTTGACTACTCTGTCAACAGCCACTATAGATAAATATAATATAAAATGTGTATGTAGAAAGGAAAGAAGCATTCTGTACCTGTCCAGAAGGAAGAGGACCAACTCCTGATCATTCCTTTAAAATCCCTTAATTCTCTCCATTGGTTAAAAGCACTGCCCATGTTTATCCTGGTTTCGGCCCGTGCTCAGTAACATTCCCATTTTGCTTTCTTCTGCTCTTCTGTCCTTTTTCTTTTTGGTCTGGTTCCAGCGTCCATAAATATAAAACAGTAAATCAAAAAATTTGTTTTCCTGGGGAAAAGAACCTGCTCTTCACTACAATGCTCAGCCAGAAGTCGTGGCCTTTTACAGGTGATAGTCCAGCCGTAAGCAGTCCAATAATGTTGGCGTAGTGACACAGATCTGCTGTAAATTAGTCTATGACGTCATATGACTGTCAAAAACATAAGAGCTCAAATACAAATATAATGAGCACAGGATCAGGAATTGAGGGCGTAGAAACAGAAAACTGAGAGGTCAAAAGTAGTCTTGTGGCGAATAAAGTTTTAGTCTTGAACATGTACGTTAGGACAGAGTACAGATGGCGAAGCTGGAGCGCTGCTCTCTCTCTCTTCCAACTTGCTCGCTCGCTCTCTGAAAATTTTACTCTCGCTCAATCATTTTTCCAATACGGATATATGTCAAAAGTCTAAGACTCGACAATAGACTCGTTACTTTTCCAAACTAAACAGAAGTGACAGTATGAAAAATAAGTCACTTTATGGGGAAACACATAAAAATGCGAGACAAAATGTACTCGTACTCGTCTCCCGCTCCATCCGGGTCTGGGTCGCAGGGGCAGCAGCCTCAGCAAAGTAGCCCAGGCTTCCCTCACCCCACCTACCTCAGCCAACTCCTCCAGGGGAATCCCGAGGCGTTCCCATGCCAGCCAAGAGATAGAATCCCTCCAGCGTGTCCTGGGTCGACCCTGAGGTCCTCCTCCTCCTTGAACCGTCACCTTATCGTGGTGGAGGAGTTTGAGATCCCTAGTGATCCTGGGAGCTATGTTGTCGGGGGCATTCTGCCCCTGGTAGGGTCTCCCATGGCAGATTGGTCCTCGGTGAAGGGTCAGACTAAGAACGGTTCGAAGACCCTGATGACCGGAAAAAACAAGATCCAGTGTACCTGGCCCGGAGGGTTACCGGGGCCCCACCCTGGAGCGCGTGGGCGAGCGCCTGGTGGCCAGGCCTTTTTCCATGGGGTCTGGCCGGGTCCAACCCGAAGGGGGGATATGTGATCAGCTCCTTGTGGGCTCATCACCTGCGAGGAGAGGCAGAAGGGTCCGGTGCAATGTGTATTGGGCAGCAGACCAAGGCGGGGGCCTTGGCGGTCTGAAGCTGGAGACAAAATGTGACTTACTATATTATAATTATCTCATAGTTATTACTTTTTAATCCCATAATCTTCACTTTTATCTCATAACTGTGACTTTATTTCATAATGTTCACCTCAATCTCACAGTTGTGTATTTTTGTCTCATATGTGTCTTTTTTTTATCTCATAATGATGACTTTTTATCTCCATTTTAACTCCCCCCTTTTTTACAACATTTTCTACCCAAACCTACAAAACTTGACTATAACCTAATAAATCACATTTTATTCACACTAACTACCATTTAAGGGCTTTATTTTTGGATAATTTTGAAATGTTATGATTAGTCATGGTTAAATAGGTATTATTTCATCCATGGCAAACAAAAAATTGA
Source organism: Siphamia tubifer (assembly GCA_020466265.1). NCBI lineage: Eukaryota > Metazoa > Chordata > Actinopteri > Kurtiformes > Apogonidae > Siphamia > Siphamia tubifer. The sequence continues at coordinate 38,096,788 of CM035796.1, forward strand.
GTTTTACTTTTTTACAATTGAGAAGTTGTACTTTTCTGTCACAGTTCAAAGGAGACCCAAATGCAGAATAAAAGGCCAAAGGCAGAAATCAGGCAAAAAGATAGATTTTAATGAAAAATTTCCAAAACAAAAGAACAGTCTTTTCCAAAAATAGGATATCAGTCCTATTAACAAAAAGTAACAGCTCCAACAGGCAAAAATCAGAAATTAGATAATCAAGCAAAAAGTCAAAAATAAAGAAATAACTCACTGAGGGCTGGCAGCAAAGCAGGCAGGAACACAAACTAAGATCTGGCAACAAACAAAGGCAAATGACTGGTTTAAATACTGTGGGTGATTACCAACAGAAAATAGGTGAGTGTCCAAGCAGAGGAGTGGGAGGGGTGTGAGCAGGGAAGGAGCTGGAGGGTGGGGCTAGGAGCAGCATGCAGCTCCAGCAGAGTCCATGACAGTACCCCTTCCTCTATGGATGCCTCCAGGCATCCTACATGGCTGGTCAGGGTGCAGCTGGTGGAAGTCTCTGATGAGTGAAGGATCACAAATGTCCCTGGCAGGAACCCATGTCCTCTCCTCAGGACCGTAGCCTTCCCAGTCGACCAGATATTGTATACCCCTTCCCCGGCGTCGAGATTTTAGAAGTCTTTTGACAGTGTAGACCACCTCTCCATCGATGAGCCGGGGAGGAGGAGGAGGGTTGGCGGGCGGGAGGAAAGTGCTGGCCCGTACTGGCTTCACACAAGAGACATGGAATGTCGGGTGGATTCTGCGAAGGGTCCGGGGTAAGTGTAGATGGACAGCAGAGGGATTAATAATCTTTGACACAGGAAAGGGACCAACAAACCTTGGTGTCAGCTTCCTGGAAACGGTCCGAAGTGGCAGGTTCCTGGATGAAAGCCACACCCTTTGTCCAATGTGGTAGCGGGGGGCAACAGAGCGTTTGCGATCAGCTTGCTTCTTTTGCCGGGCAGAAGATCGCAGGAGTTGGGCTCGGGCACGTCGCCAAACACGGTGACATCTGCGTACAAAAGCCTGGGCAGAGGGCACGAGTGTCTCCTCCTCTTGCGAGGGGAATAATGGAGGTTGATAGCCAAAACATACTTGAAATGGGGAAAGCCCCGTAGAAGTGACAGGCAAGGAATTATGAGCATACTCAACCCAAGGGATGAGCTGGCTCCAGGAGGATGGGTTCTGGCTGATCATGCAGCGGAGGGTGGTCTCGAGGTGCTGATTGGCTCTTTCTGTTTGCCCATTGGTTTGTGGGTGAAAGCCTGAAGACAGCTCAACAGAAGCTCCTATGAGGGTACAAAAAGCTTTCCAGAAGTTAGAGGTAAATTGGGGTCCTCTGTCAAACACCACAGAGGTAGGCAGGCCATGTATCCTGAAAACATTTTGAATGAGGAGCTGAGCCATTTCTTTGGCAGAGGGCAGTTTGGGTAGTGGGATATAATGCACTGACTTGGAGAATCGATCAACAACCGTAAGAATCACTGTGTTACCATCTGAAGCTGGAAGACCAGTGATGAAATCAAGGGCGATGTGAGACCAAGGGCGTCGTGGGATGGGCAGTGGATGAAGTAATCCTGCTGGAGGACGGTTTGAAGACTTCCCTTGGGCACAATTGGGACAGGCAGCTACATACTCTGCAACATCCTTTCGCATGTGAGGCCACCAAAACCTCTGGCTGAGACTAGCCAAAGTGCGGTGGACTGGGTGGCAGGCAAGTTTGGAGGCATGAGCCCACTGGAGAACGGGCAGACAAAGGGACAAAGAGTTTTCCGATAGGTTCATTACCTGCGGATGGGTGTTGACGAAGGGCCTCCAGAACGGTTTGCTCGACATTAAATTGGGTTGTGGCGACGACATAATGGCTGGGCAGGATAGTATCTGATCCAGGGGACTCAGTTTCCTTGGCAAATTGCCTAGATAAAGCATCCGGCTTCAAGTTTCTGGAACCAGGGCGAAAAGAGAGGGTGAAGTTAAAACAGGAAAAAAAAAGGGCCCACCTTGCTTGTCTTGAGTTGAGACGCTTAGCAGTCCTTATGTATTTGAGGTTTTTATGGTCAGTCCAAACTATAAATGGTTTCTCTGCCCCCTCTAACCAGTGTCGCCACTCCTCCAATGCCATCTTGACTGCCAACAGTTCCCGGTTACCGATGTGCCTTCTTTTCTCATCGTCTGTCTCCCACAGAGAGAAATTATGACAAGGATGCAACTTGTTATCCTTAGGGGAACGCTGAGAGAGCACAGCACCCACTCCCACATCAGAAGCATCCACTTAAACAACAAATTGGAGCTGAGGATCAACTGTGACCAGGATAGGGGCAGAAGTAAAGGCTTTCTTGAGCTTAGTGAATGCCTCCTCTGCAGCAACTGACCAAAAAAAAGGGATCTTGGAGGAAGTCAGAGTAGTTAGAGGAGCAGCTAAAGAACTGTAACTGCGGATGAACCTTCTATAAAAATTTGCAAACCCCAAGAATCTTTGAAGCTCCTTCCGAGTAGTGGGCTGAGGCCATTCAAGTACTGCCTTGACCTTAACAGAGTCCATCTCGAACCTCCCAGCAGACACCAGAAATCCTAGAAAAGACAGTGTCCTGGTGAAATTCACACTTTTCAGCCTTAACAAATAGTTGATTCTCCAGTAGACATTGCAGGACCTCCCTTACATGCTGAACATGCTCCTCAAGAGACTTCGAGAAAATTAGAATGTCGTCCAGGTACACATAGACAAACTTGTTAACCATGTCTCATAACACATCATTAACAAGGGCTTGAAAAACAGCAGGAGCATTGGTAAGACCGAAAGGCATTACCAAGTATTCGTAGTGTCCGCTGGGTGTGTTAAAAGCCATTTTCCACTCATCTCCTTCTTGGATGCGTACAAGATGATATGCATTTCGGAGATCCAATTTGGAGAAGACAGTGGCTCCCTGTAGGTTCTCAAAGGCAGAGGACATTAATGGCAGAGGATAACGATTCTTAATAGTGATATCATTAAGTCCCCTGAAGTCAATACAGGGCCGAAGTGAATGGTCTTTTTTCTCTACAAAGAAAAAACCCGCACCTGCTGGGGATGAGGATGGCCTGATAATGCCTGCAGCCAAAGAATCATTAATGTATCTGTTCATGGCTTCCGTTTCAGGGATTGTCAGAGAGTAGAGCCTACCCTTAGGTGGTGACGTTCCAGGTAGAAGATTGATAGCACAATCATAAGGTCTGTGTGGAGGAAGAGATGTGGCCCGTGACTTGCTGAACACTGGTTTGAGGTCCAGATATTCCTCTGGCACTGCAGACAGGTCAGGAAACTCCTCCAGTTGATCAGTAACACCTCCAGGTGGCATGGCTGAGGAAAGACACTGACATACAATGAGTGCTCCAACCCAGAATAGTGTTGCTGGTCCAGTCAATAGTGGGGTTATGTTTAACTAGCCAAGGATGTCCTAGTATTATAGGAATTTGAGGTGAATCAATAAGATGCAGGCTGATCTTTTCACAGTGATTGCCAGATATCAGGAGAGAAACCGGTTCAGTGATATGTTTTACCTTAGCTAGTGGTTTGCCATTAAGAGCACTAGCCAGCAGGGCTTGAGGAAGCTCCTTAGTAGGGATGTTCATCTGGTTAACTAATGCAACATCAATCATACTTTCATCAGCACCTGAGTCAAGAAGCACAGCAACCTCCAGTAGCTGGTCTCTCCATTGTAAGGTGGCAGAAAACAAAGTACGTTTGGTGGGAGATTGAGAGAAAGGTAGTACACTCACCAGTAACTCCCGTTCTACTGGCGAGCATTGCCTTTTAAAGGGCAGGAGGCAATGTAGTGTCCTGGCTGGCCACAGTACAGGCAGGAACCTGTGGTGATTCTGCGTTGTCTCTCAGCTGGGGTTAATCGTGTCCGGTCCAGCTGCATGGGCTCAGGCTCTCAGGACTTAGGGTTGACTCATGTGCTGCTGATCTGTGGGGAGAAAACTGAGGCCGCCTTGCTTGTCTCTCCTTCTGCCTCTGAGTTAGCCTGGTGTCAATGCGGATGGCTAGGTCAATCAGAGAATCTAATGTAGCAGGTAATTCTCTGGTTGCTAGTTCATCCTTAATAGTCTCAGAAAGTCCATTAAGAAAAGTGTCGAACTGGGCATCCACATTCCATGAACAGTTAGCAGCTAATGTGCGAAAGTCAATAGCATAATCCGAGACAGACCTCCTCCCTTGACGTGTGTGTAGCATGACTCGTGCTGCTTCTCTGCCACTGACAGACCTATCGAAAACCTTCCTCATTTCTTGAGTGAAAGTTAGCAGTGAGGTACAGACAGGGGAGCTGGCCTCCCACATGGAAGTTCCCCATTCTCTAGCCCTCCCATCAAGAAGAGTTATAATGTATGCAACACGTGAGCGATCTGAGGGGAATGTGGAAGGCTGCAGTTCAAAAACCAGTGAGCATTGTGACAAAAAGGAATGGCATAAGCCGGGCTCACCGCTGTAGCGACTAGGAGGAGGTAGTCGTGGTTCAGAGTTGGGATGCGATGTAGGAAGAGCAGGCTGTAGTGTAGGAGAAGAGGTAGCAGGTTCAGTCGTAGCTCCGGTCTGAAGCTGTTGCAGTTGAGCTGAGAGATGACCAACACTGTTGGTTAGTGCTTGGAGATGTTGTGTCACAGAAGCCATTTCCTGCTGTTGAGTGACAAGGGTGGAGCCTTGTTTGTCCACCATAGCACAAAGCTGTTGATATTCTGCTGGGTCCATTTTGGCCAGATCTTACTGTCACAGTTCAAAGGAGGCCCAAATGCAGAATAAAAGGCCAAAGGCAGAAATCAGGCAAAAAGATAGATTTTAATGAAAAATTTCCAAAACAAAAGAACAGTCTTTTCCAAAAATCCAAAAACAGGATATCAGTCCTATTAACAAAAAGTAACAGCTCCAACAGGCAAAAATCAGAAATTAGATAATGAAGCAAAAAGTCAAAAATCAAGAAATAACTCACTGAGGGCTGGCAGCAAAGCAGGCAGGAACACAAACTAAGATCTGGCAACAAACAAAGGCAAATGACTGGCTTAAATACTGTGGGTGATTACCAACAGAAAACAGGTGAGTGTCCAAGCAGGGGAGGGGGAGGGGTGTGAGCAGGGAAGGAGCTGGAGGGTGGGGCTAGGAGCAGCATGCAGCTCCAGCAGACTCCATGACACTTTTCTACTTAAGTAAATGAGTCTAATCAGTACTTCTACTTTTACCAGAGTATTTTTTTCCACACAAATACCTGTACTTTTACTTAAGTATAGAAGTATTTTTGCCACCTCTGATAAAAAGATATCAGTGGCGTTCTATTCGGTTAAATTAAGGTGTGAAAAAATAATTAAATAAAAGATTCTTGGATATATGGAATACATTAAATCAGAGGAGTCGCAGGATTTTCAGGGATTCATTTAATCAGCCTGATGCGCTGGAAGAGCAGGTCAACCATGTCGAAGTACAAGTGAGTTTTAGCTCCAGTTAAACCATCTGAATAATTTTTCCCTCTGATGAAAAGCAGCCTCGGAGGCAGAAAGTCTCGATTAAAACTCATTGGAAGGATGACACCGTAGCGCCACAGACACCTGAAGAAGAGCAAAGAGTAGTCGATCTTATCAAAAACTTTAACTTTCAAAGAAACAAATCATGGACAATTAAATTGGAAATGGTTTTGGGAGGCTTTTCAGTCTGTGTGATGTTATTATTTAGAAGGAAAGCGGGTTTTATCAATGAAAATGAAAAGTGAATAAGAGCAACTTTTATTCCTTTGTGGGTTTGTTAGTGTAACATACCCTGTTCTTTTATGTATTTATATATCATCATATTACATGTGATATTACTCCACAGGTCGTACTGGTGAAACACTGTTTCCACGGTAACTACGGAGCCTTTGAACATCAACATGGGTCATATCTGATGACAGTGATAAACTGTATTTTACACAATTATTTACATGTATTGAGGGGATTACTGGATTTCAGATCAGTGAGTTTTGATTGTCGGTGGTTGTTTGGGTCTTTATGGGTTAATTTGTATAAAAAATACTAGGTTTGTTCAGTATGTTAGATTCAGTGTTTTCAAAAGAGGGTGACTCCCTTATCTTTATATTTTGCAGTTGATAAAAGCAACATGGTGCCAATTTATATGCTAATAATTTGTTCATCACTTTCTTTCTGCAGTAGAGAAATTAACGCTTCAATTAACTACAGTCACAATGAGTGCATTATTTCTTAAATCAGATTAATACAATTTTTTATCTCTAACTTTACTTCCTTTTTGATGTGCTAATTTAAAACACTATGATTGATGGGTGCGCTTTGTTTATCTAACATTTTCTGAAGCAGGAAAAGCAACAATATTCAGTGTTTAATACTTGTATTGATCAGGAAATTGTTCTTACTATTTATAATGTGTGAACTTACAGCACCTGGTATGGATTTGATATTTTACTTTATTTTTTATTTTGTAATTATTTGGACATTGACAGAAGAACAGGGTAAAATTCCCCCAATTCTTCATTATATTGATTATTTTGGTATTTTTTTTGTTAATTTCAGTTATTATTTTGTTCATTTAATTAAATATTTTGTTTATTTGTTTTAATTGTATTGATTGTTTTGGTCATTTTTGTTTATTTAATTGATTATTTTGGTCATTTTTGTTTACATATTTTATTATTCTACACATTTGCTGTTTGTTTTCGTCCATTTTGTGAATTATTTAGTTCATTTGCTTGATTATTTCGGTCATTTTCTTTAACACCACCCAATAACACTTATCTATGAGTAAAATGCTTCCAGAATAAAACTAATGAAATGTTCTCACATGTATGTTAGTGATAAAGAAAACTCAAATCTTAAATGCTGGTTAGATATGTATGTGGGATCAAAATGTAAAATTTTACTTTTTATTTTACTATTTAAATATTTTATTTTTTACTATATAAATATTTTGGTCATTTTTGTTCATTTTATTGATTATTTTTCTTCATTTTACTGAATATTTTGGTGAGTTTTCTTCATTATTTTGGTATTTTTTGTTAATGTTACTTATTATTTTGTTAATTTAATATTAATTTAATTTAATTTAATATTAACAAAATAATAATTCATAATAATAATTGGTAATTTTTGTTCATTTAATTGATTATTTTGGTCAGTTTTGTTTACATATTTTATTATTCTACACATTTGCTCTTTGTTTTGGTCCAGTTTGTGAATTATTTACTTGATTATTTTGGTCATTTCCTTTAGCACCATCCAATAACATGTAAAATGCTTCTGAAATAAAACTAATGACATTTTCCCACATGTGTGTTAGTGATAAAGAAACCTCGAGTCATAAATGCTGGTTGGCTCAACTTTCCAAGATAAGTCTGGGGTCAAAATGTGAAATTTTACTTTTCATTTTACTGAATATTTTGGTCATTTTCATAAATTTTATTGTTTATTTTGGTCATTTTTGTTCATTTAATTGAATATTTTGTTCATTTTTCTTTTTATTAACTGTTTTGGTCATTTTTGTTAATTTAATTTATTCATTTCAGGGGACTACTGATTCAGAATTTATGAAACATTTCAGATCAGTTGATAGTTTTGATCTTCGGTTGTTGTTTGGGTCTTCATGGGTTAATCTGTATAAAAAGGACTAGGTTTCTATGGTATGTTCAGTGTCTTTTAAAGATGGTCACTACCTTATCTTTATGATATTCCGCAGTTGATAACAGCAACACAGTACCAATTTATATGCTAATAATGCGACTTTCAAATAATTCTTTTGCCATTACATTGCCAGTACATCAGCCGCACACTTACTTAACATCAGCAGTCAGATTGTTTCTGCCAGAAAGCGGCTCTTCCTGCAGGAAATCTCACTTGCTGGTTGTGTTTCACTTGGCGGTTTTCATAGTGTCTGGGAAGTCTGTTCATTTGACAAAACGGCATGTCATGAAGAGTAACACCAAGGCCAGAGTGACTCTGAACATGAAGTGTGGTTAAAGGAAGAGATGAAGAGAGGCTGCTGGATGATTAATATGACAGCTGCAGTCTGTGTCGTTTGCTCAATTTAGACCAGCAGTAACACGAAAGATGTGAATTTTATTGTTGGAGCCATGGAGAGTAAAGCTGTAAATTCATAGATAGATAGATAGATAGATAGATAGATAGATAGATAGATAGATAGATAGATAGATAGATAGATAGATAGATAGATAGATAGATAGATAGATAGATAGATAGATAGATAGATAGATAGATAGATACTTGTGCGCAATGAAAATAAAGTCTATTCTATTCTTGCAGTTGTCTGTGTGAAAATAACTTATTAAATTATACACTAATGTAGAACAAAATGTGGTATTGTGGTCTAGACCAGTGGTCCTCAACCCCCGGGCCATGGGCCGGTACGGGTCCGTGGCAATTGGTACGAGGCCGCCTGCTGCCTAATAAAGAATTTCTCTTGTATTCATTATCTGAGTCTGAACAATCTTTTATTTTGAAAAATGAACGGATTCGCTCAGTTACTCTGTCAATTGAACGCCAAAAATGTAACCCACGTGTTAGCAAAATAAGTAAAAAACAGATGTCATTGGAAAGTTTCTTTCAAAGAGGAAAAGGCACACTGAAGAGAGCCAAGAACTTCAATGAAAAAAAAAAGACAATCCCAGGAGTTGTACCTAAAATGTGGATTTATCGTGGCAGGTGATTCCCACATATGTTTACGCCAGGTCCTAGGACAGAGGTGGGCAATCCTGGTCCTCCACATTTTTATTTTCCTCTTCAATTACACTTGATGCAATTAATAATCAGCTCATCCGCAGGCTCTGTAGAAGCCTGATAATGATGTAATGGCTTACAGGTGTGATGGAAGACGGAAATATCTAAAACATGCAGGATACCGGACCCCAGGCCCACCCCTGTCCTACGAGGTTAAAATGTTTTTTCCCCTCTATGTTAAGTATTTGAATATATGACCTATGTGGTTGTAATAGTTGGAAAAATCTAATCAGTAAAATAAAACCACAAAAACATTTCTCCATATATTGACTGTCAATATATTACTACCTGAAATTGATTATAAATATATATGTATATAATATACAGAAAAATATATGTGCCAATACAGTTAAAAATACATAAGGAATTGCCGCTTTCCATATATTGAGACACATATGACTATATGTACTCAAATATGTTATTATGTTTTTAGTAATACACTTAATATACACACACACACACACACACACATTTATATATATACATACACACACACACACATATATATATATATATATATAGAGAGAGAGAGAGAGAGAGAGAAAGAGAGAGAGAGAGAGAGAGAGAGAGAGAGACATTTTTGTGGAGTGTATTACTATATATTATATGTATGTAATTATATATTTAGTAATACACTTCACAATATATGTGGAAAGAAATTGAGTTTCAATAAAACTCTGTAAAAATATAGGGCAGCTTTTGTCTTCAGTGTAATATATATTTTATATTAGTCAATATATGAATAAATCATATATTACACAGTATATAGGATAATATATGCACTAATTTTCCCCATCTTTTCAAGTATAATGCATTATATTTTTCTAAATATTGCCATCATTTCACAAGGGTATTTAAAGTAGATATATAGCTATAGCTAGATGCATGGCACAAATTAAGTTTCATCACTAAAATACACATTTTGCTGTGGGTCGATACCCATCAGTGCTTTCCTTTTTCTTGTCATGGACTTAACCTCAGAGTCTTTGAATGTGGAGGGTACATCAAACCTTATGAGCCATTACTCTTAACTTCCAATGACATTTGTGGCAGACAGTGAGCAGCAGTTTTGTGTCATTACTCTGCTCATCGTTCTCAGCGTGAGACGGAGAATAAATGAACAGTGGCTCCACTAAATCCCCAAATTCATGAAGAGTCCATTTCTGTGCCAGAACACACACACTCAGGTGCCAACAGTGTTTGTTCAGTGGCATTCAGACAATGAATATCATCTGTTTCACTGTGACGGCACTGCTGAGGGAAGACAATACACAAGCTGTGAGTCAGTGTGAAACAAAAAGGAAAGGAAATAAACATCCAAAGGCATCTGACTTTCATTTATATACTTATTTTCTAATGGATTTATCAAGAAAGATCATTTTTAGTTTTAACACTGTTATGCTGAAAACCGTTAAATCATTCACAGAAAATTTTAAACTAGAGCCTTTATTGGTCCTTCTGAATAACCCCAAAATATTCAAGTGCTTTTCATGTTTTAATCATGTTGACTGTGTGTATTTCGTTTCTGCAGTGCATCTATGATGTTTTGTGTGAAATGACAAATTCTATATTATGTCATCACTTATTGGGATGTCTTTAGGAGAAATATAATTTCATACGTTGTATGAATTAATTTATGTCAATGTAGTTTAAGAATTTATAGGAGTGAGATGTCATCCCCCTGTGTTCAAAGAGAGTGAGCACTCTTCACTAGAGTTCAGCTTTGTCCCATTTTTCCTTTTGGTGTCGAATGTCTTTAGCCTAGCCGTGCTAGCAGTGGCGGCTCCTGACAACTTTCACAGAGGGGGGGGGGGGGGGGGTTATCCAATAATGTCTGTTATTCAACTGGTGCATTAATAGGGAATCATTATTATAGTCATTATTGAGCCTATTTCTTTCTCTCTGAAAATTGAAAAACAATTGCAATACCACTTCAATCCAGTAGATGGCGCTACATTACAGAAATATTTAACCTGTAGCTAACTAGTATATAATCAGTGGCAGTCCATGCATTTCACACCTAGGCCTTCAGTGAAGTCCTACTTAGTCCGACTTGAACAAATACCCCTTATAATACCATCATTTATGACACAACAGCTGGAGATATTTACAAAAGCACACGCACGCACTACTGGGTGTGGCATCACCTTAACCGTCTACAACACAGGCTATTTTCCGTGTATATTTGTCATTTCATTTATTTACCATTGATTTCATATGAATGAAATAAAATTACAAAAACATATTAAAAGTGAAAAAATAAATAAAAATGTTTGTACTCACCAAAACGGCTGTCCTCCAAAACACTTATTTAAATACAAAATCCATTCTTCTTTCTTTCCTCAAGAAGACTTTAATGACTTTGTTGTGCAGTTTGTCTGTGCGTTTCAGTTCCAACAATAAATCCTTTTCTATCGACATGGAGGTCAATGCTGAAAGCCGCGTCTGTCCAGTCGTGTTTCTGGCGTTTGTTTTAATTCGCTTTAAGGCCGAGAATGACCGGCCTTAAAGCAGTGGACACAGGTTAACTAGCCCGGGGGTCGGCCGGGATCCTCTTCATGAGGTCTAGCTTCTCCTGAAAGGTCCATCTTGGAAATGGCCTAGCAAGTATATCTGCTACCAAATCTATGCTGTCCTCTCCTTCAGCCATTGTGGGTTTAAAAAAGCGAGTAGATATACTTTGTTTTTCTGCTAAATTATCCGGGTCTGACCTGCTGTAGTTTGGTTGATCTGCATAGCACTCTCCCTGCTTAGGTCAGGTGAGTATCCAATCACAGGACGCGTACATGTCACGTTCAACGTGAGGCCTTCGAGCTGGCCTTACTGTGCCAACCCATTCACTTACAGTACACAGACGCCATCACTGTTTGATCTGAAGGCCTTGGGCAGATTTCATAACGCCTGGCGACACAATCTAGCTGAATTCTGATTGGATAAAAACTCTAACCTAAAACTACAACACTGAAAGGAGCATAACCAAATCAATATAACATAACATAAAGAAAACAGAATATGTAGAATAATTTTATATTTATTTTTACCAAATTTATTCTTACTTTATATACATATATATATATATATATATATATATAAACCTTGGCGGAGGTTTGCGCTGTCAGAGTGCTTCTTGAGTACTTCCCTTAGCTTCAAATATGTACTATTCCCACGGGATAAGCATTACCTATGGACCACTGGTAATTCGGTGTTCCCCCCGTACCTCTGTGTTATTGTGTGGCACATTTGGACGGGATAAACAAAAGTCTGTAATTCAGGCAAATGACAGACTTGATGACCCGATGTGTCATAAGTTCACAACATCCTGTTTGGTCTCAATACATTAATAAGGTATGAAAACACAGTATGCATAAGAACAGTGTTGTATCCACAAAGGGAAAAATCCCATTGATAAGGATGCATTCTGTAAATTTGCTCCACGCCTTCAAAATAAGAGCGTGGTCAGTGCAGATGAAAGCAGTCTCTAGGTTACAATGGAAGAGAATGGACATGTGTAGTAAATGTGTTCGTAACTCTAGTTGTATGTGTTCTGTTTGTTGCATCTACAAAATCACAAAGAAAAACAAAGAAAAGAGAGAACCTCCAATACAAAATAATATGCCTTTTTTGGACTCTTGTTTATTTTGTTAGCTTCACAGTTACGTGTCGTGAGGACAGAAGGAACCACTGGCCCCTGGTAATCTCTACATTATTAGATCTGGCCCTCTCTAAAGTAAAAAAGTTTGAGCACCCCTGTATTATAATGATGATCACATTGTCTGGTGGAAATTTATCTGCATTCACAACATAAAATGCTTTGTCAAATACAGCCGAAGATCTTTTAATGTGTTTTCAAACACCAACGTTCATTCCCAATTCTCAGTAAACTGTGATTCTGGAACAACAATGTGCCTTTTCACATCAAAAATGGAGAGTCTGTAACAGATTGTGCATTCAGGCATTCACAAGCTAAAAAGCAAATAAGTCAATCAAACTGAGAGCAAGTGACATCAAATGTCCCATTTCTCTCACTGTTAGTGGTGTGATTTTTCTCCCTTTTCTTCCAAACAATAAGAGACCATTACAAAGCGCTGAAGCAGGTAATTACTCTCAAAGTAATTAGCTGACGAGTCAAGGACAGCTAGAAATGCAAAAAAGAAAAAAAAAAAACATAGGAGGGAGGGGGGAACTACTTTTTCCATCAAAACGAAGAAAAGAGAGAGAGAAAAAAAAAAGCAATTAGATGGAAAATGTCTGTAAACGTAGCCGGTAAACAACAAAGACGAGCAGTTGGAGAGAGGAGCCAATAAGATCGAGATTAAGCCGAAAAATAAAGCTCATAACAATACAATATGTTATTGGTATGTATTTGTAGAGTGTAGATATGGGCTGTTCTTCTGTTATCTTTCTCACTCTAATGTCGTCCTTTCATTGCTTCTCTGTTCTCTGCTTGTCTTTTTTATTCTCTAATACATTTAAATAGCTTTTTTTTTTATTATCCTAATCATTTCTTCACTTATTAAATTTTGTGGAGAGTTACAAGAACCCAATTAAGGCTTAGTCTTATTGCATGAGGACCATATAACACACACACACACACACACACACTGGTTTCCATGTCTCATGAGGACGACGTAATCAAGTAGCCATTAAATAAAATAAAATTACAAAAAATAGTAATAAAAATTTACAAAATGAAATTAAATATAAAAAATACATAAGAATGTATCAATGTGTGAATGAATAAAATATATATATATATATATATATATATATATATATATATATATATATATATATATATATATATATATATATATATATATATATATATATATATATATATATATATATATATATATACAGTTTTAGGACACTAAGAGAGTTCAGGACACTAAGAGAGTTCATCCAGAACTCAATGAGGCTGTGGAAGACAACTCTGGAGGCCAACTCAAAGCCAATTGCACAGGTGAACATCAGATGCGGCATTTACCAAGGAGATGCTCTGTCCCCCCTGCTGTTCTGCATAGGCCTAAACCCCCTCAGCCAGATCATCTCAAAGAGTGGCTTCGGATACCAGTTCCGAAGTGGAACATCCATCAACCACCTCCTCTACATGGATGACATCAAGCTGTATGCCAAGAATGAGCGTGACATTGATTCCCTAATTCACCTCACCCGGATCTACAGCAAAGACATTGGGATGTCATTCGGACTAGATAAATGTGGGCGGATGATATCTCGAAGAGGAAAGGTGATCACAACTGAAGGGGTTGACCTACCTGAAGGGAATATCACAGATGTGCAGGAAAGTTACAAATACCTAGGGATCCCACAGACAAATGGTAATCAGGAGGAGGCAGCTCGGAAGTCAGCCACAGCCAAATACCTACAGAGGGTAAGACAGGTCCTGAAAAGTCAGCTGAACGGCAAAAATAAGATCCAGGCCATTAACACCTATGCCCTGCCAGTAATCAGATACCCAGCTGGGATAATATCCTGGCCACTGGAAGAGATACAAGCCACTGATATCAAGACAAGGAAACTCCTTACCATGCATGGAGGGTTCCACCCCAAGTCCAGTGTCCTGAGGCTGTACACTAAGCGAAAGGAAGGGGGCCGAGGACTAGTAAGTGTCAGAACTACTGTCCAGGAGGAAACGGCGAACCTCCAGGAATACATCAAGAAAATGGCCCCCAATGACCAACTGCTAAGTGAATGCCTCAGGCAACAAAAGCCCAGTAAGGTCGAGGAACCAGAGGGGCTATCATGGAGGGACAAACCCTTGCATGGCGTGTACCATCGACAAATTGAGGAAGTGGCTGATATGGAAAAGACATACCAGTGGCTGGAAAAGGCTGGACTAAAGGACAGCACAGAGGCGCTACTCATGGCTGCACAAGAACAAGCCCTGAACACCAGAGCAATAGAGGCCGGGGTCTACCACATCAGACAGGACCCCAGGTGTAGGCTGTGTAGAGAAGCCCCTGAAACAGTCCAGCACATCACAGCAGGGTGTAAGATGCTGGCAGGCAAGGCATACATGGAGAGGCATAACCAGGTAGCGGGCATACTGTACAGGAACATCTGTAAAGAGTATGGACTGGAGGTCCCAGGGTCAAGATGGGAGAACCCCCCAAAGGTGACAGAGAACAAACAGGCCAAGATCCTGTGGGACTTCCAGATCCAGACTGACAAGATGGTGATGTCCAATCAGCCTGACATAGTGGTGGTGGATAAACATGAGAAGACAGTGGTGGTGATAGATGTAGCAGTCCCCAGTGATAGCAACATCAGAAAGAAAGAACATGAGAAGCTTGAGAAATACCAAGGGTTGAAAGAGGAGTTAGAGAAAATGTGGAGTGTGAAGGCAACAGTGGTACCAGTAGTGATCGGAGCATTAGGGGCAGTGACCCCCAAGCTGGGAGAATGGCTCCAGCAGATACCAGGAACAACATCAGAGATCTCTGTACAAAAGAGCGCATTGCTAGGAACAGCTAAGATCCTGCGCAGAACCCTCAGGCTCCCAGGCCTCTGGTAGAGGACCCGAGCCTGAAGGAGACACCGCCCACGTGGGGCGAGAGGAACATTTATTTATTTATTTATTTTTTTATATATATATATATATATATAAATAATAAGAATTTAAAAAGTCAATTAATAATGGGAAACATTTTTTTAGAGATAAATAAAAAATAAACACAACTTCAAACCTTTCACAAATATATGTATCGCTTTGCACCTGTTTCGCTCATGCCTTATGGGGACTTCCTGAAACAACAAATTCATGTATTTAGACGGACACATTATTTCTCTTTTACTAGTGGGGACCTATATTTATATTTAACCCTCATGAGAACCTGAATTTTGGTCAGAGGCCCCATGGTGTGACTGTGTAAAGATGTCAATGTCTCCAGAAAGATATGAAAACAAGTACAAAACACCCATACTTGTTTCCATGTCTCATTAGGACCAAGTTTGTAATCAAGTAGTCAATGGGTAGTGAGTATAAACCTCTTTTTATGAAATAAAATAAGAAATAAATAACAATAAAAAATATAAAACTAAATTAAATGTAATAAATAAATACAAGTACATTATTACATAAAAAGATAATAAACAATAAAAAATACATATTTCATATTTAAACAAAAAATAAACATAAAAAAATATAATAAAAATAAATACATTTTAAAAAAAGAAAGGAAACACATATTTTCAAATCTTTGATAAATACATGTTTTGCTTTGCACCTTTTTCCCCCATGCTTTATGAGGACGTCTGGGGAAAAAATTATTCATAAAAAATAGAAATGATGTGCTATAAATAAGGCCACATAATTTCTATTTTACTAGTGGGGACTTTTATTTATATTTAACCCTTGTGGGGACCACACACATACACATTGGTTTCCATGTCTCATGAGGACCAAGTTTGTAATCAAGTAGCCATTGGGTAGTCTTCTTTTTTTCTTTAATAAAATAAAATTAAAATAATAATTTGAAAAGAAATAAAAATAATGAATAAATAAAAATCAACAATAGTTTTAAAAATAAAATATAAATAAATAAATGAATACCATGACAAATAATAATTCTAAATAAAATAAAGTAAATAAATAATAATACATAAAATTAATAATTTAAAAAAGTAAACACTTCTTCAAACCTTTGAAAAATACATGTTTCACTTTGCACCTGTTTCCCTCGTGCTTTATGAGGACTTCTGGAAAAAACTAATTCATGTAATTTATAGACATCACACTTCATTTCTATTTTACTAGTGGGGACCTTTACTTATATTGAACCCTGGTGAGGACCTGAGTTTGGGTCCCGAAACCTTTGAAAAATACATGTTTTGTTTTACACCTGTTTCCCCCATGCTTTATGGGGACAAGTTAATATGTTTATAGGAGACATATTTGCATTATTTAACCTACATTTATATTTAACCCTCGTGGGGGCCTGAATTTCAGTCCCCATAGCATGACTGTGTAAATAGAGGAATGTTGCCATAAAGATAGGAATACAAACACACACATTCCTGTATGACCGGTGTTGTGAGGACTAGGTAAGTACACATTGGAAGTAAGGACCACCCTTTCTGCTGTAGTTAGAGACAAATTAATTTCACATTTGAACACTAGGTGTCCCTCTAAACCCAATTTCCACTTCAGATTTCTAAAAAACACACAAATAAAAAGTTACTTATTAAACCCATTTCACCACCTGAGTGAGGACCTCTATACATAGGGGGTGCTATTGAGTCCGCTTTTGGGTTGTTAGGTTATAAGGGTTATAAGTTAATTACTGTGTGTTTGTAAGTTATTTTTATTATTTGGTTCCTTTTTATTTTCATATTTGTAAAAACTAAAGAAAATAAACTGAATGACTTTCAGAAAAATGGCATGTTATGAGATATATAGCTTTTGTACAATGATATTTGAGCATCTTCCTGTTAGTACAACATAAAAACAATAGATTACTAAAATAAAGTTTATATATATATATATATATATATATATATATATATATATATATATATATATATATATATATATATATATATATAAAGATTGAACATCATACTGGACCATGTAAAATTCAAGTTAAAATTGCTCCGTCATGTTTGTACATATGTACCTGCTGTACATAAAGTATCCAAGTGTGTGAAATGATGCAAGAATTGCCAGGTCATATCAAGTTTGTTTTTTATTAGGACACAGAACTTGTCTTTATAAAACTTCTGGTGTTTTGACATTGGTAGTAGAGTGCGTATGTGCTCAAGTTTAAAACAATAAAAAGATTTGAATAAAGATTGTAAATAAATAACAATATGAAAGTAAAGAAAGAATGACATCACAACCTCAGGTCTGAACTGGAACTGTTAAACTGACTCCACCTCTTTTGACTATCCCTTCTTTTACTCCTCCCCTTTTCACCTGTCCTTTCCTCCTTCACCTCCCTTGTGTTCTCCTGCTTTTCCTTCTTTTTCTCTAGTCACCCAATGACAACAGGAGGGGAATGATTATGAACCAAAAATAAAAGTAGAAAAAAGCTACAATGAAAGGAGTCATTCTATGGTTATTTATTAATATTAACTTTATTAAAGGACTCATTCTATGGTTATTTATTAATATTGTTGTTCTTCATTGTTATTGAATTCATTGTGTGTTGGTTCTATTCATAAAAACGTTCAGATTGTTTTGTTTCCAGTTGTTTTTTCACGGTAGAAAAATGACTGGAGGTGGAACAGTTAATATTAATAAATAACCATAGAATGAGTCCTTTAATAAAGTTGATATTCATAAATAACCATAGAATGAGTCCTTTAATAGAAAAGCTGTCTAGTGTCATCTCTGCAGTTGAGGGTAAATATTGTTTATATTATATTATATATAATCCTTCACATTCTTCATGACCTGTCATTCAGAGCTTCTTCAGTCTTCGTTGTCTTTAGACAGTCCTGTTTGCTGGATACTTTAGTCCATGAAGTGCATCATCAGGTACTTCTGGCTTCTCTGCCTCGCTCCATGCTTTCTTATTAATTATGTTGTGTAGCTCTAAAATGACAAAGCAAGAAATTTACAGTTTGTAAAGTTCAATAAATAGACAACAGATTTCTTGACTTGGCCTTTGTGCCCAGTCTTCAAGACTCACCTTCTTCAGAAGCTGTGTTGTTGCATTCTTTCCTATAAAACTAATTACCAGAATTAGTCAATGAACACTCAAAGCATTCACTTTTAAAATAAAAAAAAACTTAATGCTGCTGTAAAACATAGTTATGAGAATTAAGTAAAACTTACTGTAAAAACATTTACCTCTTTTTCATCAGAATAAGGTAAAAAATACCCAACACACACGAAGAGTCAGAAATATTCTGAGGAAATACTGATTATTTTCATATTTAATAAAGACAAAAATTATATTCAGGAATTCTTATGCATTTTTATACTGACATTTTCTGCTAAACTACGTAATGTGAATTACATTTACATTAACCAATTATTTGTGATAAATGTTAAATAATCTCCCAAATCACAAAAATAGGTTCTTAACCATTTTATTGTTTTCTACAAGTGTTCATTTACCTCGACAGCAGTCATTTGGAGCCAAGAGCTATAGACATTGTATTTTGTTTCTTTTCATATTTTTGTCTTATTGTACATCTTACAGTTAACATCACTTCTGAGCAGTGGCAGACTGGCACCAAAAAGAGGCCCTGGCAATTTTGATAGAGAGAGGCCACATTTGTGGGCACATTGTCGGGCACAGGCTTTTTCGAGAATAACGCCACAATATTTGCGCTTTTCCCAGATTCAGCCAATAAAGCCTTACGCTTCTTCTCTCTTTTTTTTCTGCTCCACCCTTTTCTACTCGCCGTTTTCTCCCCCCTCGATCCATTTTATTTCATTCCGTATTGTTGACGTGCTCGCATTACCTATCATTCAATTGTTATTTGATCCATCATCTCACCAGGTCAACAATCGCGAGAAAATCCACTGACGACCGAAAAACATCCAAAAAACCTTATAACAGATTACCGTAAATTCCGGATTATAAGCCGCTACTTTTTTCCCAAACTTTCAACCTTGCGGCTTTTTCAGTGATGCGGCCAATTTATGTAATTTTCCTAACGGCCGCCAGAGGCGCTCGAGTAGAAAGGGTAAGATTTAGACCGGTGGAATATATGCGTCGAGGAAGACTGAATGAAAAAGGAGGGGCGGAACAAACGCGGGGTGACGGGTTTCAGTGGGAGCGGTAAAGGTGACGGACAGGTGTACAGGGGGTAAAAAGTTGCTTAAAGAAAAACCCGCGGCAGTGTGTGAGAGAAGACAGAGGCTCGACCAGACCCTGTGGATTATTTTTGCACGTTGGCACGGAGGAGTTTGACCTGAACTCTCGGCGAAAGATTAAAGTTATCGCTGACTCTGCGATAGATGAGGCGAGGCAGCGACCAGCCACCTGTTTGTGGATGCGGCTGACAATAGTGGATATATATTTTTCCCTCCCTTACCTTTGGAAATATACACTTTTTTTTTCCTTGGATTACTTTCAACGGGACCCGGACTCTGCAGGCCTGCATCAAACCTTAAGTATCATTTTCCGTTCATTTTGCCGGCTGTGATTTTTGGACTGTGGACTTTAACCCTTGTGCGGTCCTTCGGGTCAAAGAGACCACAAATGTACCTTTTTATACGTACTGTAGGATGCCATTGCTTACTACTGAAAACAGTAATATATCCTTGGGGGGTGGGGTGATGAGTCTATGGAACTGAACTTTGGAATCTGGGTTTTTAAGACCCGATTGTAGGACACAGCCAGTGTGCCTTTTACGAAGGACCACACAAGGGTTAATGAAGGACATTTAGTTTCATTCGCGGGACTTGAAGTCGGGTTTGGGTTAATTTTGTGTTTGTGTTACATGTTTTAATGTGGGCACATGCAGCTTATATACATGTGCGGCTTGTGTATGTACAAAATCGGTTTTCCTCTTAGAATGAGGTGGGTGCGGCTAATAATCAGGTGCGCTCTATAGTCCGGAAATTACGGTATACATTAGATAAATTCAGGCTATTTGTCCTTTATAGGAAAAAAATTTCATTATTATTATTTAGTTTAGTAGGCCTATTATTTGTCAGGGTTAACTGGCTGTTTTGTTTGTTTGCTTTTTCCCCCTCTTTTTTGTGGCCGCCTTCAGCTCCGCTTTATTATTTTTTTTATTATTTTTATTTATTCATTTATTGATTTGCGGCCGCTAGTGATGCGCGGTTAGGGGGTTTTACAGAAATCCGCCCCGCCCAAACCCAAGACATGGCTAGGCCCGCCCCGCCCAACCCGCATGATGTCACGTATCGATAAACCCAACCCGCCCGCTATCAACCCGCGAGCTTAAACTTGGCTCTAAACTCACATAGTATATTCGCTGCATCTTTACCTTGCGCTTCTAATGTTAAAAGTCATGAAGCATAATTTTTGCCTCCTTTCTAACGTCTCAATATGCACTCCAGCACATAAAATAGACTCCACCCACATCATCACTCTATAAAGCGAACACATACAACGTTTCCGTACAACCTTCGCATCGCATGTTTTAATCTTCTCCCTGATCAAGTCCGCCATTTTCACTCTTATCTCTGAGTGTTCAGGGAGATTTGGCGCTAATAACAAAAAGTTGGGATAAAAAAGCATTCAAAACAGGAACTGACGGGCTTGCACATGCGCGAGCCGAGCACGCACGCACGGACGCACACACACACACACCTCAGCGGGTATTGATCGTCCCTGACCCGCCCCACCCGCATCCGCAATATGTATTAATACTGCGACCCAGCCCGCCCGACTCGCGGGTCACCCGTGGATATCCGCTGGCCAGCGGGTAGCCCGCGCAACACTAGCGGCCGCCTATCGACGCAGCCGGTCCGCTTTATTTATTTATTCGTTCATTCATTTATTAATTCAGCCTAATCATTTGCGGCCGCCTATTGATGCGGCCGCTCCGCTTTATATTTTCATTTATTTATTTGTTTGTGATGCCGCCTGTTGTGGCCGCTTGGTGATGCAGCCGAAAGCCGCGAGCAGCCGCATCACCAAACGGCCACAGTGGCATTTGCCCACATTGCCCAATGGCCAGTCCGTCCCTGCTTCTGAGTGTGGAAGAGCTTCAGTCATTTTCAAACACCTACATATTTTTTGTATTATAGTGTGCAGAGAGTAGAGAGTGAAAATTTTATTTTTTAATTTTGAACTTTTGTATTCTAGTATGTATTGCAGGAAACAGAATTATGCCAAAACACGTACCATCATCTATCTTTGTCTCGTCTTCTGAGGGCCAGCGTCAGAGGATGATGTGGGGGTTTGACCTGTGAAAGAAGCCAGAGGTTAAAAAAAACAACAACAAAAGACAAACTGATCCTTCAGTACAACGCTGGTATTGATCAAAATTATTATATTTTTCTTAATATTGTATTAAAAAAGACCATAAATATTGGAGCCCCCTTACCCTTTTGTAAATGCTCATATTCTAAATGACTCCAATTTAAACAAGGTTCCAAACATCAATTTTCATTCATTTTCATTATCTAAAGGAAATACCCTTCCTTCCTAAAAAGTTCTTTTCATGTAGCTTCAACTCACCATCCATATTTGTGAGCTCATTATCCCTCACAGGGCTCCTCAGGGTGAGGGTCAGAAGGTCTGGGGAGACAAACACATATGTGACCCGCCACCACGAAATCAGGCATAAGTCGTGCTGAGCCGTTCAGAGCTACAGCCGAATTTAGGCTGGAAGGCGATTCTTTATGTGTGTTTACATCTTATCAAAAAACGGTACCTTAACACCTCTATATTCAGTTCCTGTGGTCATTACATTGAAATCCAATCGATAAAGGTGTTTATTGAGCCAATTATTTAAGCAGCGACAAAAGTTCAGGGATTGCTGAGCAAAGACAAAGCCGACTTCCACCTCTTTTCGCCAAACAAAACGATCTCCGTTCCGTGGGTAAACACCCAAGTGTTCGGTACGAGGTAAAAGCCTATATTGAATGTTCTGTCCAATGGCGTAAGCCAAATGATTATAATACTTCACACTTCTGTCCTATTATTATAATATATAAAACTTCTGTGACATGTCCATCAGAGTGTCCTTTAACATCTGTGAAGAATTTGTGTCAATCGGATACAAATTATTATGCGTTGCTAAGGACTTCCTACCCCAAAACAGTCCAAAACTTTGACGGACAATATCTAAAAATATGCAAATTGCCAAATATGTCCAAATGTGGATATTAAAATTACCATAACTTTGGTTCTACTTGTGATAGAAACATAATTTTTTCACCATCTTAAACCTTAGTTTCCACTCTACCAAGCTACACAGATAACTCAGTTTTGATTTCCAGACACTTATGCCTGGTTTTGTGGTGGTGGGTCACATATGTCCAACTGTACAGCATCACAAAGATAGTTTGAGAGACTAGAACCATCAAATGGATTAAAACACAGATTTACAAAACCCAAATTATTTCAGATTACATTGTTAATTAACATAACCACAGCTGAATACAGACATGTACCATCATCTTCCTCCCTTCCATCCTCTGGAATCTGTGGGTCATCCACAGACGATGATGTGGGGTTTTCAACTGTGGAAGATGAGAAGTGTCATTCAATGAGCAGCAGAAGCACATGTTACAAACACAACTGCTAAAAGAATTAGCTCACTTTCAGAGACTACTGATGTCAATGGAACAAAACCTGGTTAAATAAATAAATAAAAACCCACACAACATGCCCACCTACAACAGGTCATGTTTGTTTGTGTGAACAATTTAATGAATCAGGCCCAAAGAAGTTGTAACGTACATACCACAAACAGAGGGATTCATGGTGTTGAGGTTTTTCCTCTTTTAGGTCCCAGCACCCTGGTCCACGGAAAACAAAAGTTTAAATACATTTAGCTTCATTTAAGCTTAAAAACAGTGTAATTTTGATATTTATTTGATTAGGAACGTCATTCGCACAGCACTGAAACTGTTCTGTGGTGTCCAGCTAGAAGATGTGTGGATCCTTTATTTACACACCAACATAGAGTTCAAAATATTAATATTCCCCTTAAAAGAAGGATTCAACCGTGTGCAATTTACACAATTCCTCTTTCAATGAGTTCAGGAAGTTAAAATCTATTTAAATTGAACACACTTAAAGACATCTGTTATTGATTGGTTATAGACTATAATTGTGAGAAGACTTCAAAGCTTTAGCCCAAATGTCAACAGAAGGTTAGCGAAACAGATGTCCTGGTACTTGTTTGTTTCTTCCATAGTTCATAATACTGCATTTACAACTAGCTTTCTGCTAAAGGTGAATTTTTATTTATTCAATCTTTGAGTGTTGGGACACGTTAAAGCCTCCACATAAGTATTTCATTGGGACTAATGCCCTATTCACACAGGATCAGTATTATCTGTGGACCACTGCTAATTCAGACCACAGAGAAAAGTGTCATGCACTGGTTGAACACAGATGTCCACAGCTTAATCATTTAACTAATGTACCTATAAGAGCCAGAGCAGAGTCACAAGACTGACATTTTAATTAACTACTGATAACATGCACACACACACTTTCAGCTAATGACCACATGTACACAGTAAATGATGCTAATACAGTTCTCTGCTAACAGCTTTGTCTTTGTAGTTGCTCATTTTAAACCACAGTCTTTTGACTCTCCTCTGGCCTTTATAGTAGAGCTTAAAAACTCTAACTCTGCTCATTCTACTGCTAAACATACTTCACTTAAGGTTAACATTAACAACTGTCCATTTTCTTTGTCGAAGGAGCTGATAAATTCATTACATACTTAAGTTAGGAATTAAAATTTAGAGATTCATGGTCAAATACAAAAATACAACCTATTTTTATCCAGATAAAAGTCGAATTTACTATAATAACTGAACATTTTAATTGCAAAGTAATAATAATCCATTACCGTTAGCTAACATGTAAATGCTAAAATAAAACATATTAAACCTTACCTGTTTTGAATATCCTGGGGACATTCGTGTTTCACAGTCATTATGATGTTCTTTGAGTCGCGTCATTCTTCTGGAAAATCGATCTATTTTGTCCTGTTCGTAATTTCTTCCTCGCTGAAAACTCCGGCCTCGCTCCATCACCACATAAGATTTTGCGCATGCGCTGTGTCTGTCGAATGGGGGATGGGCAGCTCCCACACAGAGGCCAGGTGCAGGGGGAGGGGCTCTCAATTAAGTCTGTGACAAACAAATAATAATATAATAATATCGTGCACTTTCACTCTCTGTCTTCCAGGACTTTTTGAGGCTGTGAAACTTTTCAGAAATTTTTTTTTTTTTTACAGAGACTCTTCACTTTTAAAATTATTTTACAAGTAAAATAAAAAAAGTTAATATAAGCTAATAATTTAATGTCTTTTAAGAAAAGATTTAACTTTATATGTGATTTTACAGGTAAAAAACTTTAATATAAACTACTAATTTAGTAATATCCTCCTACATTAAAGCTTAGCTAAATGTATGCTTTAAAATGTTAAGTTTTACTTCATATACATTTCTTATGTTTAATTTAAATCTCCAGAACAACTAAACCCACATAAATATATTCTTCATATATTTAATTAATAAATGCAGGACATTAGAAAAGTACAGTAAAGCAGGGGTTCTCAAACTTTTTTGGCCCAGGTCCCCCTTGGAGGGGTGAAATTTTTCCATGTCCCCCCTCATCCTCGCAATACTGAAAATCGGGCCCGGATCTAGGCATAGGCAAGGGGGGGCAATGCCCCCCTAAATTTTGCGCCTGCCCCCCCAAACGCGATGCCGCACTTGCCCCTATCAAACCTACCAAACGCGATGACAAGGAAAAAAATCCCACATGCTTTACATACAGCAGCCAAAGATATTCGCGCTGTTCTCTCCTGAATCTCTTCTGATTGGTAGATGCAAAGGGAGGGCGTGGCCTCTCTCTGACTCCCTTGGCTTCAGTTCTGTCACTTTCTCACACCAGTTTGACCTGACCGTCATAGAGACATAGACTCATTCACCGCAGCAATTTGGCTTTTTTTCTTCCAGTTATCTCTCCTCTACCGATCACGATGCGCAGATTTCTGGTTGCTAAAGCTAAACCTAACACTAGTATTTGTGACAATGCTACGGTATTAGCAACAGAAGCTCCGACTCAGAGTTTCATCTGCCCTGAGAGTCCTTCTGTTCCCACCGCTCAGCCCGCTTCTCGCAGCAGTAGTGACACATTCACTACCCAGCAGCAGCTCGTCACTGTCGGGTGATGGCATTGCTTCCCTACTTGCTACAGGCTGTAACCCCTGTGCCCCATAGCCCCAGTCTAGTTGCACAAGCACCATAGCCCCCGCTGTCTCCAGCCCAGAAACCTCTCCACCATTTTCCAATATCTACAGCTTTCCTCAGCTCCATCGCATGTATGTGGCATCCACTGTGATTGGGATATCCTCTGCTTCATGCGAGACCTCTTTCTCTACTTTGTCTCGTGTCCTCACCCCCTTACGCCGCACTATGCTACACAAGAGAAAAAGAGATTTAGTTATTTTGGCTCATGAGAAGGCTATAACAAAAGGCCTAAACATGGATACATTTGTTAGGGTGTTTGCACAGAAAAACAGACGGCTGATCCTAAAGTGATAGAAATAAGCTATGAACAAGAACACAAACAGACTGTAACTAAAGAAAATGACAAAGAAATACATGAAAGGATAAAAAGTAAGAACAATTAGACAAAAATAACAATAAGAAAAATCCTAAAAGTTGCTATAGGGTATATGAAAGTGACATAAAAGACAAAAAAAAATACACAGACATTTAAAAGATATGTTATAAATAAATGATAAAGCAATGCATAAAAGGATACAAAGAACAAAAAATGAAAAGAAAAAATACAAAAACTAAAAAATACAACCAAAAAAATTCCTAAAAAGTTGCTATAAG
Source organism: Siphamia tubifer (assembly GCA_020466265.1). NCBI lineage: Eukaryota > Metazoa > Chordata > Actinopteri > Kurtiformes > Apogonidae > Siphamia > Siphamia tubifer. The sequence continues at coordinate 38,123,042 of CM035796.1, forward strand.
CTGTGAAAACAACAAAAAAGACAAAAAATATACAGAACATGTTGAAATAAAATATGTTCTGTCAATAAATGAATGACAAAGGAATACACAAAATAGGATAAAAAGAAAAAATACAAAAACACACACAAAAAAACCAAACCAAACCAAACAAAAAACTAAACAAAATTTAAAAAAAGAGTAATACAGCCACAAAAGGGACACAAGCCAGTGTCCTATTTGTGCCAGTCTCAAGCCCGGATAAATACAGAGGGTAGTGCCAGGCATGGCATCCAAATCCAATATAAAACCTATAATACAAATCAAATTGATATAGATATGGATTGATTAACTGATGACGATGAGTGATGAGTGATGAGTTAGCATTGTTTTCTGTGCTTTTAAGGGTTTGGGTAGGATTTGACACCCCTCAGTTCATGCCCCTCCTGCCAAACCACATGCCCCTCCAAGTGGGCAGAGCAAGATCCGGCCCTGCTGAAAATGATAAAAAACCACTTCAACAATGATTATTATGAAACAATGATAACCTTTGTTAATAGTGCTTTTGTGCAAACCAGCGAAATTTTCAGGTATTATAATATAAACGAGCACTTCAGAAACAAAAATTTTAAATAATTTTAAAATAATAAACGGAACAAAAGACACACAAAACCGTGTGTGTGTGTGTGTGACAGACAGACAGACAGACAGAGACTTAATGAGAGGGATGGGCTTGTCAAACTCAATGTACTTTCTCTTTTTAGGGTTAGGGCGTTTGTTTTTGTCATTGTCATTTTCATTTCCTTTACCACTTCTTGAGGAACTTGGCGAACACAAAAATCGATCCATGTTCGCTGCAGGGTGGCTAAAAATAGCCTGTGACTCGCTCCGTCTCAATTTAGTCAAGCTAGCATCAAACAGCTCTGTTACTTCCGCCCGCTCACTACAAAATAAAACTTCCGCATTTCAAAATAAAACAGCAAAAAAAAACAAAAACAAAACCGTGAATAATTTCGCGTACCCCCTGGACATGCGCCACGTCCCCCTAGGGGTCCGCGGATCCCAGTTTGAGAACCGTGGCAGTAAAGATCATCTACAGAGGGGGGAGGGGAGGACATTTTCTTCCACACTGTAAAGTGCCTCCATCAGGCCAAGTTTCTGCTCATGCTCTGAGTCTGCAGGGTGGGGGAGGGGAATCTCCCACACAGAGGCCAGGTGCAGGGGGAGGGGCTATCAATTAAGTCTGTGACAAACTGCACCTTAATATTGTGCACTTTTGAACTGTGATTTCCAGGCCTTTTTAGGCTGTAAAACTGTTCAGAAATTGCATTTTTAAGCACAGATTCTTGACTTTTTAAGTTATTTTACAAGTAAAATAAGAAAAACTTCAATATAAACTACTAATTTAGTAATATCCCTCTACATTAAAGCTTAGCTAAATATATGCTTTAAAATGTTACGTTTTATTTATTAATACAATTTTCTGATGTTTAATTTAAATCTCCAGAACAACTAAACCCACATGAATATATTCTTCCTATATTTAATTCATAAATGCAGGACATTAGAAAAGTCCAGTAAAGATCATGTACAGAGGGGGAGGGGAGGACATTTTCTTCCACACTGTAAAGTGCCTCCTTCATCAAGCCAAGTTTGTGCTCATGCTCTGAGTCTGTAGGGTGGGGGAGGGGCACCTCGCACACAGACCAGGTGCAGGGGGATGGGTTATCAATTAAGTCTGTGACAAACTGCACCTTAATATTGTTCACTTTTAAACTTTGACTTCTAGGCCTTTTTAGGCTGTAAAATAATGTTCAGAAATATAATTTTCAAGCAAAGTACAAACTAAACTTTTTCAATGATTTTTACAAGTAAAAAATATAAATAAAATCTCTAATAAAAACCACTAATTTCCTACTTAAGTAGTATCCTCCTAAATTAAAGTTGAGCTAAAAATATGCTTTAAAATCAAGTTTGACCTTTTAATGACATTTTCTTGTTATTTTTCCAACATTATCTTTATTGTTTTTTTCCAAATGCTTCCAGTGACAGAAGTAACACGGCTCTGACATCAGAGGGAACACCAAGGGAAGATCAAATGTTCAGTATTTAAATCATCCTTCCTTACACATCAAGTTTAGGCCATAACAGAGCAACATTTAATTAAAAATATAAATGTATGAGAAAGGGAAAGAAAAGAGAGAAAAAAACAATAAAGGTTTTTCTATTTATCAAGGGTTAACCCACATTATTTGACTATTGTGCATAGTTCAAAAATACAAACTCAGATGTACAAAGGAAAGGACAATATTTTAGGAAACTGCAGATGATATTTTCTTGTGTTTAATTGAAATCTCCAGAAGTAAAGGTGTCACATAAATCTATTCTTTCTATATTTAATCCTTAAATGCAGGACATTAGAAAAGTCCAGTAAAGACAAATAAATAGTAAATTAATATGTTGTCAGACTGTCACACTTCCAAAGACAAAGTTTGTTACTCATGAGGCCAGAAGCATCCATTCCATCCAAACAACTATTGGTACTTATGTTGTAGATAATGGACAGAAAATTATCATGTTCATGTCATCAAGCTTGGTTCATTGAACATGATCATCCAGCTGTTTTCACACACTGTGAGCCCTGACATCCTCAGACATTATCCCTGATGACCAACGGCTCAGTGACTGAATGTCCAAACTTCTGCCACAGTTAACTGTAACTACAGTTACCACCTGGTTCTATCAGTCTGAAAACAACACACCTTACAAGGGTTGGTCTGTATGTCTGCTCCACAACCCAGGACAGAAATAAACCTGCATTTTTTTTTTACCACTTTTATATTTCACACCATCTCACCCTGGACATCTTACAGGATTTCTTGTTCTAAAACTGGCTCCTTTTGTTCCAGACACGTCAAACTCTACAGATATACAGAGAAATCCATGTGACTGAAGGCCTGTGAGTTTGGTTCCTCTAGTTTAAAACACTGTTGAAATATTCAATGGAATACATGGATTTGACTTTGAGGCCTAACACAGTCTGTCCACTCTGGCTCAGACCCTTTTGTCCCAAACACATGAAATTCAGTATATATGTATGGGACCATGTCCTGAAATACATAGAAAACAACAGTCACATAGATAAGAGGATGGAAGAGACATGTTTTAGAAAAGCTAGTTGTTGTTTTTTAACAAAGTGCAGCTGTTCAGACACTGAGAGCCCTGATTGACCCTTGACCCCAGAGAAGGAAGGAAGGGAAGAAAGAAGAGAGAGAGAGAGAGAGAGAGAGAGAGAGAGAGAGAGAGGGAAGGAAAGAAGGAAGGAAGGAAGAGAGAGAGAGAGAAGGAAGGAAGGAAAGAAGCAAGAGAGAGAGGGAAGGAAACAAGGAAGGAAAGAAGGAAGGAAGAGAGAGAGAAGGAAGGAAGGAAGGAAGGAAGCAAGGAAAGAAGCAAGAGAGAGAGGGAAGGAAGGACGAGAGAGAGAGAGAGAGAGAGAGAAGGAAGAGAGAGAGAGGGAAGGAAAGAAGGAAGGAAGAGAGAGAGAGAGAAGGAAGGACCGATGGAAGAGAGAGAGAGGGAAGGAAAGAAGGAAGAGAGAGACAGAAGGAAGGGAGGAAAGAAGCAAGAGAGAGGGGGAAGGAAACAAGGAAGAAAAGAAGCAAGAGAGAGAGGGAAGGAAGAGAGAGAGAGGGAAGGAAAGAAGGAAGAGAGAGAGAGAGAGAAGGAAGGAAGGAAGAAAGGGAGGGAGGAAGAAAGAGAGAGAGAGAAGGAAGGAAGAGAGAGAGAGGGAAGGAAAGAAGGAAGGGAGAGAGAGAGAGAAGGAAGGAAGAAAGAAGGAAGGAAGAACTCAAAGCATTATGCAGATACTTTTTTAAAAAGTCATATTTCAGTCCTATGTCATATGTCTACTGTGTATGATCACTGTACAACAGTTTTTAGTCTTTTCCCATGACTCTTTAAAACCTAATGGGGACATGTCCAGTGTTTCCCAAACATAAAGTCATTTGTTGTGCAGCGCCACAGAATGAAAACCCAGCGCCACATATAGATTTAGCCCCCCCCCCCAACACGATTCTGTCGTTCTCACTCACACACAGAAAGCTAGTGAGACCATGTGGTTACAGTTCACAAGAAGTTCCAGATTCTTCCATATGTTACAGATGTTAAATACATTTACACATAAGGCTGAAATACAACTGATTTAATAAAACACTGGTGACAGTGTTTACTAAAGCCTCTGTGAAGAGCTAAGTAGACTAGCACTGTGCTAATAGCACTAGCCTAGCACTGTGCTGATAGCACTAGCCTAGCACTGTGCTAATAGCACACTACCTCAGAGACCTCAGAGATAAATCTTGTACTGTGCAGATATTTGTGAAGTAAATATTTTAACATGTGTGTATTTAGGATTCCTGTAGTCACCTTAATCTAGTCATGCATACATACATTTAGTTATTTTCCATTAGGGAACAAAGGAGTGTTAAGAATCTCTTTGTTCTAGGTTAGAATTTTCCCGCCTGGGAATTAGCCACTCCTTAGAAGTGTTTAACCAATGAGATGTTCTTATGAAAATACGAATTTCTTACTGTATCCAATTATATGTGACTATGTGTCTTTTTCTACCCAGTGATTGACGTCACTGGGCGGGGGGTGTGGTTCCAATAAATTCAACCTCCACGGGGCGGGAACGTCAGAAGGGGACCCCGAAAGGGCACACCTAGGAGCCTCGTTGCTCATTTTGTCCTTTCATGGCCTTCTCCTCCCGCGGGGGAAAAAAGCGACATCACGGTTTTCCCTGTGTTTGTTCTTAACCTGTTTTTTGTTAAATTAGACTTATCAGTTTTTGGTGCCGAAACCCGGGAATCCTCGGACTGAGACTTCTCTGCGTCAGGGTATCGATCGAGGCCGCTGTCGACAGCACCTGGATTTTCACAGGTGAGGCTTGTAGCTCGATTCCTTGCCGCATTTGAAGTCCAGCGAAGGATTCCAACGGGCTAGAGACCACACAGCGAAAACCGGTAAGGCAGACACTGTTTTCTAATTGTACAGACGTGTGCAAGTAGATAGTTGGTCTGAGGCCAGAACGGGCGGGCCTGGAGTCCGACTTCTTTCGGAGTTTGAGCGAAAGCAGGTCTGTCTTTTTGATGTCATTTGTGTGTGTGTGTGTTTTAAACTGTTCCACGTGACAGACTTGGGGGTCTCGCCTGGGGCCCAGGAGCTGCTGCCGAACCGGTACCGGGTGGTTTGTAGTTCTGGGAACTCGTCACAGAACCGGTACCGACTGAGCGGGTCGGAATCTGGGATTTCGATTTGAACCTGGGGTTCAACAGCTGTAGTCTGCAGAGCCGGTACCGGGTGGCTCAAAATCTGGGATTTTGCCACAGAACCGGTACCGAGTGGTCAGAGATCTGGGATCTCGCTGCAGAACCGGCACCGAGTGTGTTGAAGTACTTCATATTGGGCCTGGGGCCCAAACAGAAGGAAATCTGGCCAGTGATGTGTGTGTGTATATGAATGTGTATGTTTTAATACTATATATGAATTTCCTTCGGACCGATAGTAATAGTGAAAGTACAACGCGTAAAATAGTGTTGCACCTAAAATCCCATTGTGGAATAAAATCGATGGTTAAATTAGATGATAAACCCGCGGGTATATAAAAACGTTATATAAAATTATCAAAAGGACGTCCAGAGTAATAATCAGATACAAAACTGGTACCATAAAAAACGAACGGTTCACCGGATTTACGTCGCGTTAAAAGTCCACACGCGATTAAAAAAATATAATTATATTAAAACGCCGACACAAAAAATAATGAGAGCATTAGAACAGGTAATAACTTGTTTGGAGAAGTTTTTATTTTTGCAGGTAACAGCGGCAGGAAGAGGAAGCGGCCGGAGCCACAGCAACAGCAGCTGTCGCACAACCCTCACCCCAATCAACAGCGCCCCCTGATGACCCTCCAACGCAATTACAGCCATGGTCCTGCTACGCCCCCTGTGGTCACCGCACTAAATCAATCACCCAAGCCCAGCAGAAAAGATGAAGGTCCATGTTGTTTTGCAGCCGACTGGAAGAGGTGACATAGAAGTCACACAGAGGTGCATGACGACGCAGCTTCCCATATCAGGTGAAACAAGACATAACACCCGATGAACAATTTCCACCCATCCATTAGTGATCAAACACTGTGTCACAAGCAAAGATGAAGTTTCCAGTGGGTCTCATATGCATTCCAAATCCAACAGCAGAAAGACAATCACTAAGTAGCTATTGCCATGACCCAACACTGGCCACACTTACGCTCCCCCAGATCCACAAAAATGGGAGTGAAATTAGGTTTACTTGGAGCAAGAGCCTGGTTCCAACAGGCTGAAGAATGAGAAGATGGGAAGAGAACTAAAGATGCTATATTCCATGAAAAGCGATGCAGTCAGAGATTAGGCTTAAATGTGACTGCTACAAAGGTGGAGAGGCCAGCAGGGATGCCTGCGCCATTGCCCCCCCCCCCCACTCCTCATCCAGGATGAGCACCCCTCTAACAGAACCACGATACACTAACTAATCCATTTTTGTTTTGTTTTTTTGGTTGTCATATTTTTATCCAGAGGCCAAAATGCTGTTAGACATACATGGACAATATTGCCTCAAATAAATTGCCAGAGAAGTTGAGTTATTTTGCCCTGTATGTGGGTAACGGTATTAAGATTTCTAATTAGATTAATCATGATGATGGACTAATCTGCATGAAAATTTGTTCATTAGGCCTACATTCAAATACCTGGCACCAAATCACAGGCATTCTGGAGCCTTTTTAGACCTATTGGCCCTCATACTACTTAAAGAAGTGAAAAAATTAAGGTCACATTATAAAGAAATTATTGCAAATTTTGCCTTGACTTTGCTGTTTTACGATCATAACTATATTTTATGTGAATGGCATTTGTTATTGGTTAATTCATTGTTTTTAAAAAAAAAAAAGAGAGAAAATAATGGAAACAAACAGTCCAGGGTTTTACAGGTTTAAGCATGAATCTACAATAACTTTAAAGGAAAAATTGCGGATATAAAATGCTTAATACGTGTTGATCCACTATTCTTAGCAATACAGGTAAATAATTGTTTTAAATACAAATTTCTTTCTCTTTATGGTCATCGGATATGACCCATCTAGACATTTGGAGGTTCTGTGGTTACTGTGGAAAGACAGTCATGTTATACAGTATGGATACAGCAGTGAAACCCATGAAGTTGGTTAAACAGGGGATGGAGACATTTGATTTCTGGTCATTTAATTATATATTTTGCTGAAAAATATAAGTCTAAACTAAACGTTTCTAAAAAATCTACATGATCAGTACATTAAATGAGGGAAAATAGATGAGTTTTACTTTGAAATGTAAACTACAGAATATAATACAATAAATAGTGATAAATCACCCGGGAATGGTTAAAAATAGAAGAATAAGTCATTTGGGAACTGACACTTTGATAGGGGGTGGTACTTTCAGAGAAGAACAAGACAATAAAGAAGGTACCATATTGGTATAAACAGTTTGAATTGAGATTCTTACACATATACTACTATTGATTGAAGTAGGATTAAATTAAAGATTAAGATTAAATTAGAATAAAAATATTAATAATAAAGGAATAGTAAAGATGTAGGGGAAAGCAGGAACTTTAATTAGGCTAATTTGAGTCTACTTGATGAATATTGCAGAGGTTCTATAGTCAATGAAGATTAAAATATCAGATTAATAAAATAAGGATAAAATACGAATGAATATATTCATATAAATAATTATGCATAAAAACATGCATCAATGTAATAACATAATTGATATCCTTAAATACTTTTGAAGGAAATCTTTGTTATTTTTGGAAAGAAAAAGAACATTTGAAATTTGGCTTTTCAAAAACTGAGCTGTTAATGGGACACATTGAAACAAATAAATGTTAATTTATTTGAGTGTTGTATTTATGAATTATAGCATTAGGAGTAAAATCTTAAATTAATTGCTCAGACAACGTACGTTGATTGGACTGAATTTTTGTCAGAAAATACAAATTTGTTGGATATTTTCAAAACATTAAGTACGTTTAGTGTGATAAATGAATTAGCAGAAGAGGTTAATTCTTTAGAGTGGTAAAATGAGATCTAAGGACTGTTGAAGTCATATGAATTAGATAGGAGATATGATGGACTCGATGAAAAGATGACAGACTTTTGACGACGACATGACTAAAACGACAACGTTTTTTAAGTGCACAGTGGACTTCGAGACAGCAATAATGACTAAGCGAGATAGAAGACAATTTATGTATGTAGACTACAAGAACAGACTTTTATTTTATTTATTTATTTATTTTTTTGGTTTTGTTTTGTTTTACTTTTATGACCTACATAAGACTTTAACAACAAAAATATAGAGATTGTAAGGTATGATTAGTAAAGGAATATATGATTCAGTAGGAGTAGAAGTACTGATTCAACTCTTCTACCGAAGTGTAGTAATGAAGTTTTTGTTTGGTTTTTTAAAAGAATGTTTCGATGTTTTGTTTTAAGCTATTCATTTAACCAAATGGAATTCTTCATTTGAGAATATACATGAACATTGATAGGAATTTAGAGTGCGTGTTGTTTAAGGACAATGCGTTCAAAGGAAGTGAATATTTAGAGCTTTTGGGAAAAGTTAAAGGAGAATAATTGCATTTTTCCACCCTGTAATACTGAAAGTCCCACTTACAGTGGAACTTTTGATCATATCTATGGACAGCGAGACATTTAGGAGTACTGACAATACTCCCATCACAGCCACACCTGAAAATTCAGAGATGCAACACTCTGAACCTAGCTACCCTGCTACCTACGCAGGAAGATGGAGATCCTCATAAGTGTGGATTCAGTACAGCTGCATGTTGTCCTGACCTAGAAGACATTCCTTTAAAAGACAGCACTCATGTGTACGTGGATGGCTCCACCTCAAAGTCCCCTACAGGTCAGAACCTGGTAGGATATGCTTTGGTCACAGATACCACCATTCTGGAAGCCAAGAGACTTCCATGTACATGCTCAACACAAGCAGCAGGACTCATAGTGCTAACTAGAGCTTGTTTCAAGATGTTGAAACTGTTTCAAGATCAAAAGGTCATGGTCTTCACAAAGAGACAATGTGTGTTTTCAACACTGCATGCTTAAGAAGCCCAATGGGCTAGAAGAGGAATGAAAACGGCATCAGGAAAGACAGTAGCTAATGCAATATTACTCGCAATAGGAATTGAGACAGCGCAATCACCTGACAAAATTGTAGTATGCAAATCAGCCAAGCTGCACACAACCCTAACCCTAACCCTAACCCTAAGAGACACCATCCCAAGCGGAGTCATGCTCTGCCAAATGAGAACCAGCAGTGGACAATCGCTGGGGCAGTCCGGACGGAAAGCGGACTCCACCACGTGGAAGGCAGACTCTGCCTTCCACACGGTGTATCCTTTGACAGTGAGATTGAGTCATGGAGTTTTCCATGTCTCAACAGGGGGGATGGTTAATATAACATAACAGGCATTTAACACAATACGGGGGTTAAATACCTATTTTAAAACTTTTTGTAGAAGTTACATGACGCGTTGCAGACATGATTTGCAAGGTAATGTCAGACCAAAGAGAGGTCTCAAACCACATAGCACATACCCATTTCAGATATTACACATGGATTTCATTGAACTTGCATGTAGTGGCACATACAGGCATTGCCCAGTATTGATTTATTTTCCAAATGGGTAGAATTAGTTTCAGCATTGAAAGCTGATGCACTGAGAAGTAGGAAAAGCACCCTGCAAAGAGACAATTCCACAGTTTGGACTTCTAGACGTCTTATGGAGTGACAATAGTCCATATTTGGTTAATGTTATAGTCAAAGGATTGGCTCAACATCTAGATAGTAGCCTAAAACACTGTTGCGCATACATCCACAGTCAGCAGGACTAGTGGAACGCACTGATGGCCCAGTTAAAGCTAGGCTATAGAAAACTATGGAAGACATAGGCAAATCATGGCCCGAAAGTCTATCTTTAGTCAAAATGTACATGCACATTGTTCCTAATCACATCGGCATTACGCCTTTTGAAATGGTGCATGGCAGACCATTTAGGTTGCCAATGTGGGAGGGAAAACTCACCTCAGAGACTGAGGGTGAGGCAGAATGCAGAAATTGTTCCAGGACAAAATGCTTGTGATCTGCCGTTTGTCTCTTTTTACCCTACACAGGAATAGCTGAGACAAAGGTTGACCAGAACAAAGGTTGACCAGATCCTGATCAAAGTCACCAAGAGAGAGCACTGGTTGTCACCAAGGTGGAAGGGTCTGTTTGTGGTTCAGACCACCACACCAACGGCTGTCACACTGCATAATGGTGGGTCTGAGTCTCACATTGACCAGCTCTGGGTTGGTTTGGAAGACGGGCGGTACAAACACCCTTGCCCGCTGAAGATAAATGGTAAATGGTAAATGGACTGCATTTATATAGCGCTTTTCCACCTTCATGGTGCTCAAAGCGCTTTACATTAGCCTCACATTCACCCATTCACACACACACTCATACTACACCAGTAGGTTTCTATGGTCTAAGGTCAGTCCTACTGGGGGCCTAAGTGAGGGTTCAGTGTCTTGCCCAAGGACACTTCGACATGTGGACAGCCAGAGCTGGGACGCGAACCGCCAACCTCCCGGTCATTGGGCGACCCACTCTACCAACTGAACCACAGCCGCCCAAGATACCAACTGATGCCAACCTACCAGCCACGAGTTAAGGTCCAACTGATCTCCTAGATCACCTAGACTCAGGACTTCATTGGTAAGCCGTGACGTCAACAGTGGCCACTAGTGGTCATTGCTACAAGACAACAACAGTGTTCTTACAACCTTGGTTGGGCACTGCAGCATCACAACGAGCCCCCTACCCACCATAGCAGGGGTCATGGGACTGCTGCTGGTGGGGACTGTACTTACAGTCCAGATTACTGTCCCATGTCCCAATATTCCCAACGACAACCTACAAAAGCCCATAAAAACCTCCACGCTTTTGAGTGTTGTGTTGTGAACTTTCAGAGTCTCCAGCGACAAAGAAGACGGAGTACTGTTCAGCAACAATGTGAACTAAATAAGGAAAAGACTCCTTAAATAGACTACTGTGCTAAGGTTGATTTGGTTCCCAAGGTCAGATTTTGTATTTGTGTTGACTCAGACTATATATTTGAAGGTCCTTTTTCCTGTTTTAAAACCATTGGGAAGTGGTTATGATGATGCTGGTTACAGGTGACATGACTGGTATATAGTTAATGATTTCTTTTATAGTCCCTGCAGGTTTCTATATGTAGACTTCTTCTGATGATTTGCCCCCACCTGTGATGTTTGAACATGATTCCGATTATGTTGACAGTGATAGAAACTGACGATGATGTGTGAACCCTTATTTCCGCTGATACAGTCCATATAGGAAACCTACATCACTCTCAATGATAAACTTTATACATGCACATTTATGAAGATGGCACCGCTACTTCATAATCTTATTAGGGGATCAAACGTTCCCCCCTGAATACAAACAATGGTCCACAGGCGACAGTTACACTGTCATTTTGCTGCACCTTGAAGTTGTTAAAGTTATGTTGGCTGAAATGTTGAATTTTAGAGGAAGTGTGTTTATAAACATAACTATTGATGGTTTTATTGCCCTATGAGTGACGACTCTGCAAATAGCCTAATATATAGCCTTGTATGTTTTATGTTTTTTTTTTTGTTTTTGTTTTTGTCCTTTGTTTTTTGTTTTTACCCTTTTGTTGTTTATGTCTTGTCTTATTACAATCATGTCATGAACACTCAGATGCAAGCTCAGGGAACTGAAGGTGACGAGGGACCTATGCATAACTATGCAGCCTTTAGGACGGGTAATAATTGATATTTCATAAGAACAACAGGAGGGATATGTGAAGTAAATATTTTAACATGTGTGTATTTAGGATTCCTGTAGTCACCTTAATCTAGTCATGCATACATACATTTAGTTATTTTCCATTAGGGAACAAAGGAGTGTTAAGAATCTCTTTGTTCTAGGTTAGAATTTTCCCGCCTGGGAATTAGCCACTCCTTAGAAGTGTTTAACCAATGAGATGTTCTTATGAAAATACGAATTTCTTACTGTATCCAATTATATGTGACTATGTGTCTTTTTCTACCCAGTGATTGACGTCACTGGGCGGGGGGTGTGGTTCCAATAAATTCAACCTCCACGGGGCGGGAACGTCAGAAGGGGACCCCGAAAGGGCACACCTAGGAGCCTCGTTGCTCATTTTGTCCTTTCATGGCCTTCTCCTCCCGCGGGGGAAAAAAGCGACATCACGGTTTTCCCTGTGTTTGTTCTTAACCTGTTCTTTGTTAAATTAGACTTATCATATTAACCCATGACAGTGACAGAGTGAGTACTTTGAACACAGATGTCCACAGTTTATCCATTGAACTCATCTATCTATAAGACCCAGATCAGAGACAAAAGGCTGTGTGATTTAAATTAACAACTCAAAAGCCAATGGCTGCTAGCTGAATACACTATTAGCATAATCTACTGTGCAAATGTGTCCATTAGCTACCTGAAACTGTGTGTGTGGGGGGAGGGGGTCACAAGGGTTAACTTGTTGAAGGATGAATCTTAAGAGTTTACCACAGACACAAATTTCCCACAGTTTCAGTTAGTAAAAAACTAAAATAAATCCAAACCCATGTATATTTCCAATTCTAAATTATGCATCATTAGGCAAAAGTGTGTGTGGGTGAGTGTCTTTATAGAAATAATATTTCCAACAAATGTGTCCTTCCACAGTTATCCACTGACTACAGACTTTTAGAAAAATATACCCATGGCCAAACTACATGAAGGAAAATGTACTGAAAATGACATTATTTCTACATGTTTTAGGTTGTGCACAATTACACTCTGCCTGTTACTAGTGTTTAGCTAAGTTGTGTAAAAGTGTATTTTATTCTTAGGAGTTCACAACCTTAAAGTGTTCCTCTCTCCCCCACACACTCTGCCCCCCCCCCCCCCCCCCCCCCCCCCCACAGACAGTTACAGGTAATGGCCACATTTACTCATAGAATACTGAGCTAAGAGCCTTGGTTTTTGAGTTAATTTTAAATCACACAGCCTTTAGGGTAAAAAAAGTGTGTTTCTAGTGTTAATAACAACTACAAACAAGTAACTGGTGTTTGTGAATTCTTCAACTGGTGCCTTGAGATGTGGTGCTAGCTTAATAATAATAATAATAATAGCATATATTTAGCTTAGCTAAATGTATGCTTTAAAAATTCAAGTTGTACTTATTGATGTCATTTTCTTATGTTTCATTGAAATTTCGAGAAAAACTAAAGCCAGATAAATATATACTTCATATGTTTAATCTTTAAATGCAGTACATTAGAAAAGATCAGTAAACAGGCCATGTACAGGGGGGGGGGGGTCCATCCCCTTTCCTTGATGGGCCATTAATTAAGTCTGTGAGAAACACATCTGTTTTGCACCTTAATATTGTACACTTCCAAGGCTTTTCCAGGTCTCAAAATCATGTTCCAAATGTGCATTTTTAAGCAAAGTAGAGACTAGAGACATGATTTTTATAAGATAGAAAAATCTAATAAAAACAACAGATGTGCTAATTAAGAAATATCCTCCTAAATTCAAAGTTACCAAATGTATGCTTTAAAAATTAAGTGTTCAGTTAAATAAAGTTTAAAGCCTCTGCTTATTAATGACATGTTCTTGTTATAATTTTCTAAAATCATCTTTATTGAATTTAAAAAAATTTGTTTTCAAAAAGCTTCCGATGACAGATAATAATCTTCTACCTTTGACCTTTGACCCTCCACACAGGTTAAGTTGATTTAAAATCTAACATATAGAGAAATACATAATTAAAGTGAATTTCAGGCATTCATCTGAGTATCATTTATATTGTGAATGTAATTACAAGTTCTACTTAATCATGTAAAAAATATCATAAAAATCATACATTTTCATCGTCTCAGGCAATAATTTCATACAGTTATTTCCAAAAACACTTTAAAAGTCTTCTTCTACAGTCATTCCTGTTTTAAAACTGTCTGATGTAATTATCTGTAGTTACAGTAGGGGGCGATAGAGAAAAAACAGTTTGTGTGTAATTTTTGGAAATCTCCACTAGGGGCAATAGAGAGCAAAGTGTGTGTATATTCCGGCGAAAATACACACACGTCGGGGGGGTAATTTTCTCAGTTTTAAGTATTTCTGAGGACTTTTCTGAAAATTGCACAGGAGCATGTTTATAGCCTCTAGAGCAGGGGTCTGCAACCCTGGTCCTAGAGAGCCACTATCCTGCATGTTTTAGATGTGTCCCTCTTCCAACACACCTGACAGACATTATCAGTCTTCCACACAGCTTGACGATAGGCTGATCATCTGAATCAGGTGTGTTGGAAGAAGGAAACATCTAAAACATGCAGGATAGCGGCTCTCTAGGACCAGGGTTGCAGACCCCTGCTCTAGAGCACAGGTGTCAAACTCCAGTCCTCGAGGGCCAGTGTCCTGCATGTTTTACATATTTCCCTCTTCCATGTGATTCAGTTTAATGCTTTAACTCCTGAGAACTAACAAAATAATTGGTAACATATGCAAAGTAAGACACAAATGGCAGAAGATCAAAGAAAAATACTACAATAAAAAAAAACAAAATGTAGAAAAATAAACAAACTGAGCAACAAAAAGTAATAAATATTTACAAAATGACAAATGTGGAAAATTTTGAAAAAAAATGACTAAAGAAGAAAACTACTATTGAAGTTTGGTCCCAGCAATTTTAATTTTGCCTGTAAAAAATGTTGAAATAAAATAAAAATAAAAAACTCTTGCTTGTTGGCACCTTGTCCATGCACAAAACTAAAAGGAAAATGGTTGAATTTTTCTTAATATTTAAACTAAATCATCCATTCAGAATGCATCAGCAGTGACACTTAAAGAGTTAGACTGATAATGATGTAATGGCCTCCAGGTGTAATGGAAGAGGGAAACATCTAAAACATGCAGGACACCGGCCCTCGAGGACTGCAGTTTGACACCCCTGTTCTAGAGGCTGTTAGGGAGAAATTTTTTGTGAATTTTTTTTCTCCAAATGTCCTCACTAGAAAGGTCTTTCACGACTGAAAATCCTCACAAGCATAGACGTACAAACACACACACACACACACACACAGCTTTCCATGTCTCATGAGGACCAAGCTGGTAATCATCAGTTGTAGGTAAAGTAGCCATTTTTGTTGAATAAATAAATACAAAATATATTTTAATCAAATAATACTACAAACAATATTTAAAAAAATATAATAATAAAATTAACTTTAATTCAATAAAATTAAAAAATAAAATAAATGGAAAAGTAAATACATATTTTTTTAAAGCTACAAATATATGTAAAAGCATTTTAAAAATAAATAAAATGAAATAATAGCATACAAATAAAATGAGTAAATTAATAAATAAAACAGTAAACACATCTTGAAACCTTTGAAAAATACACTTTCTGCTTTGCACTCGTTACCCCCGTGTTTTATGGGGACTTTGAGAAAATAACAAGTTAATGTCCTTATAGGCCACATCATTTGCACACATTTGCATAATTCACACATATTTCACCTACATTTATATTTAACCCTCGTGGAGACTTAAATTTTGGTCCCCATGGTGTCTGTGACTTTGTAAACATATCAATGTCCCCATAAAGATAGGGATACAAGTGCACACACACACACACACACTTAACTGTGTAATAAATATGATGCATTTAATTAACTTTCCACTCCCATCCACCTGTTCTTTTCAGCCTTATCACACAGGACTCCTTAAGCCACATGTTGGCCATAATTTTTAATCCACATTAACGTTAAATTAATAAATGAAATGGGATGTAAAGCATTATTCACTCAGAACTGGAAAACCTCTGATAATTAACCGTCTCTTGTCAGTGTTTTATTCAGATTTGCTGAAAATGTACCACACATCTGATGTCTACAGGTTTACACTTAACTCATTCACTGCCAGCTATTTTCTGAACAGCCAGCCTCACAGTGCCAGCAGTTTTGGAGAATCTTGAGTGATTGTTCAAGACCCACAGAATATTGAGTTTTATGACTTTATAAACACAGAAAGTGTAGACTTCTATGAAACAACAAAAACAACACATAAAACAAGGTGTTTGATAGAAAAACAGTCATTTATTCATAAACATGCCCTAATCAGTGTACTATTTCTCTGTGTGTGATATGCTGTAAAACATTGTCCTACATGTAAATGCCACACGACAGGAAACACACCACATCCTGGTCTCACTACTGCGGCCGCTGCGCGCACAGACACGACACCTCCGTGTTGGCCTGGTCTTCTTGGTGGTGGGCATCAGCTTTTCCAGCCTGTGCCTCGCCATGTTGCCATCCAGCCTACTTTCAGGATCCATGTTGTACGGTGCTCTGGGATTGTGTGCTTCGTCTGCCTGGGCCGTCTCCGCCTCCAGCACCCCATGCTGCTTCCCTGACCACATCCTCACGACCCTGCGTGTGAACTCCAAAAGTGACTTACATTGTTGTGGATTTCTGGCCCTATAAAGAACATATGCGTTAAACATGGCAATTTGGAACATGTAAGCCACAAACTTCTTTGACCAGTTTAGGGACCTCCTTATGAAGGGGTAGTAGGCCACATTCTGGTCCAGTTTATCCACGCCATTCATGTTGGAGTTGTAGGCGATCACACACGCTGGTTTAAACTGGGTCACTCTATGTCTCTGCCCCCTCTGCCACACATCAACCCCTTCCATTCTGTCTTGGTGGGAGGTTGTCACCATCTTCACGATTCGTTTGTCCTGCCAAGCTACCACCATCATGCGCCCATAATTCGTTCCCCTGCCCCCAGGTCAGACTTTTTGATATCCCGGATGATCAATGGCTCTCCCCTGTTTTTCCTGAGGGTTCCACAGACGTTTGTCTGTGCTCTCAGTAAGCGTTCACACAGGGACACAGAATTATAGAAATTGTCCATGTAGACAGTATAACCATGACACTGGAGACTATCAAGCAGAGAGAACACTATCTCTGGCAGAGTACTACCTTCACCCACATAAGGCCGCAAGTTGAAGCAGTACCCTGTCGCAGAGTCACACAGAATGTACGATTTTATACCATAATTCACCGGCTTTTGTGGGTTATACACTCGGAACGATAGGCGCCCCCGCCACTGCATCATGCCCTCATCAATGCAAATGTTTTTTCCTGGCTGGTACAGTTCTTTGCATTTCCCAACAAGATAATCTAACACTGGGCGGACTTTGTACATTTTATCACCAGTATTTTGTGTGGCATTGTTGTTGAAATGGAGGAACCGCCATATAATTTGAAATCTGTTCCTGGACATTGTTCGGCTGAAATATGGTGTTGCATCTATTTCCTCGACACTCCAGTATAAGTCAAGGCTTGGCTTTTTGATGTAGCCAGTGAGGAAACTCAGTGCAAAGAATGTTTTCAGTTCTGGGACTGACACTGGCTTCCAGGCATTACCTCTGCTGTGTGGTAGCGCCTCAGGGTTGGCTTCAAAGTACTGACGAGCATACAATTTTGTCTGATCGCGAATATGCTGCAGCAGCTCATCTGTCACAAACAGGTCTAGGTAATCGGCCGGCTCATTGGAGTCTAAGTCCGCAGCAGCGTTCTGAGGGCCCGGTGTTGCAGTAAATGCCAACCCCAGGGGTTCCCAGCCGGCTTGACACCAGCCCTGGTCCTGGTCCTGGTCCCAGCCCCTAGCTGATACACCTGTAAATGATGTACATATATAGGACAATAAATAATTTCATTCTTTATGATATTGAAGAGGGAAAAAAACAAAAAACATTTATATATATGAATATATAACCTTTTACCTTTCTTTCTTTGTCCTCCACCAAGAGAAGGGATGGGGGCCCTGCTGGACCCACCACCTGTAACACATAATTACCATAATGATTAGCAACAGGTGCCCATAATACAACTGGAGGAAAATGGTGTTCATGTAACAAGGACTGAATGGGGGTTAATTCTTACCTCTGTCACGTCCATTATCGAAGCGATCTGGCTCCCACTCCAGCAATGAGGCTGTGTTGGTGTCAGACGAACCAGACGGCAGCCATTCGTCTGACGTATCCGGGTCTGGTTCACTGGGATCCTCTGAACCGGATTCACCTGGACCATGCTGGTGCCCTCGGTCCTTCGAAGGCACATGGTGCGCACCACACCCGCTCACTCTGCCCTTCTTCTTTGCTGGGTATCTCCGACCTACTCTCCCTTCTCTTTCCCCCTCACCTGCCACAGTATCTCCTGAAATACTCCTAAACCTGCTTTCTTCCACCGCCAACTGCCTCAGTTCGCTACATCTCCGCTTTTTCGCCATCTTCACTCAACCTCGTCCTTCTTCCTCTGCCAACACCAGTTGTGCCCCACCCACAAACCGATTCCCATGGTCCCCGCCTACAGGATTCAAAATTCAATGAGTACACGCCTCATTTTCAGTGACAGGCGACAGGACCTCCTGGAACCAGGGGTCTAATGGCCAGGATGTAACCCGCCCAGAAGGCCCGGTTCTGGGGGTAAAAAGGCAGGGCATCTGGACCCCTGGAACCACATAGAACCAGGGGTCAAAAGGCCGGGCGTTAGACCCACCAATAAGGCTCTGTTCTGGGGCAGAGTAGAGCAACACATGGACCCCTGTGAAAAATGACAAAGTCCAACAAAATTTCAGATTCACTCTGGTAGTACCATGCCTCCGGTGGGAGTTAGAAAAATTTCAGCTTCACTCCTGGTAGTACCATGCCTCTGGTGGGACTTAGAAAAAATTCAGCTTCACTCCTGGTAGTACCATGCCTCCAGTTTAGAAAAAATGACAAAGTCCAACTTTCAGACGTAGCGAGTTTTGCTTCTTGGTAGTTGCTGGGGCCTCCCCATTCAAAGTCAATGGAGACACCTTCCGCATAGTGCATTTAGCACTTTTCTGGGAGGTATTTTTTCACGTGCTTCCCCGATTTTGGAAACCACGATTTTAAGTGGTGTTCCTCCAGGCGCAGGCAGGCAGGATTCGCAGGGTACCTTCCCCGGACCAAAATGAAGGGACATCTGTTCCCTTTTGTTGCTTTTTCCTCTGCCAACCTCCGGAAGTTAACAGCAAACCTCCAGTGGGACTTGGCATAATCTCAGCTTCACCCCGGTAGTACCATGCCTCTGGTGGGACTTAGAAAAAATTCGGGGTCACTCTGGTAGTACCATGCCTCCAGTTTAGAAAAAATGACAAAGTCCCACTTTCACACGTAGCGAGTTTTGCCTCTTGGGAGTTGCTGGGGACCTGGAGCCCCATAGAACCAGGGGTAAAAAGGCTGGGCCTTGACCCAGCCTGAAGGCCCCATTCTGGGGCACAGTAGCCGGGCGCATGGACCCCTGGAGCCCCATAGAACCAGGGGTAAAAAGGCCGGGCCTTGAACCAGCCTTCAAGCCCCATTCTGGGGCAGAGGAGCCGGGCACGTGGACCCCAGGAGCCCCATAGAACCAGGGGTAAATAGGCCAGGCTTTAGACCCAGCCTTAAGGCCCCATTCTGGGGCACAGTAGCCGGGTGCGTGGACCCCTGGAGCCCCAAAGAACCAGGGGTAAAAAAGGCTGGGCCTTGAACCAGCCTTAAAGCCCCATTCTGGGGCACAGTAACTTGGCGCGTGGACCCCTGGAGCCCCATAGAACCAGGGGTAAAAAGGCCGGGCCTTGAACCAGCCTTCAAGCCACATTCTGGGGCAGAGGAGCCGGGCACGTGGACCCCTGGAGCCCCATAGAACCAGGGGTAAATAGGCCAGGCTTTAGACCCAGCCTTAAGGCCCCATTCTGGGGCACAGTAGCCGGGCGCGTGGACCCCTGGAGCCCCAAAGAACCAGGGGTAAAAAAGGCTGGGCCTTGACCCAGCCTCAAGGTCCCATTCTGGGGCACACTAGCCAGGCGCGTGGACCCCTGGAGCCCCATAGAACCAGGGGTAAAAAGGCCGGGCCTTGAACCAGCCTTCAAGCCCCATTCTGGGGCAGAGGAGCCGGGCACGTGGACCCCTGGAGCCCCATAGAACCAGGGGTAAATAGGCCAGGCTTTAGACCCAGCCTTAAGGCCCCATTCTGGGGCACAGTAGCCGGGTGCGTGGACCCCTGGAGCCCCAAAGAACCAGGGGTAAAAAAGGCTGGGCCTTGAACCAGCCTCAAGGCCCCATTCTGGGGCACACTAGCCAGGCGCGTGGACCCCTGGAGCCCCATAGAACCAGGACTCAGGAGGCCAGGCTTTATAACCAGCTCAAGGCCCCATTCTGGGGCACAGTAGCCGGGCACGTGGACCCCTGGAACCCCATAGAACCAGGGCTCAGGAGGCCAGGCTTTATACCCAGCCTCAAGGCCCCATTCTGGGGCAGAGTAGAGCAACATATGGACCCCTGTGAAAAATGACCAAGTCCAACTTTCACACGTAGCGAGTTTTGCCTCTTGGTAGTTGCTGGGGACCTGGAGCCCCATAGAACCAGGGCTCAGGAGGCCAGGCTTTATACCCAGCCTCAAGGCCCCATTCTGGGGCACAGTAGCCGGGCACGTGGACCCCTAGAGCCCCATAGAACCAGGGTTAAAAAGGCCGGGCCTTGACCCAGCCTGAAGGCCCCATTCTGGGGCACAGTTGCCGGGCACGTGGACCCCTGGAGCCCCATAGAACCAGGGGTAAAAAGGCCGGGCTTTAGACCCAGCCTCGAGGCCCCATTCTGGGGCAGAGTAGAGCAACATATGGACCCCTGTGAAAAATGACAAAGTCCAACTTTTACACGTAGCGAGTTTTGCCTCTTGGTAGTTGCTGGGGACCTGGAGCCCCATAGAACCAGGGCTCAGGAGGCCAGGCTTTATACCCAGCCTCAAGGCCCCATTCTGGGGCACAGTAGCCGGGCACGTGGACCCCTGGAGCCCCATAGAACCAGGGGTCTAACCCTGGGACCTATACCCGAAAAAAGGCTCCCTATCCCCCGGCCACAATCTAGACACACCCGGCCCCTACAGGACCTCCAGGGACCCACCGCCCTGGTACCCCAAACTTAAGCCCCCTCCTCGGGCTAAACCCCTTAAATAAATAATAAATAAATAAATAATACTTTGAAAAATTTCCACAAGGAGTCCAATGTGGACTTAGAAAATTTTCTATCTTTATCTTTGTAGTACCAAGGGGTTTTTTTTTTTTGAATTTTTCTAAGTCCAATGTGGACTTAGAAATATTCCAAAAAAAACCCCTTGGTACTACAAAACCAAAGTGGAGGCTCTTCATGTCCAGCTCACGTTCCCTTCTGCTTTTCTCCCTGAGTCTCTCACGATGGTCTGAGACCCCAGCTCACGTTCCCTTCTGCTCTACGGGAGTGTCTGTTCTCCCTGAGTTTCTCACGATGGTCTAAGACCCCAGCTCACATTCCCTTCTGCTCTACGGGAGTGTCTGTTCTCCCTGGGTCTCTCACGATGGTCTTAGACCCCAGCTCATGTTCCCTTCTGCTCTACGGGAGTGCCTGTTCTCCCTGAGCCTCTCACGATGGTCTGAGACCCCAGCTCACGTTCCCTTCTGCTCTACGGGAGTGTCTGTTCTCCCTGAGTCTCTCACGATGGTCTGAGACCCCAGCTCACGTTCCCTTCTGCTCTACGGGAGTGCCTGTTCTCCCTGAGCCTCTCACGATGGTCTGAGACCCCAGCTCACGTTCCCTTCTGCTCTACGGGAGTGCCTGTTCTCCCTGAGCCTCTCACGATGGTCTGAGACCCCAGCTCACGTTCCCTTCGTACCGCCCCAGTCAAACTCCCCACCTGCCAATGTGGGGTCAGAACCGGCAGAGCCAGACACATGAAGAGAGAGCCCCGCCTGCTCGGGACTCACCTCACCGAACAAAGGAACCATAACTGATTTAATGAGCCATTCGTAGTTTCACTGTACCGACCTTCCGTGATTTAATCTGTGGGACAAGCATATGCTGCTATACTGGAGGATCAACTAGGATAGCCCCGAAGGTGGAGCCCACCCGCGGCAGTGCGGTGATCCGAGGGGGGTGGAGGAGGCGATCCAAGGCCCCCAGGAGAGTCGCCGGTCCCGAGGAGGGCATCCCCAACCCCCCCCCTGTGAGCCCTTTAGTAGGGCGGGACGGGAAAGGGGCCTCCTCGGTTAGGGCGACAGACCTGGGCGGGGGCCAGGGAAAAGGAACACACCGCCCCCTCAGAGCGCACCGCGCGAGCAGCGCGCACCCCGGGGTTATACACAGCCGTTGGTTCTGCGCTGGGGCCAGCGCTCCGCCGCCGGAGCTGTAACCGTGTCCACTGCCGTGTGTGAACAGGATTGGAGAAACATAGTTATTTATAACGGACCCGCGTCAGCTCTGGCCGCCGTGACCAGGACCGCAACCCGCCGCCGGGTTAGACGGACCCCAGGCACCGCCTGGCACTCGCGGATCCTGTTGGAGAGCCACTGAGGGAGACAGCGCATCTCTGTCTCGCATCCTCTCCTGGAGGCCGGAGCCCTGTCCTCCCCTCCCGAATACCTAACGTGTACCAGCAATGTTGAAGGAACCTACCGCTGAACCGACAAACGGAGAGCATAGGTCCTTCAGAGGCGGGGCTTCATAAATGCCTTTCGATCTGGAGGTTCGGAGGGCATAAATCCAATAAAAGGATCCGATGTTCCTCTGTCTTTGCACGGGTAACGCACCCTCCGAAGCTGGCCTCTTATTACACTGGAGCACCACCAGTTAAAACTCTCGTTCCTTGTAACGTGGACGTACATGAAAAAATACCTCCCAGAAAAGTGCTAAATGCACTATGCAGGCGGTGTCTCCATTGACTTTGAATAGGGATGCCCTAGCAACTACTAAAGAGCAAAATCTGTTTACGTGTGGCAAAGTGTGGACTTAGAAAAATTTCCACTTTGGTTTTGTAGTACCATGCCTCTATAAAAATAGCGGAGCACTTGGAAACCAGTCTGATTTTCAGTGACAGGCTGCGCGAGACCGCTCCCTGCCCCTCGCCCGTGATTGACGTATGTATGCATCGATGGCAGTGAGCGTAAGTATTTCAATTTATGTATATATACGTCAATGGCAGTGAGTGAGTTAATAATAATAATAATAATAATAACAATAACAATAACAATAATAATGTGTACTGGAAAATGTAGCCATGATTTCATCCACTGTTTTTTGTGCAACATATAGCACAAACATACACCTCTATACAACTGTTTCCCCTCTATTTTTTTTTGTCTTCCAACCCCTGAAGGCGAGGTGAGGGTATTGTTTTTTGGTTGAGGTATTTTTGGTCTGTTTTTCTGTCTGTTTGTTTATATAAAAGCAGTTTTATGCAAAACTACTGGATCAATTTCCATGAAGGTGTAAGGTGGTCCAGAATAGATTACATAAAAGTTTGGTGGATGTGGAGCTGAAAAGTACCTATTCGTATTTAAATGACAGATAAAAGAATGGGGTATTTGTCAAGGTAGGTCCATACTAAAATGGATCTGGCATCTGATCCATAAGGTGCATGTGTTGATATAGAATAGAATGCACTTATATAGTGCATTTCCAACTTCATGGTGCTCAAAGCGCTTTAAATTAGCCTCACACACACCAGTAGGTTTCTAAGGTTCTGTCAGTCCTACTGGGAGACTAAGTCAAGGTTCAGTGTCTTGCCCAAGGACACTTCGACATGTGGACAGCCAGAGCTAGGACACAAACCGCTGAACGCTGAACGACCTGCTCTACCAACTGAGCCACAGCCAGCCCAGAAAATAAAAAAAAAAGCCTTTGATTTTCTAACAAAGTTCCATTTGTTCACCATTCACATTTTTTGTATGGGTAGTTTAGAAAAGTATTATAATAATTTAATGTTTGTATTTTTCAACACTAAAACAGACAAAAGTTTATAATGGTCATTATTTCGAGGTGAAAGTATTGCTTTTGGTTCAGGTATTTTTTGTTAGTTTGTTTATTTATAAGTAATTTTATGCATAAACAACTGGACCAATTTCCAGAAAGTTTTCAGGAAAGGTGTGAGGTGGTCTAGAATAGATCCCATTAAATTTTGGTGAATGTAGGTCAAAGGTCAAGGTCACAAAAAGTGTGTTTTCACACTGATAAGAGATAGGACAATTCATGAATTTCCTTTTTCAGTCCTGTATTAGTCCGTGGGCTGAGCCACATACTGGTACTATTCAAACTGGCAAAAACCTTGTGGTGCCATTTTGTGCCTCTGTCTCCTTTGCACTGACTTGCACATTGCCCCCACAGAATTGCACATTACATATTTTTACTATATTTATTTTTATCTTATTCTATCCTGGTGCATGCTTAGCATTTTTATAATTTTTTAATACTATATATATATATATATATATATATATATATATATATATATATATATATATATATATATATATATCTGCTGGAGCCATTCTCCCAGCTTGGGGGTCACTGCCCCTAGTGCTCCGATTACTACTGGTACCACTGTTGCCTTCACACTACACATTTTCTCTAACTCCTCTTTCAGCCCTTGGTATTTCTCAAGCTTCTCATGTTCTTTCTTTCTGATGTTGCTATCACTGGGGACTGCTACATCTACCACCACTGTCTTCTCATGTTTATCCACCACCACTATGTCAGGCTGATTGGCCATCACCATCTTGTCAGTCTGGATTTGGAAGTCCCACAGGATCTTGGCCTGTTTGTTCTCTGTCACCTTTGGGGGGTTCTCCCATCTTGACCCTGGGACCTCCAGTCCATACTCTTTACAGATGTTCCTGTACAGTATGCCCGCTACCTGGTTATGCCTCTCCATGTATGCCTTGCCTGCCAGCATCTTACACCCTGCTGTGATGTGCTGGACTGTTTCAGGGGCTTCTCTACACAGCCTACACCTGGGGTCCTGTCTGATGTGGTAGACCCCGGCCTCTATTGCTCTGGTGTTCAGGGCTTGTTCTTGTGCAGCCATGAGTAGCGCCTCTGTGCTGTCCTTTAGTCCAGCCTTTTCCAGCCACTGGTATGTCTTTCCATTATCAGCCACTTCCTCAATTTGCCGATGGTTTGTCCCTCCATGATAGCCCCTCTGGTTCCTCGACCTTACTGGGCTTTTGTTGC
Organism: Siphamia tubifer; assembly: GCA_020466265.1. Lineage (NCBI taxonomy): Eukaryota > Metazoa > Chordata > Actinopteri > Kurtiformes > Apogonidae > Siphamia > Siphamia tubifer. The sequence continues at coordinate 38,148,272 of CM035796.1, forward strand.
CTGAGGCATTCACTTAGCAGTTGGTCATTGGGGGCCATTTTCTTGATGTATTCCTGGAGGTTCGCCGTTTCCTCCTGGACAGTAGTTCTGACACTTACTAGTCCTCGGCCCCCTTCCTTTCGCTTAGTGTACAGCCTCAGGACACTGGACTTGGGGTGGACCCCTCCATGCATGGTAAGGAGTTTCCTTGTCTTGATATCAGTGGCTTGTATCTCTTCCAGTGGCCAGGATATTAGGCCAAACAAAATAATACGTGTGGTTCCGGTCACCCGACCGACCCAATTTTTTTACAACGAAAATGTCGACTATGTAGACATTTTATCAGTTTGTCAAAATAAATTAAATATAATGAACCGGCCGACTGCCGACTCTTGTCTTCGAAATTCCCAATAACTAAAGATGAGAGAATGTATTTCTCCGTATTTAGTCCGTATTCATATTTACCAACATCTGTCACCTGTCTGACCACCGTGATTTATGACTAGCGACAAACGACGAGCCATATACATCGTGTCCATGTCCATCAAAACAACCCTCAATGCATGTGATTGCTGCGCGAGTTTTGATTGGCTGTTCGCCTCTTGATGAATCAGAGTACATCGTCTGTTAATTTCCCACTCACTTCACACCAGAGTCCTGCACGGGTTCGGGTACCCGTGGGTGACCCGTGGGTGAACCGCAGATTTTCACGAAACGGGTGAAAAATGTTGTGCTGTGTCGGATACGGGTTCGGTTCGGTTCGGACGTGGGTGATCGCGGGTCTAATTTGCGGTTCATAGGCTAAAAGGTTAACAACGTTTTTATTTGGCTTTGCCTTGGATATGTCACTGTTCAGTATATTCGTGGCAATAAATGTTTGTATTTAAGTTTGGCTATCTGACATTTTCTTTCGGGTATTGGGTTCATTTATAGCGGCTCGGTTCGGATGCGATTTTTTTTTTTCGTCGGAAAACGGGTCAGATACGAGTTTAAACATGAAGGGTACGGGTGGTTGCGGTATGTCAAAATCAGAACCGTGCAGGACTCTGCTTCACACTTGGTTTGTTTCAAAAACACCACCGTTTCTTTATTAATTGGGAAGATGGTTTCATATCTTTATGGAGCATCTCTTGGTCACAAAGACTTGTGTGCCTGGTGTGGGGAACCAAATACAAATCCTCTTCCAGAGCTAAAAAATTAATTTAAAACTGTACTCCCGCTCTGTCAATATTGTGAGAGGAATAGCAAGAAGCCAGTAACAAAACAGCAGTATGGCAAGAGGAAATAAGTTGAACAGTAAATAGATAGCTGTATATGTCCACTAAAGCCTTCAATATTAGGGCCTTTATTTCATTGAAATAATATTTAGATGTTTACATTTGTAGTTAAACTGCATTTTGGTTGAAAAAAAAATCAATAAAAGACAAAATGTTGATGTCAAATCAGATTTTATTGTATTTCAATCATCTAAAATTAATTTATGCTCTCTTAAAACATTCTGTAAATATGCATGTACATGTACATGGCAAATCTGAGGCAATGTGTTGATTTTCTAACTGCTGGAAAGAATAACTGATATTAAATCTGAATTTTTGGAGCTTCTTTTTAGAAGACGGGTATATAAAATTGTAAATAAAATAAAATATGGATGACCGACCTACCTACCCAATTTTTCCTATCCATGTGATGGGAACCACATATATTATTCTGTTTGGCCTTATCCCAGCTGGGTATCTGATTACTGGCAGGGCATAGGTGTTAATGGTCTGGATCTTATTTTTGCCGTTCAGCTGACTTTTCAGGACCTGCCTTATCCTCTGTAGGTATTTGGCTGTGGCTGACTTCCGAGCTGCCTCCTCATGACTACCATTTGTCTGTGGGATCCCTAGGTATTTGTAACTTTCCTGCACATCTGTGATATTCCCTTCAGGTAGGTCAACCCCTTCAGTTGTGATCACCTTTCCTCTTCTAGATATCATCCGCCCACATTTATCTAGTCCGATTGACATCCCAATGTCTTTGCTGTAGATCCGGGTGAGGTGAATGAGGGAATCGATGTCACGCTCATTCTTGGCATACAGCTTGATGTCATCCATGTAGAGGACGTGGTTGATGGATGTTCCACTTCGGAACTGGTATCCAAAGCCACTCTTTGAGATGATCTGGCTGAGGGGGTTTAGGCTTATGCAGAACAGCAGGGGGGACAGAGCATCTCCTTGGTAAATGCCGCATCTGATGCTCACTTGTGCAATTGGCTTTGAGTTGGCCTCCAGAGTTGTCTTCCACAGCCTCATTGAGTTCTGGATGAACTCTCTTAGTGCCCTGTTGATGTTATACAGTTTTAAGCATTCCAGTATCCATGTATGTGGCATTGAGTCATAGGCTTTCTTGTAGTTAATCCAGGCAGTGCACAGGTTGGTGTTCCTCGTCTTGCAATCTCGGGCAATTGTCCTGTCAACCAGTAGCTGGTGTTTGGCTCCCCTGGTGTTGTTGCCTATTCCTTTCTGTGCTCTGCTCATGTATTGCTCCATGTGCCTACTCATCTTATTTGCTATGATGCCTGATAGAAGCTTCCATGTGGTGCTGAGGCAGGTTATAGGCTGGTAGTTAGATGGTATTGTTCCCTTCTGGGGATATCGGTTTCCCGATATCAGCAGCTGGTTCATCTGTGCTGCTCGGCGTTCATAGAGTGCTGTCAGTTTCTTAAGCCAGTAGGTATGAATCATGTCAGGCCCTGGTGCTGTCCAGCTCTTCATTTTGGACACTCTGGTTTGGATGTCTGCTAGTGTGATGACTACTGGGTCTTGTTCTGGGAGTTGGCTGTGCTCTGCCTGTAAGTCTGTCAACCATTGGGCATTGGTGTTATGTGTTGCCTCCTTCTCCCAGATGCTCTTCCAGTATTGCTCAGTCTCAGCCCTAGGTGGGTCCGTTGTCACCTTGTCCCCCTGCCATTGAGAGTAGACCTTAGCTGGGTTGGTGGAGAACACCTGGTTTATTCTCCTGGCCTCTACCTCTCTTGTGTATCTCTTTAGGCGGGTAGCTAGTGCTGTGAGCCTTTGCTTAGCAGTCTCTAGTGCCTCAGCTGTGGACAGTTTGTTGTATTTCTTGGGTAGTGCTTTCCTCAGATTCACACCTCTGCTTAGTTCTGTTAGAACACTGACTTCTCTCCGTGCTGCCATGATCTTTGCCTCTAGCCTTCTCCTCCATGGGGCAACCTTCTGGCTGCTCTGGCTATTCATCTTGTAGCCAAGCATCTCTAGGATCACTGTTGCTGCTGCGTACATCAGCTGATTGGTCTCAGTGATGGTAGTGGTAGGGACAGTTTGCAGTGCAGTGTTCAGGTCCTCCAGTAGAGTCTGGTCTGGTACTTTGTTCTTTAGCCTTGGCAAGCAGGTAGTTGTGTTCCCCCAGGATTTCATGATTCTCTTTCTCAGGTCAGCTGCCCTTGTGTTTAGTCTTTCTGGGGCTTGGAACCCAATCTCGATATTTGGGGGTGGTGGTGAAACCACCCCCAAGCTGACCTGTCATCCTGGCTCCCCCTTGCCATAGCGTCTTTGTACCGTGGATGAGGTACAACACTGTACCTCATCGATCTCTAGCTGTGATAGCAACCTCTTATTGCGGATATTCGAACACTGAGCTAGGAGCTGTTTCTTAGTCAGTGAGGATGTGGGGTTTCGAAGCAACCGTTTCTCCCACATCCTCTGCATGTACCCTCTCTCACTGGGGTTACTCCCGTAGTAACACTCCATCAGTACCATGTTCTCTGCCCTGCTCCATGAATGTCTTGTTCCAGTAGCCAATTTAACATCAGGGTGTCCTGGTTCCTCAACCCCGGATCTTGTTGTCCCGGGTCCCGGTATGACTCTATTCATTGTATCGCTCATCATGAGGTATAGGCATGTATAGCGTAAAGTGCCTTGCCTAAGGGCAAGGATTCGAACCGGCAACCTTCCGCACCAAAGTCAGTGGTGTAGACCACTAAGCAATATATATATATATATATATATATATATATATAAAATTATTTTTTTTCTCTCTTTTTCTTTTTATTGATATACTATATGTTGAATGTTGCAGCGTTACACCGAGACAAATTCCTAGTTGTATACTACATGTGTACTATATGAACAATGGCAATAAAACTCTTTCTGATTCTGATTCTTGTGTGTGAGTAGGTGAGTACCAAAAGGTGATACCAAATCGGTACTTTCAAAACAGTATCGGTTCCTAAACAATATTTCAATCAGTAAGTTCATTCATTCAATCATTTATTTATTCATTCCATTCTCCATGATTGGAATGAAATAGGGAAAAAAAATTAATTGAAGCATAAGATCAAAATTTAAAGGGATTGTTCACTATTTTTCACATGGATTTGTATAGAATCAGCGTATTTACTCTGCTGCACCCACAGTGACTTACCCCTGACAGTGTCCTGTGAGTTGAGTTCTGGTCCGGTTTTGGTCAAAGCGAAAGTAGCACCTGTACGTAGCAGCTGCAAACACTGCCGAACAACTAATGGAAGTAGTTTGCTAAGGCGCACAGCTGTTAGCAGTGATGATGTGCATTGATCGCTATTGAGTGAATGTAGCTCCAACCAATTACGAGGTGTGAGTTTTAGTTCTGTGATTTGTATTGGGCATTAAAATGACTCACTCTGTCACTATCATGGTCCAGTATCTCGATAATAGCTCATCTGAAGATTTATTTCTTGGGTCTGTCATTTTCACACTGAGTATTTTTCATTTCTGATGCATTATTAGCATAATGCTAGGCTGCTTAGGCTCATCATGGAAGCTTTCAAACATGGTACGACACGGTGTCTATCTTAAAAGTTTTGCTTTAAAGTAGACACTATAGGGGTTGGTTAGGGTTAGGGTCTGGGGCTACTAGGGTGACCAGATGAGGTTGGCAGAAATTTGGGACAGGTTGTGGGGGGGGAGTAGTGCTCAGCTGATGTACAATGTCAATACAAAAATATATGAATTTTCAAGCTTGTCAAATGAATGTTATTCAAGTATTTAATAGTCCATTAGTTAATTATCATTAATAGAAACGGCAATAGACCTAACATTGTTGAATGTGGAGACGTGGGAAGTTGAAAGGTGACAATAGGATAATTATGAAGCTTCTTTTCAAATGTCTTCAAATCTTCATTAATCTATTAGGCCTAATCTCAATATTAATCAAATGCTGCCACAGCAATAAACATAGGCCTACAAATGTAAATACTTTAAAATAACATTCTTGAACATAGAAAGTAGAAAAATAATATAATAAAATGACGTATCATGTGTAATAGTGAATCTATATGTATGATTCGATTTTAGGGCTATTTAAATTATTTAGGCAAAATGATCACGTCATTTAAATCAGATTTAGATGTTGCAAAATTCCAATTAATGACTGCTGATGCTGCTGCACTTTCAGTTCTGTGGTTAGCTTCATCCTCACCCTCACAGCATCTTGTGTTCTCCTCCGCATCCTTCATCTGACGTGTCGCTATTGTCATTGATTATTCACGCTGGTCACTGTCCGTGCTTACTGTAGCAATCTAATAGAACTAGAATGTGACAAAGACACAAAATAGAATCATTGTAGCCAGGGCTGCACACAGACATTTGAAAGAGTCTCAGCGGCGGTCAGTCAGTATAGCGAAATGTTTACCACATCAAGTTTAATTTTTGGGACATGTACAGCCAGATTTGGGATTCGGGACAACAGCTTACAATTCAGGACTGTCCCAAATTTTTTGGGACATCTGGTCACCCTTGGGGTTAGGGTTACACATTTTTACTCAATTTTCAATCAAACATGAAAAAAGTCATGGAATTTGGCAGTGATGGTGTCAAAAGTAAGAGAGTGGGGAAAATAGGACCCTTTTTCAAATAAAGGGTTCTGTGTTCCCGGTTCCTTTGTTCCCCTCTTGGGCATACGCTCCGCTGACCCACATACTGTCCTTTTGTTAACCTCTTCCACCCTGAGCCTATTTTCAAAGGAAAACAACTAAAAAACATACCCAAAGTAAATGAAGAATTGCTCCACAATCCTAAGGTTTATATGGATGTTCTTTGTATCTATGGACATCTACAGGCTTCACAGAATCTATTCCCATTGTCTAAAATAGTGTAGCTACTACTATGACTGAATAAACTGGAATAAACTAAAAGATAAAATAGAATTTTTTGGTCTCGCCTGAATTTATAATTTTTTTGACAAAAGAAAACACCCTGCTAACAATGATTCCATGAATATAGACACTATTGATCACCTTCAGTAACTCCTTTCCAACACAGGAACAAAAGTTGATAGAATTAGAGCAAAGGACAAAGCCTCCAGAAAGGTTTAAGTCCAGATAACACCAGGCGGATAGTGCATTTGGAACAGTTTGGCACACTGTTGTGTCAAACTGTTCCAAATACATTATTTTAATTTTCTAGTAAAATCTGTCTGGAAAATATAACTCATATCCATTACAGAAGTCTATTACTGTCTACTGAAGCTTTTAGAAATGAAATTTACCTTGTGTTTCATCAACTTCTATTATTTTGTCTCCAAATGGAGTAGTTTTATTAAGAACTTACTCCAAACAATATAATAATATATCAATAATAATAATACTAATACACTTTAATAAAAATCAAATATAAAGTTGAACGAATGTGCAAAAATATATGATAAATTCAATTAGAATAAATATAAATATCAAAATTAGTGCAAATTTACTAAACAAAATAACTAATACAAACATTCAAAACACAAACAATTGCAATAAAGTCCAAAAATGTCCATGTGTTATCATCAGGTGGGGGCTGGTTTATCATTAGGTTGGGGGGGCTGGCAGCAGACTGAACTGGTCCATGTGTTTCTCCAAAAAGCAGCAAAATAAGGCTGTCATCCTCCTACCTAGGAAAAATGACAACAATCATGATTTGAGACTTTTTCCTTCTCATGAAATGATAGAATGTTATTTATTTTTGACAGAGAAAGTGAATAAATCCTCAAACAATCATTGATTAAATATAAACTTATCTACTCATGTGTAGAAATAACAATACAATGACAAATGAGACTGAAAAAATACTACTATAGTCAACAGTGTTTGCATGTGTATAGTATAAAATGTAGTATTATTGTTATTATTATTACTATTAGTTTGTAAAAAAAAAAAAGATACAACAACTTACTGGGTAGATGTTCATCCTGTTTTGAGTTCATCTCCACAGTCAGATCTCAGTCAGATGTTGAACATTCAGCTGCTTCTCTGTAGTGTCTCTGTTGTTTACACGCTAGCACGCGGCTAACAGCTAACACTTCACAAAGCTTACCAGTAACATTCAGGAAAATACACTGTCACTCACTGTTACTCACTAAAACTCTCTAAAATGACTTAAAACTACGAGTAAAGTCAGCAAATATAACTATAACCGGCACACCGAGGTGTAGCACTCTGCTCACTACTCTGCCGTAGTGTGTCTGCCCCAGGCCAGTCCCGTGCATGCGCCCGACGTGCGCAAAGATGCCAACCTTTCACCTTTTACGCATGCATTTCCTGTCCAGAGGGAAATGTAGTTCATGGAATGTGAGGTGTCAATAGATTCAGGAGAATCTCCTCTTTCAAACGCCTACAAACATGGCCGCCTTATCGCTCGCCAGAAATAGATATAGATGAATAAATAGCGCGTATCGGCAATTAAAAATAACTTATATTTCACCACACACACATTAAAGATCATGTTTAAAGGTGACTTTTATCACTAAAATACACTTTATATGTATTTTTATGAACTTTAGGGTCTTAACTTTGAGCAAAAGTTTAAACAAATTTCCATTGCCCAGATTTATTATGTTAATAATTAATGAAAAATTACACAATTTTCTCGGGCTAAAGGAGTTAATTTGGCCAGCTCACCTTTGTTCTTTTTCTTTTGAAACTTTTGGGGTTCCTGTTGTTTTGTTTTGGGCATGGGAAGTGGGTTAAGAGTCGAAAATGATTTTGCTCAAAGAAATAAAAGAAAGAATTTAGCAAATTTGAACCCTTTTTGTTTCCTGTGCTCCGTAAAATATGTTGCAGCCTTTAGGTCATAATAAGAATGAACGGATAAATAGGTATTAAACATTTCAAATCAATAGACGATTTTGTTCAGTGGTGGATGTTTGGGTCTTTATGTGTTAATGGTAACTATCCTTAAGTTCTAAATGCAAGTCAATATCTGAGGAAACTGTTGAGATATTTGAACACAAGTGTCATTTAGTAGAAGAGGCTACAATGACTTTACTTCCATAACATTCGGCAGTTTAGAGAGACACTGATTGTCTTTTATTATTCACTTGTAAGGATGACTCTACCTTTCTACTCTATTGCCTGATATTTTTCACTGCTGAGAGTTAATAACGACAAAGTGTGTAAGATTTATAAGTGTAGCATGATAACGGGTCAACAGCAACACAGTGCAGCTTTGCTTTGTGAGTCCCATAAGGGAGACAATCCTCAGTGATGTATCACAGCCACTTCACAGTGAATATCTAATATATGTCGTAACTGTTGAGATAGATAGAGCACTGCCTTTATGGACTTCCCACACATAATTTACTTTTTATTGTATGTATTCTAAGGCTGTCAAATAATTTACAAATTTTTCAGATTAATCACAGGGTTGTTTTGGATACATTTTTGATCAATCATCTTGTCGTCGACGATAGACCAAAATACTAGCCTAGCTGTGCTACATACCCCTGGTGGCAGCGAATAAAACCTCCTAGTTACAGTTAATGTAACTTTTGGCTAGATTTGCCTGAAACTAGCTGATGAATCACGGTCAGAGGGTAGGCATAACAACAGTGCGACAATTCTAAACGGGGGGGGGGGGGTTGATACCGACACATGGAACAAGTGATAAAAGTTTGGTGGTGATTAGTGTGTGTATGTGTGAGTGTGTGTCTGTGTCTGTGTCAGGGCGGTGGTGGGTGGTGGGGGGTGGGTAGGACTAATGAAGATGCCTTTTTATTTGAGTGCTTCAATTGCAACCTGCTTGAATTTAACAAAAAATTTATTTTTCGTCACGTCTTCCGTGGTTGAGCGGTTAAACCACAGATCTCTAATATAATATTAACTTTGCGGCACTCCCAACACACCCTGAAAATGTTATCAAATCTTTTTAGAACTTTTTGTGTAATCCTGCGGACAGTCAGACAAACAGATTTTAATTTAATACGTCCTTGGCGGAGATAACCAAACAAAGCAACTGCAAACAACAGTTCCAATTAATTGCGTAAAAAAATAATCTAATTAATCATTTATTGTAAACCCCCTTCATATTATTATGCATTTATTGTTATCAAAATAACATGGGCCAAATGATCTTAATATAGTTTTATATAAGTTTTATATAAGTTAAGTTTTATATATATATATATGTATATATATATATATAAAACTTAACTTATATAAAACTTATATAAAACTATATTAAGATCAAGATTAAGATTAATGTATATATATATATATATATATATATATATATGTATATATATATATATATATATATATATATATATATATATATATATATATATATATATATATATATATATATATATATATATATATATATATATATAATATATATATATATATTCTAGTCAAAGGAATGGAAATACAGGGTAAAACACAGAAGCAAAGTGTGTATGTGTGTGTGTGTGAAAACAGTGTCATAGATTATGTGAATGAGATGAAGAGAGATGCATTTTGCAGAGGAATGCTGCTGTCACTCATCCCTCTCTGGAACAGTCCCTCTGTGTGTCACTGTGTTTCTGATGTATGGCGTCACGTCACATTTACTTATGGCGGTCCTCCGGCATCCTCCCGCCAAATCCCTGTGGTCATGTCAGTTTTCTGAACCTGCCACTTTTGTGTCAACATCTATTCTGTAACAGTTTAGCTGCAACATTAAGCTGCAGGGCCTGACCGGAGTGACAAATGTGAGCCCCGCCCACCGCCAAGGCACCCGCTGGAGCCACAGTCAATGGGAGGTGGAGTGGAATGGAGTGGAGTGGTGCTATGTGTCGTGAGAAAATAAATGATGTCACGTCTGACTGCTTTGTATTCAGCGATGACTGTGGATGTATATCACATGGGGGGGAGGACTCAGCTGAGCACCGAGCAGACACATGTGGAGTCCGCTGGGAGACGAGCCTGTAACGATGGATAAAAAGAGAGATAAAAACATTCAACATTTTTCTCCACATTTAATCTGTCTGTGCGAGTGAGACGACCGGTAAGAAAAATAAAAACCAGTGGTGTCAGGCACAACAAACCCCACCCCCCTCACACACATTTTATCTCTTATCAATGTATAAACACATTTCTGGTGACTGTGACCTTTGACCTACACTTACCAAAATTTTATGGGATCTACTCTGAACTGTTCCAGCGTACCTTTTTTCCCCCTCTGGTTTTTTGATGATTCCTAATTTATTTTAATAGACAATGTTATATTTATAATATTTTTGTGCAATATCCTGCATTTACTGTTTTTTTTCAGTTGTTAATAGGTTGATTTCATATGACGTCACATTGCTATATAGTCAGCGCACGATTTTCAGATGGAGGGCAGGAAGTGAAGCTGAGTGAGTTTACAGCTGTGACAATCGTTCTAACTCTATTTTTTTAGAGTACCAACTATTGACGTTCACACAGGTGAGAAATGCAAAAAGCTCATAGGAAAACATTGTAAAAAAAGTGGATTTTAAATCTGCATTTGTGGTCAGGAGGAGCAGAGTCTGCTAATGCTAATGCTAATGCTAATGCCCGTGTCTGCAGTGGATACTTTGTCAGAGGTATGTTCCGAAGCTAACATTTTTTGTTTTTTTGTCAGGTTGTGGTTAAATGCTCATTTACACTGTTGTAATAAGGTTTACAAATTCAATTAAATTTTATTTATAAAGCTCCAAATCATTGCAGTTTTACTTTTTACTTTATTACAGTTGAGTAGTTGTACTTTTTTTTTTTAACTTTTACTTCAGTAAAAGTAAAATCAATACTTCTACTTTTACCAGAGTATATTTTACACTTCTACTTAAGTACAGAATGTGAGCAGTTTGACCACCTCTGTTTATAACTGCAGCTTCCATCTTTGAGAGGGATATTTGTTGTTGTTGTTGTTGTTGTTCTTTAACTTTCCTCATATTTAGAGTTCTTCTCAAAATGTCCTCCCTTTTGAAGTGATTTTCTGTTGTTTAATATTTCATAGTTTAGATGAGTGTTGTTTTCCTCCTTTCTGGAGTGACTTTTTGTTGCCCTATTTAATAGCTTGTTTGCTGTTCTTGAGAATCTGTGAATAAAGTTGATTATTGTACACCCTGCACCTGAGTCCTCATTTTCTGAGTCCTGGCCTGACATTATGTTACTTGTGTCCTCTGTACACATTTAGTTTTAACCTTTTTAATGCATGAATTATGAAAACCTTGGTCAAGACCCCCTCCCCCAAGTGTTTAACAGTAAGACAAAAAAAAGACAATTCCAAAGCACTCTCTTATACATGAAAAATTAAAAAGCCTTTATTACATTGGCTTGGTTACAAAAACCTATAAAAGACCCCTATGCATTTCGGCATCCAAGCCTTCATCAGGGAGTCAAACATACCACATGTGCAGGAAGAAGTGTTTTTAAAAAAGTGTAAGCCAATCAAAAACCTCCACATTACAGTACTAATCAGGTAAAAAGTGTTGTATATAAAAAAACTTTGTAATATATAAAACCTCCACCAGGTGTCATCCTAACAAAAGTCAATAAGACACAAAATTAAACTTTGCATAATACAGGGTCTAATCAAAGAGTAAACACGAAAGAGAAAAATGAAGACTGAGGCAGTGGCGGAACTAGACAGCTATTTTTAGACGGGCCTAAGTGAAGTTGGGGGGGGTTGTGGGGGGGTATAACAACAACGTAATAGTATTTCCGGAATTTAAACTTTGTTTTTTGTTTTTTCTTAAATAAACACAAATAATTAAATATACATAGTTTATTTCCGTTGACATTTACAAATAAATAACTATATTAAGGATATTGATCAACATTTCAGTTTGATGAGGCAACAAAAATCGGTCTAGAATTCTGTTTCTGAGCTTGTGACTGTGACCCACCCATAGATCCGCCCCTGGACTGAGGAAGAAAAACATAAAAAAAGAAGAAAAGGAGAATCTACAATAAAAATCAGAGGAAAACACTGAAATCAAGGTCCTCATTCAATCCTGGATACTTAGTAGCCTGTAATGTATCTTTCCAGAAAGTCTCTCTCTCTCTTATTTAGAGCTCTCTGTCTATCATCCCTCCTAAGAGACGGTGGGATATGATCAATACCACAAGCCTGTAAAGTTGATGGATCACTGTTATGGTGTTCCATATAGTGTCTTGCCATAGGATACTTTATGCATGGCTGAAAGTAACTGAAAAATTTTTGACTGAACATTTTTGTGTATGCGGAGCCTGGCGGGCATAGCCCGCCAGTACGAGCGCCGTTGGCGCGAAGTTCTCTAGGGGAGTCCGGAGGCATGCCCCCCCGGAAAATTTTGAAAAATTGCATCATTTTGGTGCATTCTGAGAGCATTATAGGCCATGATTTAACATTACAGAATGTGAAATTTGTACTTACATTTAAGAAAAATCTGGCTCATATGATCATAAAATTTTCAAATTTACTTATAATATAATACTATATGTTTGTTCAAATGTATTGTATAATTTCACTAAATAAACAATGGATAATATACAAAAGACTGGCATGGGATGCTTCCATAAAGATTACCTTACCATCTTTACACTGCTTACCACCAATGTAATTTGTGGTAAGCAGTGGAACCCCCCCATCTACATTGCTGGTAATTGGTGAAACCCCCCAATCTGCATTAGTAATACCCGGGTTCACAGGTGAAGACCATCTATTAACATTGGTGAAAACAGGTGGGGACCCCCTATTTACGTTGGTGGTAACAGGTGGAACCCCCAAATCTGTTGGGGGATCCGTCCCCTGGTCTCTTGTGGCCTGGGGAGCAAAGGTCTGTGTGCTGTGACCTCTTGGAGTGGAAGTAGGTATGTTATTTTGGGGAGTAGGGGTCACATTGTTCTCCTCAGTGGGTCTGTCCCTTACTGTGGCTAAAACAGTCCCCCTAATCTCATCCACAACATCCTCTCTTAGTCTGGGAAATGTCCTTTTACACCATCTCAGTGCTACATTAAATGGCTCTTCCCATTCATCCCCATGAAATTCCTCAACTTTGGTCATTAATTCCTCCACAATGTCTTCATAATGCTGTTTTAAAATTAACATCGTGGTGTGAGCCCAGTTTTTAGCATTACCTATAATGTCATCACGTGTTTTCTGTGATGGCAAAGCAGGTTTAATTAAATTAGCCAACATATCTTCCATGTTAATGATTGTTCTAGGTCTTTTTTCATCCTCAGAAACCCTCACATTGGCCCCGTGGTGAACAGCTCTAATTAAATCATGAAAGGTATATGTAATTTGTTTAAACCGGGTAGGTTTAATGTAGTCCGCCATGTTTTTTGGACCCCGCATCTCCCCCCGTTGCAGCCCAGGCGCACGGCGAAATCCTCCCCGTGTGCCCCGCACCGCCTGTGCATAAGTCCGGATGAGGGGTTGGGGGCGACCGGTAGGGATAATCTTCCGGGGTGGCACTGGCTCAAGGTTGGGGTTATAGTGGTTGCGGACCCCGGCGTTGTGAAACCCCGGAGCCCTAAATGCACTGTCCGTCCCCCAGAGAAAATCATCCCCACCGCGGCGTCCCCCTTCCCACTCCCCGGGCGCGAAGCGACCTGGCCGGCGTCCCCTGCGGACCACCGTCCAGCCCTCTCCGTCTGTAAAATTCTGCATTTTATTTTATATATGTATGTGTCTGTGTGTCCCGTGTTGTGTGTGTGTTCTGTAGTGTGTGTGAGTGTGCGTATTTTAATTTTAACAAAGAAAAGAGAGACGAAAAGAAAAAGAAGCTAGCTAACACGGAAATCTTCGCCGAAGCCGGGCGGAAAACTCCCGTGAAAGTCAAATAAAAATAAAAAAGTGGACGACGTTTCGACCTAAATAGGTCTTCTTCAGGTCCAAATAAAATAAAATAAACCAGAAAAAGGAAAGGGTTTTGTGGTGGTTTTCGACCAAAATAAAGCTTGAAATTTTTTTTTTGGTCAGCGGGTAGATTTGACGGAATTTGACGGAACAGAAATTCATTTTTGACGGATTTCCGTCTGTGGACGGAGATTTGACAGCCATGTTTATGTTACCAGTTACCACACAACATTGGATAAATAATTTCATAAAACTGTAAAACCACATGTGTTATCTATAGGTTGGAGTGGCCCAGTTGTAAAGTGTAAAGAACAAAACGACGCCTACAAGACAGAATGGCTGAACATAAATATGCGATTTTCTTTGTCTTACTCTTAGTTTTTCCACCTCTAATTATGACTTATTGTGAGTCCAGGTACACAGTAAATTTTGCAGTGTTAAATCAACACTTAGAGAGTTTATTTAACTTCTTCTAGAGTGTATTTGGTCCCATTTTCTCCAAATTAACACTGCAAATTCTACAGTGTAGCGTTTCCAGAAGCAAACTTTTTTAAGATTTTTTTTTTTCTTTGAATGAAAGAAACACGTATTTAACAAAGGTAGTAAACGTACTCACATTCTGTACTGAAGTAGAAGTACAGCTACTTGTGTGAAAAACTACTCTGGTAAAAGTAGAAGTACTGATTCAAGTCCTTTACTGATGTAAAAGTAAAAAAGTACAACTTGTCAATTGTAATAAATGAAAAAGTAAAACTGCATTTTTTTTTTGCCATGGATGAAATAATACTTATTTAAGCAGGATTTCAAAAATATTAAAAATAAAGCATTTAAAGGTGAGTTAATATGTAGTTTATGTGTTTTATTTGGTCATGGTATTCAGTTTTGTGGGTATGGACAAGACATTTAGGAAATATTCAAAAGTTCATAGGTATACAAACAACATAATTATAAGTTTAAAAAATTTAAATCGTGAGATGAAAAGTGAAAATCAGAATTATGAGTCAGTTATTTTTTTAAAGTCTAAATTATGAGGTAAGAAATATATGATTATGAGATTAAAAAGTCAAAATTACGATAAAGAAAGTCACAATTTCTGATTTCCGACTTATTTTTCATACTGTCACATTTGTCTAGTTTGAAAAAGTAATGAGTCTATTCTGAGAATGTAAAGAGTATAAAGTCCAGATTTTTCTATAAAAATGTAGGGCGTAAAATTCAATTCAATTTTATTTATAAAGCCCTAAATCACAACAAAGTCGTCTCATAGGGCTTTAGAAAAACACAGAGATATATGAAAAGTCCCAAGCATCCCCTGTCCTTAGACCCTCCTTCTCGGCAAGAAAAAACTTCAAAACCCAGTGGGAAAAACAAGAAGCCTTGAGGTGAACTACATTGAAGGAGAGATCCACTCCCATTGACTATAGATGAACGTCTATTTATAAAAGAAGGGGGGGGGGCTGGTCCAGACACCAGACAGGCAAGGGTGGGGGTCCAGGGTCACAGGGTGGCACAGATGAGACACTGCAAATCCTGTCATCCATGGCTCCCACGCAGACACTGTCAGGAGAGCCACCACTCCCCCCAGGGGGGAGGGGGAAAGGGGACACCAGGTGACTAGTAAAAGCAAAAAGTTGCCAGAAAAATAAATACTCAACTAAAGTACAGATACTTAAAAAGTGTACTTAAGTACAGTAAAGGAAGTATTCAATTTTCATTTATTCAATTTTATTTATAAAGCCCTAAATCACAACAAAGTCGTCTCAGAGGGCTTTACAAAAACATAATCAAGCTACAGAAATACATGAAAAAGTCCCAGGCATCCCCTGTCCTTAGACCCTCCTTCTCGGCAAGAAAAAACTTCAAAACCCAGTGGGAAAAAGAAGAAATCTTGAGGAGAACCACATTGAAGGAGAGATCCACTCCCATGGACGGACAGGCTATAGATGAACGTCCATGTAAAAAGCAGGAAGGGGGGGCTGGTCCAGACAGGCAGGGGCGGTGGTCCGGGGTCACAGGTCAGCACAGGCGAGATACTCCAGATCCTGTCGTCCATGGCTCCCGTGCAGACACTGTCAGGAGAGCCACCACTCCCCCCAGGGGGGGAGGGGGGAAAGGGGACACCAGGTGACTAGTCATGAACAGACTTAGTATGAAAGATATGTTATGAAAGTACTTCTACTTAGTTACTTCCACCTCTGGTATTTAAAATACAATATCAGAACACTATGAAATAAAACATTTTTGTTTAAGAAGAGACTGATAATTACAGTCTAATAACAACGGGCAATTGGTTTCCAGGTAAACATGTTAGTGCAGATCAGGTATTAAGAACAGACCAGTTACAGTAATGATATGAACTGACTGATATGGAAGTAAAACAACAAAACCCATGAATGAATGAATGAAGAGAACAACTGTAGAACAACTGTCCACTGGAGTGACCAGGATGTGTCAAAGGGTGCTCGGGGAACGGTGGCAGGTGTGGAGTCGGAGAACCTGGAGTGGTTAAATGGTAGCACAGCTGTGGACCCCCCACCCCACAGGGACAGACCAACAAAAGCTTAGCTGATCTGTATTTTCAGTAGAAATTCAAATCCCTCCAGAATGTTCACCACAGTAGTCATGGTGACACCATGTGTTGGTCAAAGTTTGGGGGTAAATGCAGAGTGGAGGGTCAAGGTGCTGCTCATTTTGGGGATTATACCGGCCTTAGTGAAATGTTTTTTTATTTACTGTATTTTCCAGACTATGGGCCTTATTCAACCAGAACATTCAAAAGACATTGAGGGGTACACTTTCCCGACAGCAATGGCGCCTCACTGCTGCACATCCTCAAAAAGGAAGAAAATCGTACCGTAGACAGACCTTCTATTGTCTCCCTAAAGATAAGGCACTTCGGTGTGAATGAATCAGAAACATAAAGAGGGATTCTGGTCCATGTTTCACAGTAAGATAAGGATAATTATGTCCACTGAAATGCATTAGTTAACACATTGAGCTTATCAGACTTGATGATAAATAGCGCTAATCAACCTAGTGTCACCATGAAGTAAGAAAATATGAATGTGTAATTACATAACACTACATTCTATATGCTATTTCAAGATTATATGTTAACTGATAACTGTCAGTACTGATGATATGCTAGCGGTGTCATTAGCCTACTTAAACTTTTGTAACCTTCAATCCGGTTACTGTAGCCTTTCAGCAAGACAGCCTGGGGAATATCGCAATCCTTACACGCCCATTTTTCAACAATATCAATCGTTAACTACAGCATGACGGAGAGATTGGCATGTTAGCAACCCAAACATTCACTGAAGCTAGTGATTGATGTAACCCAGGTGATAAAACCTGTGCCTGCCTAGTATTTCTGCCCTTTACCTGTTAGCCACTCCCTGCGGTCCTCTTTTCGTCAGCGCAGCCAATCGATGTGTCTCTTTAAAATGTCACTGCATTCGGGTCAGTTATGCACGAGCAGTTGGGGAAGCAGGACGAGAGAGGAGCTACAGGTCTGTTTCATTGTGTCTTTGCTATTTATTCTTCATAAACCCGGTTGTTGCTTAAAAGTGTACTTATTAACTTGTAGGAGCCGTCTACTGTGCCAACCGTGGAAGAAAGTGAAGCTTATATGTTGATTAAAATCACGGAACTGGTGAGTCTACAATTGTTTGTAGCTTAGCATTAGCCACGCTCCATTCATTTACATGGTGCCGGTTAGCTTAGCGTTAGCCTACCTGCTCCCGTGCTTCATCGGGTGCAGGTAGCACATTTGCGCAAACTATGCCTGTTTCTGCCAACTTGGGTCATTGAAATGAAATGTTGTGACTAACTGTCCATTACTAAACATGTAATGCCAAATTCCAGTTGCCTTGTCCCTTTATATGGAGGCACATTGCTGCTATTGATTCACTGGCATTTTAGGTGCTTTATAAGTCTTTATGAATGAAGTGCTGTTTATTTAAACTGAGCACTGTTACTCAGCACTTTTGCTCAATGATTAAGATGTATTTTGAGTGTTTATACTGTTTCATTGAAATGTTGATAAATAATATGGCACATGTTATTTGGTATTTGATATGAATGTATTTTGTATTTAAAACTCCTTAAGCCCGATCGGCCCACCCGTGGGCCGAGATTTTTTTTATTATTTTTTATCTTTAATTACAATATCATAAATGTGGACAATTCATATTTTTTTCTACTTTTGCTCAAAGTTTAGATCCTAATTTTGATAAAAATACATTAAAAGTGCATTTTAGTATTAAATTTAATGTTCAAACATGATTTTTAATCATTGTGGGGTGAAATATATGCAAATTAATTTATTTGATATGCGCAATTAATTGATCGGTATCGCCGTCAATAAAGCCACGATCCGGCCGTGTTGGTAGGGCTTTGAAAGAGGAGATTCTACTGAATCCAATGATACCCTGGTTGCAATGAAAAACTTTACCCTCCAAGTGTGAATAGCCTGCGTAAAAGGGGTCACAAGGGGTGAGTAGAAATCTTCACAAGTGACTTTTACGCACGGCGCATGCAGACGCATACAGACCGGCACTGAGCGCTGTATTACAGGTGACCTATAGTGAGTGATTTGCGATTTTTTTTTATATTTATCTAGTTTGTTCTTAGTTTTAGGTAATTTTAGATAGTTAGTTAGTGAGTAGTAGTGTGTGAGAGTGTATTTTATTGAGTGTTAGTTAGAATTCGTGTAGTTTTATTTGTATTAGCGTGTTGAAGTGCCGGCGTGAAAACTATGGCGAAAAAGGAGTACAGGACAGACCGGGACATGTCTGCTATACTCGCTGAAATTCAGAGAAAATCAGATATAGAGCTGTCTGATTCGTCTGATTCTGACAGTAGCGGCGATTGTGGATCAGAAGAGGAGACGCTCTTCCAAATGGACATAGATCCCGTTTATGAGTAAGTTTTTATTCCTTGGAAATTACTACTTGTTTGTTTCCGCTCGCCATGCTACTACATACTTGGGTGACCATATGTTTGGATTTTGTCCGAACATATGTGAGGACGCGCATCATGTTACAACATATACTAACATATATTATCAGATTTTGTATGGACATATGGTCACCCTAACATATACACATGAAAACACAAATTACACATTGTTAACTATAAAGTTGTATTTTTTTCATTCTCATTTTATTGTTATTTCTACACATTTCTACAATACGTTTACAGACACGATTATGTTTAGATGAATTATTCTCTTCCTATGTCAAAAATGTAATCACATTATAACTGTCATTTTATGAGAGGTTGTAAAAAATAATATGATGTTCAGACTTTGTGAGCAATAGTAATAACACTATTCAATACTACTGAAAAGTATTTTACAAATATGTAAAGCTATATACTATACTATAATTACAATTATCTATTTACTTTGGCTAAATGTAAATACTTTATTATGTATTTAGTCTCAAATAATTATTCTCTTCATTTTTCATAGACACCAGGATGAAAGTGAAGTTGCAGGCACATCTGGCACCTGCAAACATACATCGCCTTGTAGTGACGAACGACAGGAGACGTCAGGTTCAGGTCTCATCACCAGGTTTATTCTCAAACTGAGCCTTTTAAACACAAGGCAGATCAACACCTAATTCCCGCCACCCGGTGCTCATTTCCGTTACTCACGGACCTTCAAAATAAGGGTCTTTGCGTGTGAGTACCAGACACACACTTGTGGGCACCACACAGGCCCCCCCAGAACACGCAAAACTCACTTAAACCTGGCAGGCGACTTCAAGAGCCTATCCCGGAGACTACGCTTTACCGCAACCTCAGGCGGGTCCACAAACGTGTCCAGTTTGTCCCTAGTTTTGGGTGGTCGGCCACGCCGAGCTGGTTGGGCCACCTCAACCTCATCTCGGAGCATGTGAGCCGGCTTCAGGCGATCTACTGAGACCATTTCCTCGTTGGCCCCAAGCATGACACGGAAAAACTTCGGACCCACCTGCAAAACACGGAAGGGGCCTGCAGTGGAGAGCGGTGTGCGTCATGTCGAATGAATACATGAGGTCTTTTGGCACATACGACTGAGGGAGGCAATGGTGCGCAGCCACAGGAGAGAAAACCTTAACCTCCCCCTGCCATGCAGACCTCCCAGCCTGTGTTTGGCATACATCCGGAACACTAGCCAGAAACTCTCCAGGAACCCTCACAGACTGACCCAAAACCAACTGTGCGGAGGAAGCCTGCAAGTCCTCTTTTGGGGCAGAGCGCAGGCCCAGCAACACCCACGGCAGCCTGTCCACCCAGCTACTGTCCTTTAACGAAGCACGGAGGGCGGCCTTCAATGAACGATGAAACCGCTCGCAGAGACCATTGGCCTGGGGGTTATAAGCCGTAGTACGGTGTATTGCTACCCCCAAACTACGAGCCACAGAACTCCACAGCTCCGAGGTAAACTGAGGGCCCCTATCTGAGGTTAGATCCAATGGGACCCCGAACCGCGATACCCAGGACTGGAGGAATGCCCGTGCCACATCAGCGGACGTAGTAGAGGACAGGGGCACCACCTCTGGCCACCGGGTTGTCCTATCCACCATAGTTAAAATGTGAGTACAACCACGTGATGGAGGTAGCGGCCCAACTAGGTCCACGTGGACATGCTCGAAACGCCTTTCTGGGATCAGGAAAGGGCCTAAAGGAGCCTTGGTGTGGCGCTGGACTTTAGCACGTTGGCAGGGGACACACGAAGCAGCCCATAACTTAACATCCTTTCTAAGGCCGGGCCAAACAAACTTAGCTGCCACTACTTTCACTGACGCTTTAACCCCAGGATGTGACAGTGAGTGAATTGCGTCAAAAACCCGGCGACGCCAAACCGCAGGGACCACCGGACGCGGCACACCGATAGAGACATCGCAAAGTAGGGTGGTACTGTCCAAAAAAACAACATCTTCCAAACGCAGACCCGACTCAGACGAACGTAGCGACTGCACCTCCACATCTGTCCGTTGGTCTGCAGCCATCTCGGCATAGTCTATCCCCAAGTGGACTGCCGCCACTGGAGCACGCGAGAGACAGTCAGCCACGGTATTGCTTTTCCCAGCAACGTGGCGGATGTCCATGGTGAACTCTGATATAGCCGAGAGTTGTCTCTGCTGCCGCGCCGACCATGGTTCAGAAACCTTTGCCATGGCAAATGTAAGCGGCTTGTGGTCCACAAAAGCTACGAAATCTCGGCCCTCTAAAAAGAAACGAAAATGGCGAGTGGCGAGGAAAAGTGCCAAGAGCTCCTTATCAAATGCACTATATTTCCGTTCTGGCTCACGCAGCTTTTTGCTGAAGAACGCCAGCGGCTGCCAGGCTCCATCCACCCACTGTTCACAAACTGCGCCCACCGCGTAATTCGACGCATCTGTGGTTAGTGCAATAGGGGCAGACGGGTTAGGGTGGGCTAACAAAGCGGCGTCAGCCAGTGCCCTTTTGGCTTTGTGGAACGCCCACTCTCTGTCTGGGGTCCAATCAACGGCTTGATTTTTATTTTTGCCTTTTAAAGCACCATAAAGAGGGTGCATGATGTGGGCAGCCCGAGGAATGAAGCGGTTATAAAAACTAACCATGCCCAAAAACTCCTGTAGTGACTTCACCGAAACCGGGCGCGGAAAAACAGAAACCGCCTGAACTTTCGCCGGGAGGGGTACGGCACCAGCTTTAGACACCCGGTGGCCCAGGAACTCAATCTCTGCGAGCCCAAACTGGCACTTGGCAGGATTGATAATTAAACCATGTTCAGTGAGGCGCTTAAACAGGTGGCGGAGGTGCAGTAAGTGCTCCTCCTGAGACGAACTAGCCACCAAAATGTCATCCAAATATACAAACAGAAACGGCATGTCACGTAAGACTGAGTCCATGAGCCGTTGAAAAGTTTGTGCTGCCCCCTTCAGGCCAAACGGCATTCGCAAAAACTCAAAAAGTCCAAAAGGTGTAATTACAGCTGTCTTTGGAATGTCCTGAGGGCGAACTGGCACCTGGTGGTAGCCTCTAACTAAGTCCACCTTAGAAAAGAAAACCGCCCCCGCTAAATGCACGGAAAAGTCCTGTATGTGTGGGATCGGGTACCGGTCATTGGTGGACACGTTGTTGAGGCGACGAAAATCACCGCAAGGACGCCAGCCGCCATCGCACTTAGGGACCATATGCAGCGGGGAGGCCCAGGGGCTGTTGGAACGACGCACTATTCCCAGCTGTTCCATGTTGGAAAACTCCCTTTTGGCTATAGCGAGCTTATTCCCATCTAAACGTCGCGGGCGAGCAAAAACGGGTGGCCCGACGGTCGTAATGTAGTGCTCCACTCCGTGCTTAGCTACTGCCGCCGAAAACGTGGGAACAGTCAGAGCCGGAAATTCTGAGAGGAGACACTGATAACAATCCCCATCAGTAAGCATATTAGCTAAAACAGGGCGGCCATGACCCAGAGTGCACGGATAAGACGTAAAAGACACTGCGTCGATCAAACACCTGCTAGACACGTCCACTAAAAGTCTGTTGGCACATAGGAAATCTGCACCGATGATAGGGACAGACACAGACGCAACTACAAAGTCCCAAGTAAACTCCCGACCACTAAAACACACAGTCAAAACTCTGGTGCCGAAGGTGCGGATGGACGTACCGTTTGCAGCGTCCAATGGTGGGCCGTGTCCGTGTCCCAGAGCGTCCGCGGAGGAGGGGGGCACAATGCTCCGCTGCGCGCCGGAATCCACCAGGAAACGACGTCCTGATGCGCTGTCCTCAACGAAAAGCAGCTTGTCGTTGTCCCCGGCGCACGAAGCCGCTAGCGAGCGCCGGTCTCCTCGTTTCCCGGAAGCTGGAAGGAGCAGGGTGGGATGCAGCGGCGCGCTTTCGGTCCAAAGCGGCGGTGGTAGAAGCACATGGAGCCGGAGCCGTCCTTCCTCTTGCGGCGCGCCGTCACCGCTGCCACCGCGGGGTCTTCGCTCTCAGCCGGGAGCAGGGCGTGCACGGAGAACTGCCGAGAAGCTAACAAAAGTCTGTCCGCCTCCAGGGCTAAACCTCTGTAGTCCTTCATGTGGACGAGCGGGTGGATGGCCAGAGCCGTGCGGACTGGAGGAGGCAGCTGCCGCAGGAACAGGTGCGTAAAGAGGAACGCACAGTCTCCGCCGGCCAGGAGCGCTAACATGTTCTCCATCAACGCGGAGGGCATGCTGTCACCCAACCCGGTCATGGAGAGCAGGCGGTCAGCTCTCTCCATGTCAGAGAGCTGAAAACGCTGGAGCAGCTCTGCTTTTAGCGCCGCGTACTTGTTTGCCGCGGGTGGGTCCCGGAGCAGTCCCATCAGCCTCCGTGTAGTGGCCGAGTCCAGAGCCGCAACTACGTGGAAGTACTTCGTATCATCCGTTGTAATGCCGCGCAGGTGAAACTGGGCCTCGACATGCTGAAACCACGGCTCGGGGTCGTGCTGCCAAAACTCCGGGAGCTTTACTGTAGCCGAAAAAATAGCAGGCGCAGAAACTGCCGCGGCAGATGAAGCGGCGTCCGTATGCATGCTCAGTCTGAAGGTTGCGTGTTCAGATCACGTCAGGGTCACCAATGTAGTGACGAACGACAGGAGACGTCAGGTTCAGGTCTCATCACCAGGTTTATTCTCAAACTGAGCCTTTTAAACACAAGGCAGATCAACACCTAATTCCCGCCACCCGGTGCTCATTTCCGTTACTCACGGACCTTCAAAATAAGGGTCTTTGCGTGTGAGCACCAGACACACACTTGTGGGCACCACAGCCTGTCCTTTCAAGGTTTGTGATGTGATTATTTGTGTATTTATATAATCAAGTTGACATTATGTACACTACTGTTCAAAAGTTTCAAATCACACCCATCTCTCCCTGTGTTGACATATAATTTCCAGATAAAGGTCTGTATGATACAAAATATTCTACCAATGAAAGTTATATATTTTGCTTCATAATTACTTCTGGATTATTGTGATATACAAATTCAAAATGCTGAACCAAAGAGTGCATCCAAATACCCTTGCCATGTGTAATGGAATTGTACTGAGTAAGTAGAATTACTCAAAGACGCAAAGACTGTCATTATAAGGGGGGATAGTTGTGTAAACAAAAGCCAGGAACCAGAAAACAAGGGAGGGATAACGACCTAGAAACAGGAGCATTGTTACCGGACAGAGCAGTTATCTAGCTAGATCAAGCTGATAGTCAGAGGTGTGAAGAGGGACAAAGGGCAGACAGGTGAGACTCATTGAACAATGGTGGGGAGGAGTGACCTAGTATGAAAAAAATTTACTCAATGGGAGTGTGAATGGCTCTAAGTTTGGGTTGTAGGTGGACCCAGGTGGATGTCTGCTGACGATTGTGGTGGAACAAAGAAAGTCAAATGTCACCAATCACAACACCAATGTCTTGATGGACAGTGTTGTGTTTGTAGAATTCAATGGTTTCTCTGGTGCGTTTTGCATCAGATGTCACATCAGACATCACTTAGATCACTTAGGCCCCTCATTCACCTTGCATATTTTGTGTGTGTGGCCAGAACAGACACAAAACAGTATATATTTTGTATTTCATTTCATTTCATTTGTATTTCATCTTTATATTTAGATACTTTTCTGCTCTTACAGATTGATGTAATTTATCATTCCTTTGGTGTTTTTCAAACATATTTTCTCTTTTCATACAGCTGTCATGAAGATGAGTACAATCCTTCAGCATACGGGCAAGTGGACTCCTCTTTATCATCTTCCACTGAACAACAGCCATCAAAGAGACCTCGAGGCCAGGGCCGTGGTCGGGCCCGTAGTCGGGCCAGAGGAAGGGCCTGGGGCCACACCCAGCAAACCAGCAAGCAGCCAAGGTTGGATGCTGGAGATTTTGAGGAGAGGTGGCACAGCAAGGAAGAGCCAGATGTTGAACCTCCAACAGTAACATTTGAGCCAACACACCCACCTGGCCCTAGGATTGACATCACAGCCAACTGGTCTCCTTTGAGCCTGTTCAAACTATTTTTCAGCAATAGTGTATTGCATACAATAATAAACAACACTAATGCTAATGTTGCACGACGGTTGACCCAAGGTGCGCATTACAAATGGTCTCCCCTCTCAGTAGACACTTTCTACATTTTCCTCTCGATCATCCTCTTTTCTGGCCTGGTTCATATACCTTCAAGAGCTGACTTTTGACACAGTGGCCATGTAATTTTTCTTTCCCAAGAAGTACCATGTCCAAGGATAGATTTGAAGCGATTTTTTGGTCTCTTAATCTTTCTAACATAAATGAAGATGAAGAAAATTAAAGAAAAAGAGGAACACCCCAGTTTGACAGGCTGTTCAAAGTCAAGCCTCTTTATGGTGAGATTGTGAACGCATGTCAATCCCTTTTCCAACCATACCAAGAAATATCAGTCATTGAGAGATTGGTGGCAAGCAAAGCCAGAATAGGATTCAGGCAATATATGAGAGATAAACCCACAAAATTTGGCTACAAATTATTTGTACTGGCAGACTCAAAAACTGGTTACACTTTCAATTTTTTTATATATCAAGGGAAGGATCAGACCACTGTCACAGAGAGGGGACAGAAGGAGGATGTTACTGTGTTACAGTGTTACTTCAGTCATGGATCTTTTGAATTTTCAGCTGCTTGGAAAAGGCTACCGCCTTTATGTCGATAACTTTTACACAAGTCCACTGCTTTTCAATAAGCTGGCACAAAATTATACAGCTTGTGGCACGATAAGGGTACATTGAGAGGGATTTCCTCGAACCACCATCAATGACCTCCCAAAAAAAACTGAAAGAGGAGACATGAGATGGATCCGTAAGGGTAACCTCTTGTTTGTAAGATGGATGGATACTAAAATTGTAAATATGTGCAGCACTTTTCATAAAGCTTATAGTGGAGCCACTGTAAAGAGGAGGGTGAAGGGAACTGACGGACACTGGCGCAGGGCTGCTGTGGACATTCCAGATGCCTGCAAAGATTACAACATCAACATGGGTGGGGTGGATCTCTCAGACGCCCTAATCCAATATTATTCTGTGCGTGGAAAGACAATGCGATGGTACAAAACTTTTTTTTTACCACTTCCTTGACATCGCAGTAGTAAATAGCTACATTCTTCACAAAGCAGTTGCCAGTGCTCAGAATCAGACCTCCATGTCTCAAAGACAATTTAGAGAGGTCCTCATGAGGGAAATGGTCGGGCATGCTAAAGCTGTAGTTGCTGAAGCTGCTCCTCGATCCAGTCTCACCAATACTTGTATGCCTCTTTTCAGAGGAAGAAGTAGCAGTCAGGACCGGAGGAAGTGTATACTCTGTGCAGCCAAAGAAAAGGAGAAGGCAAAACAAACTCCAGGGTATAAAGTCAAAGACATGAAGACCCCCATTTACTGCTCCAAGTGCAATGTTTCACTCTGCCTCATTCCTGAGAGAAACTGCTTCTTGCAGTATCATATGGAACATCCCACCCCATGATGGATGATTGATTCCAATTGTTACATTGTTTTTTGATTTGAGTGTAACAGCTGATTTTATTTGCACTAACTTTGATATTTTTATTTATTATAATTGATTTCATTACATCTTTATTGCATATTTGTTTTTTTATTTCACGTTTACAGTTCTTGTGTATTATTATTATTATTATTATTATTATTATTATTATTATTATTATTATTATTATTATTATTATTATTATATGGTTGTTACTGTTTGGAGTGTTAGTTGTTTTGAATAATTTATTGTTTATACTAATTTTGATATTTATATATATTATTCTTATTGGTTTCATTATATCTTTATTACACTTTACATTTTTTGTTTATAATTGATGTGTATTATTGTGTAGTTTTTGCTGTTTAGAGCATTTTATTTATTATATAGTAAGTTCTTAATAAAACTACTCCATTTGGAGACAAAATAATCCATGTTTATATGGTTTTATTCATTTTAGTTGTGCACAAAGGTAGAAGTTGATGAAATACAAGGTAAATTTAATTTCTAAAAGCTCCAGTAGACAGTAATAGACTTCTGTAAGGGATATGAGTTGTATTTTGCAGACAGATTTTACTGGAAAATTAAAATAATGTATTTGGAACAGTTTGGCACAACAGTGTGCCAAACTGTTCCAAATGCACTATCCGCCTGGTGTTATCTTGACTTAAACCTTTCTGGAGGCTTTGTCCTTTGCTCTAATTCTATCAACTTTTGTACCTGTGTTGGAAAGTAGTTACTGAAGGTGATCAATAGTGTCTATATTCATGGAATCATTGTTAGCAGGGTGTTTTCTTTTGTCAAAAAAATAATAAATTCAGGCGAGACCAAAAAATTCAATTTTATCTTTTAGTTTATTCCAGTTTATTCAGTCATAGTAGTAGCTACACTATTTTAGACAATGGGAATAGATTCTGTGAAGCCTGTAGATGTCCATAGATACAAAGAACATCCATATAAACCTTAGGATTGTGGAGCAATTCTTCATTTACTTTGGGTATGTTTTTTTAGGCGTTTTTCTCTGAAAATAGGCTCAGGGTGGAAGAGGTTAACATGTTTTCTATTGTTGAAATGTAATTTGTGATATTTATAGTGCAATCAGTGCTATTTATTATTGAATTGTGTGCAGATTGAACAGAGCTAATGATAGATTTAAAGAGATAATAACAACTATGGTCCTGTTCTATAGGCCAGGTTCCAATTATTGATGGCGAGCTAAGGACCAGGCCCTAGAGCCTAAAAGAATCTGTCTGGCAAATCTGCTGAAGAAACTAGGAGTCGCATCTCTCCTGCCAGGCCGGTAGGGGGCTCCTAGCAGCCCACAAAACTGTCTCCCCCACTCGAACTCTCTCCCTTCGCCACTGGCCACTTCAAGTAACAATTTCCCCCTCACAAACAATTTCACCCCCCCTCTGGACTGAACAATAGTGAACCCAGACGTGGGTTCCTTAAATGAACTGTGGGTGGGATTGGGAATTGGGATTGGTTTCTGTGATATTTTGTATTGTCAACTGTATTATTGCAAATTTCTATTGTTTTTTTTTGGTATTATGCACTGTAAATAATAACACAAACTTGTCTATTCAAAACCAAAATATATGGTACCATCAAAAGCAAATTTCTCAGTCTCCTGCCTCTCGCTCCATGAGCGATCCTAGCTTCTGATCACTAGCCTATAACAAGCGTTGGTATTCCTACAGCTAAGGTAATACTTAACCATATTTTTCCCATATATATAAGTAGTACTTGCTTCATTGACAATGTATGGAAGTGTGTATTTCTGTTTAACTTCTGTACCCCTCAGTTGTAAAAACCAGCCAAAAAATGCATAATAAAGAAGGAAAAAACATATATACTGTAGGTATTTGTGAAAGCTGCCTGGTGAGGGCTCGCTTGTAGTATCCTTGACATATCCAGACATGAAAACGCAGTACCAGAAAGAGACGTATCTGGGGATATATCAAGAGTGAAATGTGGGCCATATCCAGTAAGTTTACGGAGAACAGATATGTCGCATGTCGAACAGAGGTGGGAACTAACTAAGTAAAAGTACCTCATTGCTGTACTTAAGTAGAGTTTTTAGGTATCTGTACTTTACTTGAGTATTTATTTTTGGCAACTTGTACTCTCTACAATTTTGCATAAATATCTGTACTTTACACTCTTTACATTTACAAAAAAATATCTGAACTTTATACTTCTTACATTCTCATATCTCATAATTATGCTTTTTTTAATCTCACATGTGACCTTTTTATGTCATAATGATGATATTTCATCTGAATTGTGACTTTTTTTTTTTAAAAAACGTTTCTATTTTTTCTTTTTTATTTCCTGGCCATACCCATAAAACTGAGGACTGTGAACTGATCATACGCATTGTCTACACAGTAACTCACTTTTAAAGGATTTACTTTATGGATACTTCCTGTTTTACCTGGTTAAATAAGTATTATTTCATCCATGGCAAAGAAATGCAGTTTTATTTTATACTTTATTACAGTTGAGAAGTTGTACTTTTTTTTTTTTTTTTTTAACTTGAGTAAAGGAGTTGAATCAGTACCTCTACTTTTACCAGAGTATTTTTTCACACCGGTAGCTGTACTTCTACTTAAGTACAGAATGTGAGTACTATCTACTGATATTGTGAATATCCTGTGAAAAACAATGGCAAACATCCCTGGAAACAAAAGCATTTTGCCCAGTGATAAGTTCCCCCCATTTTTTGGGGGAAATGTATTTGATAAAATCTAACGCCAAAAACAGACATTTCATCTTGAAAGGCAATTTAACTCTCTATGGGATTGTCATTATCATTAATTATGCTTAAAAAAACAGCTGTATAAAAAAAATAAAGAAAAACCTCTAACCAATCATATTGTACCATACATTTTAAAGAATTTAAAATTAAAGTAGGAGTGGCACGGTGGTTCTGGTGGCACTTGTGCGTCACAGCAAGAAGGACCCTGGTTCAAATCCCACACCAGACCTTTCTTTGTGGAGTTTGCATGTTCTCCCCGTGTCCGTGTGGGTTTTCTCCAGGTACTCCAGTGACCTCCCACCATCCAAACACATGCACTGATAGGTTCATTGGTTAATCTAAATTGTCCATAGGTGTGAATGTGAGAGTGACTGTTTGTCTATATATGTTCAGTCCTGAGATGAACTGGAGACTCATACAGGGTGTACCCCGCCTTCACCCATTGTAGCTGGATTAGGCCCCCAGTGACCCTAGTGAAGATAAAGCAGGTTCAGATGATGAGTGATGAGAATTAAAGTGACTGCACTGCTTTTGACTTTTGTGAGGGCTGAGCCACATTTCATTTGTAGTCATCCATTCAACCTTCAACCTGAGGTCGAACAAGAGAGTTTACGATACTTCCTCACACATGTCCATGATGCGTTGATGAGGCGTCTCTGATTGAGTCAGATTGCATGAAGGCATTACTCTGTGTTTATGTTTATCTTTACCAGAGTATCATCCAGCTAGGTTTTGTACCGTTGCTTGTTCTGAGAACGTGCAGGCTTTATTTCCACAGAGAGCACATGAACCAGTTTGATCAACCATTTTTTTTTTTAAAGTTTGTGCAGCAGTTATTGTGGCGCCATCTCCTTTTGTAGATGCTAATGCATCTGACGTCAGATGGACCGCCTTTTTCTGGGTCCCTCTTTCCTCTTGTTTTCTGTGAATGCGGTATGCAGCCAGTGGAGGTGACAAACCACTTTCAAAGGCAGCATGTGTTGGTAAGTTGGGGTGACCCATTAGATTCCAAAAGGAGCGTGGAAATGACGCCTTTAAATGCCTCCCTCTCATGGAGCCTGAGATCAGAAAATTAATCAATGGTATTCAATGGGAAATAAAATGCTAAAATCATATCTGGTTTGTCATGTTCCCTGAATCACACACATGTTGTACCTCATAATAAATGATAATTATTGGTGTACATTTCAACTGCTTCTGTTAACCAACAGCTGATTCATTTGTGAGTGAAACATTAATAATTTAGACTACACATCTGGTGCTCAAGTGACATCACCACAGACTCCACACCACAGCTGAGCACCACATAAAACCTAACGTCAAGTTTGTTTCCCATTAAAAATGGATGGTCTGTCTATGTCACATCAAATATTTCTCATTAACCACTATCATATGTGAATGTCAGAAGACTTATCTTGCACTTGCTTCTCAATTCACTTGCCTCTCAATTCTGTGCTTTTCTAGTTGGTGACCTTTGACCTACACTCACCACAATGTAATGGTCGCTTAAATAGATTGGCAGACACATTGTAGGATTTGTGTGAAAATAAAATTCCTTTAATTCTCCATGACAATGTGTTCAAACAGTGACCTCTGGTCTTCATCAAGACTTTATTCAGTAGTAAGTTACACACCTGCACACAATCACTGTAATGAACCAGAGGGAAGAGGTGTTTGGTTTGTTGTTCTTTTGTTGTTTTTTTAAACAAATTTAGCCCTAGTTTATCCTTAATGATCACAGCAATCTATAACAATGAAATACTTTTGAAAATATATATTTTAGTACTTTTTAGGTACAATCCTAATGAGGTAATTTTACACATTTCAGTAGTAGTTTGTCCAGTGGTACCTCAACTTACGAAATCAATTTGTTCCATAAGCGGTTTCATACTATGAATTATTTTGTAAATAGTTAATTTTTACATGTTAAAGGGCCCGATTTGTTCCAATGCCCCCAACACTACCCCCTAAAGCCTTTCAAAATCATAAAAAATTAACAATTTTGTATGAAATGTGTGTTAAAAGTAAAAGAAAATTTGGATTTTTAGATGTAATTTATTGGTCTCAGTGGGGAAATTTGTCTTCACTGGCTGAACATTAAACATTAAACCAGTAAAATGAATAAGACATACAAATAAATTCCATACCATTGTGGTTGCTTTAATTGCCACTTTCACCTTTAGCAGTGTTTGTTGACGGACATTTGGTGAGGTGTAGATCTAGGAGCAATTGCCTTTGACGACTTTTTATGGTCTTCCTGGGGCATATATGTCAGTGTGGTGGGCGATGGCACAGCTTGTGGAAATCTTTTGGTGTGTGTTTTTTTTTCACAAATTCGGAGGGTTTGTGGGGTTTCACCAGGAAGTGTTTTGTTCATGTTGGTTGAATAATAGCTAATTTGTAATTTTTTATCATCTCCTGTTTCATTTCTATTGATAACACAGCCCGCTTCTTCTTTTCATTCGCACTGAGAATCACTTTCTTTGGGCTCGTGATGGATAACGAATGGGGCTTTGCTGGGGTTTCGGTGGGTGCACTTGGAGGGCCTCACGAGGCTCTGTCCTTTACATATGTTAGAACTCTGTGATGAATGAGGGTCAAAGTCTCATAAAAAGCATCATGGGTACCTCCTTCATAGCCAATGGGATACTACATACAGTGTGTATTTACGTACAGTACTGTCTCTGGGTTTCTGTTTCATTTTGTAAATTACAGTTTCTTTCATATTCAGAGACGAAAAATTGACGTAAAGGTTTTTCATAACTTGGATTATTCATTAGCTGTGTCTTTCGTAAGTTGAGATATAACTGTATAGGTAAAATAATGAAATAATGTGTAAAAACAGCAGTAATATATAAACTAATAATATCAGGAGCTTCCAGATCCAGACCCACAAGATGGTGATGGCCAGACAGCCTGACATAGTGGTGATGGATAAACATGGAAGACAGTGTAGTGATGGATGTAGCAGTCCCCAATGATAGCAACATCAGGAAGAACATGAGAAGCTGCAGTAATACCAAGGGCTGAAAAAGGACAGAGAGAAAATGTGCTGTATGAAGGCAACAGTGTCATTACAGAATTAAATATTACAAATAACTACCGTAAATTCCGGATTATAAGCCGCTACTTTTTTCCCAAACTTTCAACCTTGCGGCTTTTTCAGTGATGCGGCCAATTTATGTAATTTTCCTAACGGCCGCCAGAGGCGCTCGAGTAGAAAAGGTAAGATTTAGACCGGTGGAATATATGTGTCGAGGAAGACTGAATGAAAAAGGAGGGGCGGAACAAACGCGGGGTGACGGGTTTAAGTGGGAGCGGTAAAGGTAACGGACAGGTGTACAGGGGGTAAAAAGTTGCTTAAAGAAAAACCCGCGGCAGTGTGTGAGAGAAGACAGAGGCTCGACCAGACCCTGTGGATTATTTTTGCACGTTGGCAC
Organism: Siphamia tubifer; assembly: GCA_020466265.1. Lineage (NCBI taxonomy): Eukaryota > Metazoa > Chordata > Actinopteri > Kurtiformes > Apogonidae > Siphamia > Siphamia tubifer. The sequence continues at coordinate 38,181,045 of CM035796.1, forward strand.
GGAGGAGTTTGACCTGAACTCTCGGCGAAAGATTAAAGTTATCGCTGACTCTGCGATAGATGAGGCAAGGCAGCGACCAGCCACCTGTTTGTGGATGCGGCTGACAATAGTGGATATATATTTTTCCCTCCCTTACCTTTGGAAATATACACTTTTTTTTTCCTTGGATTACTTTCAACGGGACCCGGACTCTGCAGGCCTGCATCAAACCTTAAGTATCATTTTCCGTTCATTTTGCCGGCTGTGATTTTTGGACTGTGGACTTTAACCCTTGTGCGGTCCTTCGGGTCAAAGAGACCACAAATGTACCTTTTTATACGTACTGTAGGATGCCATTGCTTACTACTGAAAACAGTAATATATCCTTGGGGGGTGGGGTGATGAGTCTATGGAACTGAACTTTGGAATCTGGGTTTTTAAGACCCGATTGTAGGACACAGCCAGTGTGCCTTTTACGAAGGACCGCACAAGGGTTAATGAAGGACATTTAGTTTCATTCGCGGGACTTGAAGTCGGGTTTGGGTTAATTTTGTGTTTGTGTTACATGTTTTAATGTGGGCACATGCGGCTTATATACAGGTGCGGCTTGTGTATGTACAAAATCGGTTTTCCTCTTAGAATGAGGTGGGTGCGGCTAATAATCAGGTGCGCTCTATAGTCCGGAAATTACGGTAAATAATATTTAATTAATTAGGTACATAATTAAAAACAAAGTTGTAACTTATGACAATTTAAGAAGAGATACAAACAAATTATTTTCTCAAAGTACACTGAAGGAAAATAATTAACCATGGAATATATTAATGTGTGTAATTTAAAGAGTAGAGCAGTGCAAGATAGAGTATACACTGTTAAAATGGACTTAAAGGTTGGCTCCATATAAAAAAATTGTTTGATATTGTGGAATTAACAAATAAAAATGAAGGGTTGAACAGAGTCCCCTTTTCTTACTCCCTTCGAACATGGTTAATGGATGGAATTTCCCCTTTCTGCTTTTATTTTCTGCAGGTTAGCAGCTCTTTTTGTTTATTGTTATGCAACATGTAATTGTTATTTTTATATTATATTGTTTGTTTGCTCTTTATATTTAGTATCTTTCAATTGTAGCATAAAGTTGTTACTTTTGTTGTGAAGGGGTGGGATTTGATAAGTGTTACCATCTCCCACTCCTGTATGAATATGTTGTGGAGTTGTATGACATATTTGACTGTCATTTATTTATTTATTCACTGTCTTTTTTCTGCCTTTCATTTCATGTTTCTTTTTCTTTTATTTTCTCTGTAACACAATCAAAATAAATAAATACAGTGGTACCTCTACTTACAAAAGACCCAGCTAATGAATAATCCAAGTAACGAAAAACCTTGACGTCAATTTAATTTTTTTTTGTCTCTTACGAAGGAAAATTTTAGTTACGAAATGAAACCCAAACCTCCGAGACATAAATACTATGTACATTACTGCACGTACTGTACGTAACTATGCAATGTATGTGAATACGTCATATACATACTGCACGTAGCATCTGTAACAAATACCTAACAAGAAAAGCCGTGTTTTGAGCTGATTTTTCTTTGTTTTAGACCTAATTACTGTCAGAGTCAGTTGATGTCCTTCCTAAAATGCATTATTTGAAGCACTTACAGTAGAAATTTCACAAAAACTCATATTTAGAAGTGTTCAGGAGACATTTTACTTGGATTTTACACATAAACTTCCAATTCGATAACTTTGACCCATATAACTTATTTGAGGCTATAGCTAGAAATACTGCTGTGACACTTCTGACTGGTTTTGTGCTAGAGGGTCACATATAATAATGAAAAACCAAATAAATTCTTCTTCAAGTCTGAGAAATGTTATTCAAAAATGCGATTATTCTCCCAGGTTTTCATGACCATTTTCATGATCACGTATTTCATTCATTGTGCTGCTGGCAATCGTGAACTTCTGAGTTTTATACGTACAATACGCTCAGTGCATGCAGTCATCATTAACTAAAGCTTTGCTGTCTGTGAGGAGATGAAGTAGGTTTCTCTGTGCGAAGACAGATGGAAAGCCCAGCACAAACTTTTTATAACCAAAACTTTTTCTTTTGGCAGAGAGAAGGAAATCAGAAGTTTTTCATCACTTAGGGGTTGGGAGCATAGGGTATTGATGATCCTGTGTGGTGTTGTTGCAGAACGCGTGGCACACTGTGTAGAATATTGATCATATTATTTGCATGCCACTCCAGATGTTGGGGGAAGTTTATTTGATTTAGAGGCAGCAGGAGGCTGGCAGTGTCAGAGCATCACTTCCTCAGCACTTGTGCCTGCACACTCACCCACATCACAATCACCATCAGGACACCGTTAGTTTATGCAGCGTCGCTTGGTGGGTTTGTTTCTGTGTTCCTGCGTTTGTCATGTTGGCTTTAATGGCTTCACACCTGGTAGCATCATCACTTTCAGGCTGTTGGAGATCATGTACCTTGTCTGCAGGGTTCTTAAAGTTTCACTGTGTAAGATTTAGAGGGGGGGGGGTCTAATTGCAAACTGGAATGTGATAGTCATAAATATGCTTTCATTGGAGTCTAATCAGCTGGAATTAAGATGTGTTGCATTTCATTTATTGAAGATGTGAACATTGACACTTTAAAGGAACAGATGAATATTTCAAATTTGTTTGTACTTGACATGTGGACACAAATGTTGTTTTGAACTGAACTGAAATGTATCTTAATGTAGGGTTTTTCAAAGTGTGGGATAGTGGGCCTTCCCTAAAATAACTGAAGCCTTTGTTATGGGGTTGAAGGTTGGACTGTTCTTATGCCAGCCTCCAATGTGCAAATTCATAGAATCACCCCTTTATGTATTATTATGGTATTATTTCAAAGGTTCGGCCCACGTCAGAACTAATTTAGCTCAATGTAACCCCTGAACTAAAATGACACTGACATGAGCTTGGACTCTGGTTGTCTTGTTTTGTATATTTTTTGTATGTTCCTGTTTTTGGGTTAGGGTAGTTGGTGTTTTATTTTGTCATGCTGGTTCATGTGCACTTTGTCTACTTTACTTCCTTTCACTGGTGTTGCTCCTCCCCCGTTAATCGATCCTCGTGTGTTTCACCTGTGTTTCCCTGTTTCTGTTGTGTTAAGTGTGAGTTTGTCTGCAACAAATGAGCATTAACGTTATCTCTCCTGTCTTTGGTTGCTCGGTGTATGACTCGTCTCATCATCTGAACCCCCTTTATTCTCACTAGGGTGACGGGGGTCAGTTGGGGGGCAAAAGTCACATTTGAGATTAAAGGGGAAAAAACATCATTATGTGATTTTTAAAAAAGTAATACATTTGAGATTAAGAAATGCATAATGACGATATAAAAAGTCAAAACTATGAGAGAAAAAGTCAGAATTTTGATACAGAAAGTCCCAGTTTCTGTCACGGATCGGGGTGAGGTGGAACAGGAGGACTCCATTGCACAGTACTGAAGGGCAAAATAATTTAATAACAAAACTACAACATAAAGACAAGACAAACACAACCTGGGAGTGGACGGCCAGAGTCCGTGGTGATGATGAGTGTCCGGGTTATGGTGATTGGGGAGATGGAAGCGATAGTCCGGGTTATGGGGGTGACATATCTGAATGGTCCTGCACTGGCAGCTACAAGCCTTACTGCTTATATAGCCACCGATTAGGAACGGCTTGCAGCTGCGCAGTGCAGGACCAGGTGAGTGTGGAGATTGGGGGAAAGGTAACTGGAGCGGAGGTCATGACAGTACCCCCCCCCTAAGGGGCGGCTCCTGAAGCCCCTAAAAAACAAAAAAAAACACAAACCCCCCCCCCCGTTGTCCAGAGCTCAAAAATAAAAACATTTTTAAGTAGTATTTCTCCGAGCAGGGCGGCATGGTAACCTCCTGGTCGGAGTACCCTCTGGGCAGAGCGGTGTGGCATCCTTCTGGGCAGGGCGGTGTGGAAACCCCCTGGGCGGAGTACCCTCTGGGCGGAGCGGTGTGGAATCCCTTCTGAGCAGGGCGGTGTGGAAACGCCCTGGCGGAGTACCCTCTGGGCAGAGCGGTGTGGCATCCTTCTGGGCAGGGCGGTGTGGAAACCCCCTGGGCGGAGTACCCTCTGGGCAGAGCGGTGTGGAATCCCTTCTGGGCAGGGCGGTGTGGAAACCCCCTGGCGGAGTACCCTCTGGGCAGAGCGGTGTGGCATCCTTCTGGGCAGGGCGGTGTGGAAACCCCCTGGGCGGAGTACCCTCTGGGCAGAGCGGTGTGGAATCCCTTCTGGGCAGGGCGGTGTGGAAACCCCCTGGCGGAGTACCCTCTGGGCAGAGCGGTGTGGCATCCTTCTGGGCAGGGCGGTGTGGAAACCCCCTGGGCGGAGTACCCTCTGGGCAGAGCGGTGTGGAATCCCTTCTGGGCAGGGCGGTGTGGAAACCCCCTGGCGGAGTACCCTCTGGGCAGAGCGGTGTGGCATCCTTCTGGGCAGGGCGGTGTGGAAACCCCCTGGGCGGAGTACCCTCTGGGCAGAGCGGTGTGGCATCCCTCTGGGCAGGGCGGTGTGGAAACCCCCTGAGTAGGGCGGCGTTGAACCCTTCCGGGCGGAAGACCCTCAGGACTGAGTGGCCTGAGAGGTCTGGGTTGGTAGCAGGAGCAACTGAACTGGTCTGACTGAGGACCAAGGAGACTGATTGGTGGGGTCACCACGGACTCTGGCTGAGACAGGAACAAGACAAAACGAAGAAACGGGCAACAGGCAGGGACAGGAAACAGGCAGGCAGAAACGAAAAACAAGCAAGGACAGGGGACAGAAGCCAGCGACGGGCAACAGGCAGGGACAAGGGATGGAAACCAGCAACGGGCAACAGGCAGGGACCGGGGACAGAAGCCAGCAACGGGCAACAGGCAGGGACAGGGGACAGAAGCCAGCAACGGGCAACAGGCAGGGACAGGGGACAGAAGCCAGCAACGGGCAACAGGCAGGGACAGGGGACAGAAGCCAGCAACGGGCAACAGGCAGGGACAGGGAACAGAAGCCAACCACGGGCAACAGGCAGGGACAGGGGACAGAAGCCAGCAACGGGCAACAGGCAGGGACAGGGGACAGAAGCGAGCAACGGGCAACAGGCAGGGACAGGGGACAGAAGCGAGCAACGGGCAAGAGTCAGGGACAGGGGACAGAAGCGAGCAACGAGCAAGAGTCAGGGACAGGAACAGACAGAAAAGACCAACGACAGACCAAGACCGACGAAAAGACACAACGCCAGAAGACAAGACAACTAGCCAAAAGACAAGACAACTAGCCAAAAGACAAGACAACTAGCCAGAAGACAAGACAACTAGCCAGAAGACAAGACAAAAAGCCAGAAGACAAGACAAAAAGCCAGAAGACAAGACAAAAAGCCAGAAGACAAGACAAAAAGCCAGAAACTCGGAACGCTAGCCAGAAACTCGGAACGCTAGCCAGAAACTCGGAACGCTAGCCAGAAACTCGGAACGCTAGCCAGAAACTCGGAACGCTAGCCAGAAACTCGGAACGCTAGCCAGAAACTCGGAACGCTAGCCAGAAACTCGGAACGCTAGCCAGAAACACAGAACGCTAGGAAGCAACACACAGAACGCTAGGAAGCGACACACAACGCTAGGAAGCGACACACAGAACGCTAGGAAGCGACACACAGAACGCTAGGAAGCGACACACAGAACGCTAGGAAGCGACACACAGAACGCTAGGAAGCGACACACAGAACGCTAGGAAGCGACACACAGAACGCTAGGAAGCGACACACAGAACGCTAGGAAGCGACACACAGAACGCTAGGAAGCGACACACAACGCTAGGAAGCGACACACAACGCTAGGAAGCGACACACAACGCTAGGAAGCGACACACAACGCTAGGAAGCGACACACAACGCTAGGAAGCGACACACAACGCTAGAAAGCGACACAGAACGCTAGAAAGGAACACAGAACGCCAGGAAGGATATACAGGACGCTAGGAAGGATATACAGGACGCTGGGCAGATAAACTGAATGTTGGGGCAGGGAAACATAACTAACTGGGAAATACACAGACAGGGACAGAACGCAAGACTGGACAGACTTTAGACAGAACAAAACGGGGAAAACTAAAAACAAAAAGGGTCCCTTCAGCACTGGCGGAGTCCAGATGGTGGCAGGACCATTCTGTCACGGATCGGGGTGAGGTGGAACAGGAGGACTCCATTGCACAGTACTGAAGGGCAAAATAATTTAATAACAAAACTACAACATAAAGACAAGACAAACACAACCTGGGAGTGGCCGGCCAGAGTCCGTGGTGATGAGTGTCCGGGTTATGGTGATTGGGGAGATGGAAGCGATAGTCCGGGTTATGGGGGTGACATATCTGAATGGTCCTGCACTGGCAGCTACAAGCCTTACTGCTTATATAGCCACCGATTAGGAACGGCTTGCAGCTGCGCAGTGCAGGACCAGGTGAGTGTGGAGATTGGGGGAAAGGTAACTGGAGCGGAGGTCATGACAGTTTCTCTTGCTCTGGAGTGACTTATTTTTCGTATATTATATACGAAAATATATATTTATTTAAATGTAAGGAGTTTAAAGTACATATATTTCTATAAATGTAAGGAGTATAAAGTACATATTTTTACATACAGATATTTATTTAAATGTAAAGAGTTTAAAGTACAGATATTTCTATAAATGTAAGGAGTATAAAGTACATATTTCTATATAAATGTAATGAGTATAAAGTACAGATATTTATACAGAAATGTAGGGAGTAAAAGTAAAATGTTGCCAGAAAAATAAATACTCAAGTAAAGTGCAAATACCTAAAAAAGTCTCCTTAATAACAGTAATGAAGTACTTTTACTTCATTACTTCCCACCTCTGGTTTCCATTCTGAAAACAGGTTGGCAGTGAATGAGTTAAGTTTTCAGTCTTCAGTGGGAGAAACGGACAGTTTGACGTCTATCTTCTTATTCAGTGTTCAGTTTTAGCTCTTCCTCTTCTCCAGCTCCACCTCATCCACATATTGGCAGCGACGTAGCAGAGCTGTGGTCCTCCAAACGTCAGTCCACACAGGTTGTGTCTTGTTTTTCTTTCTTTTTTCTGACAACAGAGGACACAGTTGTTGCGTCTTGTCACCGTAGCACCGTGTCCTCTCCCATGTCTCACTTTTACACTTTCCTGTCACAGCAGCTCATTGATGTCCCCCTGCGATCACCTTTTACCTTGTCACCACCTGTGATGTGTTGATTTCAGTCCCGGCGAAGCTGCAGCTGTGAGCGACCATCACGGTCACACACACACTCCTTTCTTTATTAGTGAGCTGCCATCTCTCTTTTCATGGTCAACAGCTCACCTTTTCCATTCACATCTGACACTGCTGGAGGGTGTCACCTCCATGAAACACACACACAAACACACACACACACACACACACACTGGTTTCCATGTCTCATGGGGACCAAGTTTGTAATCATCACTTGTAGGTAAAGTGTCCATTGGATAGTGAGTGTTAACACATGTTCTTTTTCTTTTAACAAATACATTTTGAAAATAAAATTTAAATAAATAAATACATCTTTAAACCTTGGAAATATATATTTCATTTTGCAGCCATTTCCCCTCATGCTTTATGGGGACTTCAAGAAAAAAAAACAGTTAATGTGTTTATTGAGCCACATCATTTGCATACATTTGCGTACTTCACACAGATTTATATTTTACTATTGGGGACCTACATTTATATTTAACCCTCATGGGGACCGGAGTTTTGGTCTCCATGGTGTGACTGTGTAAACATATCAGTGTGAGAAAGAAAATAATACAAGCGACGTGCGCGCACACACACACACATACATTTTTAAAATAAAACAAATAAATAAATAAATACATCTTCAAACCTTGGAAATATACATTTCATTTTGCACCCATGGTTATAGGACCACATTGTTTGCAGAAATTTGCGTACTTCACACAGATTTATACTTTACTCGTGAAGACCTACATTTATATTTAACCCCTTAACACCTGAATTTAAATATAAGTTAAACAATAAAAGGAAATGCTAAATTAAGTGGAGTTAATTAACTGGACTATAGCAAATATAATAGATGTTTGGTGAGTTGTGTGAACGGTAGACTGTTTGTAGCTGTATACTCATGTCATTTATATACTGCTTTGCTTATAGTAAGAACAAAGTTTACTGCTCAGGTGCAACAATTTTTAGTATTTTTGTGGGAAGTTAAGGACTAGATAAGCATTGTGTTTCCTTCTGCCGCCTCTCCAACAATCTTTTGTTTTTGCTCATGTTGTATGTGTAAAGGTTTACACATGATTGTGTATATATAGGTGTATATGAATGCATGTGTGTGTATATGTGTGTGTATATATATATATATATATATATATATATATATATATATATATATATATATATATATATTTCATTTTATTGTTTGTTATTTGAGATGAATACATGAAAGAAACACAGAAACAAAGATATTTGCGACAGTAGCCATTAAGGGGTTTAACCCTCATGGGGACCTGGATTTTGGTCCCCATTGTGTGGCTGTGTAAACATATCAATGTCTCCCAGAAAGAAAGTAATACAAGCACACACATAAACACACTGCTGTTTCCTACCGTTGCAGGCTGTAAATGTGAAGTGAAGGCTTTATGACAGGAGAGAGGGAGCGAGAATGAAGCCATTTTAAAAGAGTCGCAGCTGCTCTAGTGCAGTGTGGGACAATACTTCTACACTTTATGACCTAACATCATACATTTATTATTGCTGACCATTGAGAGCTGATGTAGTTGTTGTAGTAATTGAAGTAATGTACTTTACTTTTGCTTTCTTTTCTACCCCCCTCATGCTCTATTTCTAGTTATTGCCAATTACATTATTCATATCAGTTCTATTTATTTATTTTATTTTTATTTATGTTCTAACACTGATGACTATAGTGGCCGACAAGAGCCAAACACGTTGCAATTAACTGCTGCTTCTCTTTGTTTCAGTTCAGAGAAAGCAGCTGCAAATAAGGAAACAATGCAAATTCACAAACTCAAGCAAAGTCTAAACGAGGTGCAAAAAGAGGATTGTGGTGCAAATAATGCACTAGAAGAAACAAAAAAACATGTGTAAACATCAAATATTGCACAAATAAAGACACGATGCAAACCAAGAAAAACATCTGTAAAATTTTCAAGCAGCATGTTAAGAAAGTTAAAGACACAATTACATTTAATTTATACAATTTCAGGCATATAAGACCTTTTCTGAGTATGGAGCAGTGGCAACTCCCGAAAATGTTCACAGGAACGGCAAATTATCTGATAATGTTTGAGGTGACTCATTCAACTGTTACATTATTAGGTAGTCACTATTATAGGCATTATTCGCCATATTTCTCTCTCTGCAAATTGCAAATACATTGCAATGCCACTTCAATCCAGTAGATGGCAACACATTACAGAAATCTTTACCCTGTAGCTAGTTACTTTATAACACATAATGGTGAAAGGTTGTGAAAAACATTCAAAGTTGAGGAATAGTTTGAGTCTGCGATAACCAATTCCAATTCCAATTCAATCCTACTTACATTATTTGGAAATTGTACAATGTGAAATAGCTAAAGATATCTTTATAAAAGCTATGTGCAAAAACATAAGAAAGGGAACAGTTTTAAAACAAAAACATTCTATTTATTTACCAGTGTTTAAATATTATCAGAGCGTGATTTCTCAAAAAAAAAAAAAAAAAAAAGGAGGGGGGGGTTGAGTTGGATGTTATGGAAATGTGGCGTATGCAAGTTGTTGTGGTCCGGTTGTCGTGGGCCAGTCTTCTCAGAATCGGGATGTTAGTGAATGCAGCAGCAGGTGGTAAACTTCATTTGAGGCTTAATACTGACACCAGACCAATAGTCAACAAGTACCTGAAGAGCGCATTTCCTCTGCAGTGGTGTGCCGCGACCAGCTCCAGGTTGGCCAGGAAGGGTCTGAGGACGAAGGTGGCTGGCGGCTCCGGTGGCGAGCTTTACAGTACCCTCCGCTTGGACATCAACACTGCCCAGAGTCACTACACCAGGGGTCTCCAACCTATTCCACAAAGGGCCGGTGTGGCTGCAGGTTTTTGTTGAAACCAAGCAGCAACACACCAGACTTCAATCAATGAATCAACTGATCTCAATCTGCAGAGAGTCAATTGGTCAAACTGTGAACTCTTGGTTGGTTGGAACAAAAACCTGCAGCCACACCGGCCCTTTGTGGAATAGGTTGGAGACCCCTGCACTACACCTTCTGTCCCTCAGACGCAATGCCTCGGAATTGACAAAGTAATGAAAAAATTCACAATTCCAGTTTGGCTCAACTTGGTAGCGTTTCCATTACAGGATGGTAGAAGGTTCAAGGTTACGTTATTTCTACCTGTGGGTAGATTTATTTTGGAGACAGAGTCATTACATTTGGCATTATGACAAAACACACATTGAACCTGTTCAGTACGTACTTGAACAAGTGTCCAGACGAAAGATGCTGTGTTCCATCATTTATCAATACAGCAGCATGAATAAGTAAAAAGGGTAAACTAAATAAAACAATAATAAAAAGATCATAAAATCAAAGAAATATGAATAAGATGCAATAAACACACTAAATATCCAAAGAAAATAAAAACAGTCTGGGTCAAAAAACTAAAATTTTAAAATTGAAAGTCACAATAATTATAAATAATTATAATTATAATAAATTGAGCAGAGAAACAGAATAAATACCAAAATAAATAAAATGCAATGTGACTATTTCTCATTGAGCTCAATGACGGCGACAGGAACAAATTTGTTTTTAGAACGCTGTGTCCTGCACCTTAGGGGTAAGAATAATACTTCAAATTTATATAGCACTTTTTTTGGACATTTAAAGACATTTAAAAACTAACCAAACCAAACTAACTAAAAACTTGCGTCCAGAAGAAAGAAGCTGAAATTCACCCTGTAAACGATGAAGGTCCTTATGAAGCCAGTAGCAATACTAGTTAGCAAATTAGCAGTTAGCAATAAAGGTTCATTAGTATAGTACAATTCATACACAGGGGAATTCACAGTGCTTCATAAAAATAGAAAAAGAGTGAAGTTAAAAACACACAGCTACAGTTAAAACACAATCCAGTTTTTGAAATAGTTTTTTTTTAAGTTTTCTGCAATATTATCCTAGCCCAATTCATTAGATGTATGGGTCTTCATAGGGAAGGGAAGCGGCGCTTAAAGTTATTGTTGCAATAGGACAGTACTACAACCAATCAGCGTAATCTTTAGGATGACGTAGTTAGATGACGGAAAGTTCACGGAGGAGTTCGGCGTAAGTTACAAATGACGAAACAAAATGGTGAATTATGGAGCTTAACGACTGTTGTCGCTTCTGTAAAAAAGAATTTAAAGACTGCTGGTGTTTTCTCACATTCTTCACTCATCTTTGATAAAAGGAAATCACCACCTAGTCGGCAGCCATCTATTGTTCTTGTTCTTCTTCTTCTATGGTTGTTTCTCTTCAAATCGTCGCAGCTCTGTTGTCACTTTGTTACATCCGTCCTCTGATTCTATACTTCACCATGATTCGTCAGACAGTTATGGGAAATCTAGCCAAAAGTTACATTGCACATAACTAGCTTCAGCCACAGACTGATTCCCCCAAAATGTAAGACTGACTGCTACCAGAAGTCTTTTGTCTGACTGTCTGTCTGTCTGTTTGTCTGTCTATCTACATACATACAAGGAATAAAGATGAATCCTTTAAGAAAGATAAAATACAGAGGAAAAATTGACTGGGGAACTGATGTAAAAGTAGCACTGGGTCTTCATGGGTTAAAGCTAACTAACCAGTTTATTCTATAGGTGCTTTGAGTGACACGACTTCAGTGTGCTTGTTAAAAAGTAAGTTTCTAACAATAAAAGGAGTAACTATATATACACACACACACACACACACATATATATATATATATATATATATATATATATATATATATATATATATATATATATATATATATATATATATATTTATTTTTTTTTATTTTTTATTTTTTTCCCTCCCTCTGGTTCATTACAGTGATTGTGTGCAAGTGCGTAACTCACTACTGAATAAAGTCTCGATAAAGACCAGAACACATTGTCATGGAAAAATAAAGGAATTTTATTTTCACACAAATCCTACAATGTAAATGGACTGCATTTATATAGCACTTTTCCACCTTCATGGTGCTCAAAGTGCTTTACATTAGCCTTTCATTCACTCATTCACACACACACACTCATACACCAGTAGGTTTCCAAGGTTCTGTCAGTTCTACTGGGAGCCTAAGCCAGGGTTCAGTGTCTTGCCCAAGGACACTTTGACATGTGGACAGCCAGAGCCGGGACACGAACCGCCAACCTCTCGGTCATGGGGCTACCCACTCTACCAACTGAGCCACAGCCGTGCCTTGGGATATATTTTCTGACACCCTGCTTAGTAATGCGGATTTTTCCTGACTTTAAATTACAATTTTCCAAAGATCACCTGTGGATAATCATCAAGAAGAGCCAGCAGGATTTCCACTCTGTTGGTTTAGAGAGAACTATTTTATTTTATTTTTACCTCACCTCCTGAGAGGGGACAGGGGTATTGTTTTGGTTGTTTTTTTTCTCTGTCTGTTTGCTTGTCTGCCAATCAGCATGTGGATTTCGCCACAAGAGGGAAAAATACCTTGGATCAGGTATACACTAACATCAAGAATGCATTCAGAGCAGCACCCCGCCCCCACCTTGGTTCCTCAGACCACCTCTCTGTTATGCTAATTCCTGCATACCAGCCCTTGCTCATCAGAGAAAAGCCTGCAGTAAAGAAGGTGAGAGTATGGCCTGAGGGAGCCATGTCTGCACTGAAGGACTGCTTTGAGTGCACTGAATGGAGCATATTTAAGGAGGCCGCAACAGACAACCAGAACACCGGCGTGGGTGAGTACGCTGCATCTGTGCTCAGCTACATAGAATGGTGCATATGGAGAGGGTTACAGTCACCAGGACCATTGTCACCCGGGCGAACCAGAAGCCTTGGATGACCAAGGAGGTGCGGGATAGACTGAAGGAGCGTAATGCTGCATTCAAAAGTGGTGATGCGACGGCGCTCAGATCAGCGAGGGCGAATCTGAACCGGGCCATCAGAGGAGCAAAGCGCGCCTACAGTCAGAAGATACAAGGCTTCTTCCTGGACCCCAAAAACACCCGTAAACTGTGGCAGGGCATCCAGACTGTCACGGACCACAAAGTCACATCCACACCTTGTCAGGACGACATCGGCTTCCTAAATGAGCTGAACAGCTTCTTCGGAAGGTTTGAGGCTCTGAACAATAGACCAGCAAGGAAAGCCACCCTCCACCCCGACGAACAGGCACTCAGGCTCGAAACCACTGCAGTGCGGAGAGCCCTGAGGAAGGTTAATGTACGAAAAGCTGCAGGCCCGGACAACATCCCAGGACGGCTGATAAAGGAATGTGCAGACCAGCTGGCCCATGTGCTCACGGACATTTTCAACATCTCGCTGAACCAGGCTGTCGTCCCCCCATGTTTCAAGTCAGCCACAATAATCCCAGTGCCCAAGAAACCAGCCGTCACATGCCTTAACGACCTTCGCCCCGTTGCACTCACACCCATCATCATGAAGTGCTTCGAGAGGGTTGTGAAAGACCACATCATCTCCATACTCCCCCCATCATTTGACCCCCACCAATACGCATACCAGCAAAACCGCTCCACTGAGGATGCTATCTCCGCTGCTCTCCACCTGAGCCTGGAGCACCTGGAGGAGAGGAACACCCATGTACGGATGCTGTTCTTGGACTTCAGCAGCGCTTTTAATACAATCATCCCCCAGGACCTGGTTGGCAAGTTGGAGCCCCTGGGTCTCAGAACATCCCTCTGTAACTGGTTACTGGACTTCCTCACTGACAGAACCCAGTCTGTCCGAGTGGGCAAGAACACATCCAGTGTCATCTCCCTGAGCACCGGCTCCCCCCAGGGATGCGTTCTGAGCCCCCTGCTATTCACTCTGATGACCCACGACTGTCGCCCCAGGTACAGCAGCAACCACATCCTGAAGTACGCGGACGACACAACAGTTGTGGGTCTCATTCAGGACGATAAGGAACTGGCTTACAGGGAGGAAGTGCAACATCTTGTAGACTGGTGTAAGGTGAACAACCTGGTCCTGAATGTCGACAAAACCAAGGAGATCATCGTAGACTTCAGGAGATCCAGACCCAGCCACACACCCCTTCACATCAATGACACAGCAGTGGAAATCGTGAGCACAACCAAGTACCTGGGGGTGCAGATCACAGATGACCTCAGTTGGTCACTCCACACTTCCTCCCTGTCGAAGAAGGCACAGCAGCGCCTGCATTTCCTGCGACGGCTGAGAAGAGCCTCTCTCCCCCCCCCCGTCCTAACCACCTTCTACAGAGGGACAATAGAGACCCTGCTGACTAGCTGCATCTCCGTCTGGTCCGGGAGCTGCAGGGCCTCAGACTGGAAGGCTCTGCGGAGGGTGGTGAGGACGGCTGAGAAGATCATCGGGGCCCCGCTCCCCACAATTCAGGACATAGCAGAGAGCCGCTGCATATCCAGAGCCCACCGGATCCTCTCTGATCCCACTCATCCCCAGCACAGACTGTTCACTCGCATGGCATCTGGGAGAAGGTTCCGCAGCATCCACTGCAGAACGGCCAGATTCAGGAACAGTTACTTCCCCCTGGCCACCAGACTGCTGAATGACAAATAACAACCCCCCCACAAACTCATTCGTGTACCTCATGGACAATGTACTCTCAGTGCACTTATCCATAACATGGACAAAAAAAATCTACCTCCTGGTTGTGAAACAACCCCCCCTATATTTGCACTACTACTTACTCTGTTTTTTGCACTATTCATTCTGTTTTTTGCACTATTCATTCTGTTTTTTGCACTATTCATTCTGTTTACGGCACTACTCATCCTGTTTACTCTGTTCCTCAGATGCTTTTTTTACTTATTTATTTAGTAGGTGTACTCCGGAAGCCAAGCAATGACGTCTCGTTGCCAAAAATCCCACTGTTGTGTGTATTCTTGTGCAATGACAATAAAGGAAGTCTAAGTCTAAGTCTAAGTCTAAATCTATTTAAGCGACCGGTACAGTTTGGTGAATGTAGGTCAAAGGTCACCAACTAGAAAAGCACAGAATTGAGAGGCAAGTGTTAGACAAGTGCTCTGAAATTCACGTAAGATAGCGGTTAATAAGAAATACTTGATGGGACCTAGACAGACCATCCATTTTTAATGGGAAGCAAACATGAAGTTAGGTTTTATGTAGAGCTCTCTATCTACCTACCTACCTACCTATACTACGATGGTAGCAAATTAGATTTGCTGCTGCTAGGGAAGTCTAGCGCGGCTAGGCTACAGCAATATTGCAAGTTGTCAAAATTGTATTCTGAAATTTGAAAATACTTTATGCAAATACCCAAGCTTTCACTCGACATTTCATGTTCAAAAATTGCAGTAAAAAAATCTCAGGTGAACACAATTCCATGGGATGTGATCAATGGTGAACTGTAGCCTTCAACATTATTTTTTTTTTTTTTTGGGGGGGGGGGGGTGAAAAAAAAGTTTTCTACCAAGATGCAAATAAGATTAAAGTATACTGTCAAAAAGAGGGATCAGAAATAGTCACAAAAATGTTTCAATATCACAGATCATAAAATTTAAAGAATTGAAGGTTTAAACGGTATCACAATTTTTGCAGCAGTCACAGTCACCAAAAAATGTGTTTCCACAATAATAAGAAATAGGGTAAATCAAGTAAAATGTGTGCAGGGGGGTGGAGTTTGTTGTAGTGGGCACCACTTGTTGGTGGTCATGACCTTTGACCTACATTCACCAAAATCTATTCTGGACGACTTCACATACAGTGGTACCTCTACTTACGAAAGACCCAGCTAACAAATAATCCAAGTAACGAAAATCTTGACCTAAATTTTTTGTCTCTGAATATGAAAGAAAATTCTATTCATGAAATGAAACCAAAACCCCTGAGACATAAATACAGTACTATACGTAATGTATGTAAATACGTCATGGACGTACTTGTACGTAGCATCCCATTGGCTACGAGGGAGCTATCCATGATGCTTTTTGTTACCCTTTGACCCTCATTCATCACAGTTACTGTTGCTTCATGAGTTTTTCCGAGTGTGCTCATTGAAACTTTATTACAGTACATATTCGTTATTCATCATGAGCCCAAAGAAAGTGATTCCTGGTGCAAATGAAAAGAAGAAGTGGCTGCGTTATCAATAGAAGTGAAACAGGAGATAATAAAAAATATGAAAGTGGCACACAGTTGAGTGATATCGCAAATGAATATGGCAGAAACCCGTCTACCATCAGGACAATATTGAAGCAGAAGAATGCCTTAACCCTTTCCAAAGGCATCTGTGTGATATGGAAAAAGAGGTCATCACTGAACGACCAGATGGAGAGACTGTTACTGATTTGGATAAAGGAGATACAGTGACTGTGGCAATTGTTTCAATAAAAGCATCCACAATATTCAATGATCTGAGGATGGAGGGTGGGGGTGGGGGTGAGGGTTCTTCAGAACAGCAAGCACCCCCAGACTTTAAAGCATGGTGTGGGTGGTCAACAAACATTGTTGAAGTGGCAAAACAACCACAATGGTATGGAAATGATTTGCATGTCTTGTTCATTTTAATGGTTTAATGTTTAATGTTCAGTCAGTGAAGATACATTTACCCATTGAAACTAATACATTGAATCTAAATCTACATTTTATTTTACTTTTAACAGATATTTAATACAAAATTAGTAATTTTCTTTATAAATTTTAAGGGGTTTGAAGGATAGTATTTGGGGCTTTGTAAAATGTGACTATTTACAAAAAATTAAAGATATGAAACCACTTCTGGAATGAATTCATTTCGTAAGTTGAAGTACCATTGTATTTCCTGAAAATTGGTCCAGTAGTTTTTCTGTAAAGCTGCTGAGAAACCCAACCCAAAAGCAATACCCCTCTCTCTTTTTTTTTTGGGGGGGGGGGAGTGAATCCCACCCACCAACGGGTCCCATTTTAATGCCATAATCCAAATGAATACCACTTTGCCTGTCATTGGTCATAATTTTATTCCTGATTGGTTGTGTGTTTTCTATGCCTTTGTCCAAAAGATAATTAAGGTCATGAGAAAATGAGTTTTTATTTATGAGTCATTAACATCCTCAACAGTGAAATGACTGAAGACAGATGCTTCTGTTTAATCCCACCTCTTTTTATTTATTTATTATTTGTTTATATGGTAATAAATCCACAAGTTGACTGAGTGAAATGGATTTTACAATGTGCCAGAGCCCTGGTGTTAATTGTTGTTATTGTAAACACACTAACTGCTGTTAGTGTCTTTGTTCACAAGTCACTGGGTGTTTCTGGAAATAGACGTGTGACTCTGAACCATCTCTTATTCGCTCTGACACATTCATCAGATCGTTGCTGAGGCGCCAGAGGAGCAAATGCAGATGACCTCAAACATCAGGTCAGTGATATTTTTACACTTAATTAGCTTTATTTTGGTCGGACACTGGCTGGACTGGGCATCGAGGGAGCCCAAAAACCAACGCGCAGTGTGTCCTTGAACATCATTAATGCTGTGAAGAATCAGTGTCATGTTAGGATTTGGTCTAAAAGTTAGTATGGAAGTGAGTCTGTCTCATCAAATATTGAATTATAAAGGACATTTCATTTTTAGTGCTGAATGTTTTTGCACTGAAATTAAACATCAGATTTTTTTTCTGACTGAAATTAACTATCTGAATAGCTTTATGCACTAAAATTGAGTAGCTGATTGTTTTCTGCAGTGAAATTGGTCTGTGTATCATCCGATCATTCCGGTATTCCATTCAACCTGGCAGACGAAAAATGAAATAACAACTCAATATTTGGTTTTCTCATTTTTTTGTATTATTGAAAACTCGGGGGTTGATGTTTGATTTCATTTTTCCAACCCAAAACAGAACAAACAAGATGTCCAACCGTAAGATGATGTGAATGCAAAAACCTTTTTCTGTGGAAAATCACAGTATATTACTGGATCTTGAATCACTGCACACTCTATACTGTTTACTATTTCTGCCATATCTGTCTTACTGTGTAGAGGTTTGGGAAAGTACCTACAGAACCACTCTACAGCCCATGTGCATAATCCAGAAGAGAGCAATACGGACCATTAACAATGCAGGATTCACAGAGTACACAAACCCACTGTTGAAATTTAAAGATCTGGTCAAAATCAAAACAGCACAAATACTGTATAAAGCAAGAAATAATCTATTATCAAAAAAAAATATATATATATATATACATGTTTTTAGAGAAGAAGGGTGGATATAATTTGAGGGGAGGCTTAAACTTTAAAAAAACCAAAGGTTAGGACGACAAGAAAAGGTATGTGTGTGTCAAGCTGTGGCGTGACTCTGTGGAACATTCTGGAAACAGAATAAAACAAAGTAATGAGATAAATCTGTTTCAAAATAGTACAAACAATTATTTCTAAACAAATATATGGAAGAGGAAGTGTGTAACTGTGGATGAGTTAGTTTGATTTTTATGTGTGTATGTGAGTATATATGTGTGTATGTATATATGGGTATGTGTGAATATATACACACTTGCATAAATTAGTGTAAATTGTTATATTGGTGATATACTGTAGTTATATTATAATTAATTTATCATAGATTATATATTCATGGGGATGATTATTATTGATGTGCATGTATGTATGTGTGTAGGTATGTATATATAGTATATACATGTATTTATATTATATTATATTATATTTCATGATCATAAAACTGTAATGATATTATTATTATTATTATTATTATCCTGGTGTGAATATTGATTTTAATAATTGTAAAGTGTTTTGTAGTAACAGTACCAGTAGCAAGTGAATGTGTAAAAAGTAGTCTGGGAGAAGGGGTGAGATTAGATAAGTTTTGACTACTCACTGATTTTTGAACATGTTATTATTTGCTGTTTTTATTTGCTTATTTTTTTTGTTTTTGTTTTGTTCAAAATAAACTTTGACCAATTAATCAATCAATCTGAATTGTTTTTGGCAGAAAAATCAAGCAGCTGAATTTTTTTTTACACTGAAATTACAAATCTCATGTTTTTTGCACTGAAATTAAGGATCTGAATGAAATTACATGATTTTATTTGCATTTAAACCTGTCCCTGAATTCAACTATGTTCATATATTTAGAAGAAAAAAATTAGATACGAAAATTCAATTACTTTCATAATTCAAAATGTGATGAGACACATTTACCTCCATAGGTAATTCATTAATCTGTTTTTTGTTTTTTTTCATACACAAATAATCTGTTTGCATTTGCACAAACCAAATGGGAATTCAGCTGGACTCTACATTATGCATTGCAGTGGGATGTCCGGGTATTATGTTTTTGACTATATAAAAAAAAAACAAATATACAATAAAAAAGTGTGAAACAGTGATGCCATAATACATTGTCTCTGTTGTTGCTTTTTATTGATTAGAATGTGTAGAGTACTGAAAACATATCAATAATTTACACTGAAGGCCATGAAAAGCTTAAATGAGAAAATGGATCAAAGCTGGAAACAGTATTTTACTGCAATCATGATATCATTCCAATTGTGAGTGTTTTATTTATTTTAAAATCTCTTGACTGGCATTTCACTAAGTGTTCAAGAAATGTTTGAAAATAAATAATGCTATTTGCAAAACCAAAATATTCTTCAATTAACAAATATTCAGAGAATGCATAATCTTGCCCCTACTTTGTGCAAAATCTCAAGTTTCTATGACAACCGGTTCTTGAATTAGAACCAATAATGTGATTTTGACCTTTCCGCTTTTGCAGCATATGTTTGGATTCCAGGTGAGATCAAACGATGTCTACATGTAAATTGTGTGCCAATAATGCAAAGTGGTCAGCTGAATTCAGAGCTCTGAAGATGGCAACTTGGAAAAAGCCACTGACTGTTGTACATGGCTGCGACAATGTTAACAGGTCAATATACACTTTGGAAGAAAGCTTGGTTTTGGGCTCGTCTGGGATTTGAACGCCAGACCACTCGCACCCAAAGCGAAATTTATACCCCTAAACAAACTAGCCACTACTGAGTGGTTTCCCAAGGCTGTTTTCAGCTGCATACACTCCAAACTCTAGGTGGTGGACTGTTGTGCCCAGGCTCTTGCGTTTGGTATCACAAAAATGATGAGGAGAAAAAGAAAAAAGGCCAAAGCAGGTGTTGCTCGTGTCCTAGTTAGTACAGTGACCACTATCTCTGCCTGACATCTGGAAGAGTGGGGTTTGATACCCCAATGGGGAGTGGAAATATTCTTTGTCCCAAGCTTTCGTATGATCAGGACATGAATGAAATGTTGCACAAATAGAACAAAAAAACTAAACAAAACAACATCAGCAATGGCGATGACAACGACACTGGACTGGATTGTGTCAACAGTTCTTTGCATTGATTGCCGTGAGACATTTGTAAAGAAAATGTAAAAAGGGACAAAGCCTATCCAGGACATGTCCTTGTTAGTATAGTGGACAGTATCTCCGCCTGTCACATGAAAGACCGGGAATTTGATTCCCCAACAGGTAGTGAAGGTGTTCTTCATCTGAAGATTTTTTGTGATCAGGATTCAAGCCAAATCTTGCAAACTTGCGAAAAAACCCCATCTTTACAATAGTGGTAGGAAAGTCAGGAGCGCATGGCCCACCTCCATGTGTTGTATATTTTGGAATTTGGCCTGACAATTGTGGTTTCAGTTTCTGTGGTGTAGTGGTTATCAAGTTCAGCTCACACACGAAAGGTCCCCGGTTTGAAACCAGGCAGAAACAGCCAGCCTGTATACTCACTCATTTTGCATAATTCTTCCAAGAGGTGCTTTGAATGTACATTGGATTGCTGCTATTACTAAGCTTAACCAAAAGCCCAGACAGACAGCTCAGTGCCTCGTGTTTTCATCATCTAGCAACTGAAGTCCCAGTTTTACTTGATTAACACCATCCAGTCAGCAGGAAGACCAAGTGGTAGAAGAAATCCTTCTGCTCTGTTGCTTTTTCATCCATTCAATTAAGTGGCAACGCAACCTTCAAAACCTCATTTAGAGTCCTAAAAATTGTGCAAAATTGCAGTCAGGTGAGCCTTGAAACAATAACTGTAGAGGTGAAGCTCTTACTGGTGATGAAAATAAAACAAAACGACCTTAGTGAATAATCAACAAACACACCCACAGGTACTTTTTGGATTCCTCGCTTAACAAGGTCACTGTTTCTTCCACGGGAATTGATTGACGATTGCTTGCTCTGCCATGTGGATGAATTGAAAACTTCCACCGATAGTCCAAGTTGGATGGCTGGATTCAGGGAGCACTCAACAGTACAACTTGGAAACAACCATTAACTCAAGATTCAAGCCAAATCTTGCACATTTGGAAAAAATAACTTTATCACGATAGTGGTAGAAAAGTTAGGAGCACACGGCCCACCTCCATGTGTTGTAAATTTTTGATTTTGGCTTGACACTTGTGGTTTCAGCTACTGTTAATTCATGCTGTTAATATATCATGTATTAGCACTGCTGATAGCTATCAATCAAATTATATATGAATCAGACTTTAGTGAAGGGTGCATGAGTAATGATGGAGTAATATCTGATTTATGGTGAATTAAAACTAGGACGGGGGCTTCCAACCTTCATATCCGTCACCTGCTGGCCGTGGTCTACTTCCCCCTCTGCTGGACTCAGCCCCTGGCCTACTGTTTTCCACAAGTCATATTCATGATGAATTAACTTATTACTTAGCAAAATCTTTTGAGTCACTATATGAGTCATGATATATTAATGATTAACATATGATGAATTAATGTATGAACAAGCATATTCATGATGAATTAATGTATGAACAAGCATATTCATGATGAATTAATGTATTACTTAGCAAAATCTTTTGAGTCACTATAGGAGTATATATTAATGATTAACATATCATGAATTAATGTATGAACAAGAGATATTCCTACTGTGTTAATACATACTCTGAAAATAATTTATGTCTGACTCATGATAGGTTGCCCCTTATTCTGCAGTCATGACATTATCATGATTACTACACCATGAGTTAATGTATGAACAAGCATATTCATGATGAGTTAATGTATGAACAAACATATTCATGATGAATTAATGTATTACTTAGCAAAATCTTTTGAGTCACTATAGGAGTCATGATATGTTAATGATTAACATATCATGAATTAATGTATGAACAAGAGATATTCCTACTGTGTTAATACATACTCTGAAAATAATTCATGTCTGACTCATGATAAGTTGCCCCTTATTCTGCAGTCATGACATTATAATGATTACTACACCATGAGTTAATGTATGAACAAGAGATATTCATGATGAATTAACATATTACTTAGCAAAATCTTTTGAGTCACCATATGAGTCATGGTATATTAATGATTAACATACCATTAATTAATGTATAAAGATGTGATATTCAGAATGTGTTAATATATACTTAGAGAAGAAATTATGATTAAAGTTTTCTTTGCCTCTTATTGTAAAGTCATGACATCACAATCATAACTATACTATTAACCAGTGTGTAATATACTATTACAATACAAATGATTTATATAAACCAAGTGAAATCACAGCATTGTGTATTTTCCGAATGTCATCAATACAACCACAATACCAGATTGGGTACAACAACATTTTAATAACCAAAAATATCCAAAGGCAGATCACAGAGAGAGAGAGAGAGAGAGAGAAAGAGAGAGAGAGAGAAAGAGAGAGAGAGAGAGAAATGAAAAGTCATTCTCCACAGTACACGGATGCATTGTCCTGCATGAAAAAAGTTAAAAAGTGCCCAAAAGTCAAGTCAAAATCTGCCTTGTTCAGAGAGACAACCAGAAGGAGGTTTTCCTGCCGCCTTCTTCGCAACCAGCCGTTTCTGGCGATCACGCACTCCTAATATACCGAATACCCACTTTTTCTGTCGGCATGTTGCTGCAGCCCTTCCGCGGTGATACTGTAAAACACAAAAAGCAAAAATGGCAGACTCATGGTGAGGACAAGGGGGAGTTTGTTAAAAAAAAAAAAAAGTTTGAGAACTACCACGTTAGTGTATGTGACCTTTTCTTTTTTGCAGCATATCATCAAATTAGTGTCCACCATGCCAAACAACGCCAAAGCGGTCACATGGAACAAGCTCCAGCAGCACCTACTGTCCCATGTCCACACTAAACTAAATATGTGGATTAGAGATGGTCTCCACAGCCACCTTTTGCACCACAAGAACAAAACCTTCACTGACAGGACACTGTGTATAATAATAATAATAAAAATAGACTTGTCTTTTTATGTCACCAATGCTGACCTCATTTAAAATAATATAAGTGCTTGTGAAATTTGCTTTTGAGTAGTAAACGAGTGCATGCAAAATTTTAGCTTGATTTTAGCCCAGATTAAAATTTTGCCCCACTGTGAATTTCAGTTTGACACCCCTGCCCTATCCCACCAAAATACTGCCTCTGGTTCAGTTTCATCATGTAAATATTCACTATTTTAGCCACCTTGGGTTCCATGAAAGGCACCATATAAAACTAAGTTATTATTTTCACATCGCTGTAAGAACAACAGTGTTTCGGGGGAAATTGTCAGAGGTGGAAAAACTACTGAAAAAATATAGTTGAATAAAATTATCTTTACTTTGTTTAAATTCTACTCAGAGTAAAAGTACACATCTAAAAATATACAAAATTACTTCATTTAAAATATAACTTGAGTACAGGTTACTTCATTAAAAGTTTCAACCTGCGCAGAGATCAACCACGCATCTATGAGGTCAGATAGTCAACAAATTATGTTCCATAATTCTAGCAACTGGAGAACATCAGCCAAATGATATGTCCACAGAGTTTGTTTTTGACGTTCAGAACTAATAAATTATGAGAGATTACCGGCACAAATTACAAAGCGGGAGGGGGCGGGAGATGGATCTGAAATATGGGAGAGTCCTGGGAAAAACGGGAATGTTAGCAGTTCAGTGCAAACATTTTTCAGTCCCATTGTACAGCCCACAACATGAGAATAAAGAAATTTAAACGACAATTAAAACTATTCAAAAACACAAAATGCACGCAACACAAAGTGCCCACAGGATCCTAAAATTAAAAATGTCCACATTGGGTCCAACTGTTTAAAATACATTCTTTTGAACTACGACTATCATCCCATTCCTCTCGTCTACTTCCCTTGATCAGAGTAAAAATAATATGACGGCACGTTGTGCTTACATGGGAAGGTTGTTATGCGGGGTGTTTAAAACAAACAATAAATTACCCGTTTGTAATGTGAGGGACAAGGCACGTGTGTTAATTTACCGCCACATGCTTTCGCTAATTTGACGTAGAATTCTTCTCGGAATCCTCGTCCATGATATCTTCAACTTCAGAAAGGTTGCTAGCAAGACAAGGTCACGCAACTGACGTTCACTTCCGGGGTCACGGTTGTTTTAACTTGTAATTTTTAGAGTGGTTTGTTAAATGTGCAATTTTTACTTTTACTCAATTACATTTTGATGCAAGTATTTTACTTCGCTATATTTTAAACCCCTCACATTACTGAGTACAATATTGATAGTGGGGGAAAATACATTTGGGCGGAACATTTTGACCCCGGAAGTGAACGTCAGTTGCGTGACCTTGTCTTGCTAGCGACCTTTCTGAAACTGAAGATATCATGGAGGAGGATTCAGAGAAGAATTCTACGTCAAAATTAGCGAAAGCATGTGGTGGTAAGTCATCACATCACAAACGGATAATTTATTGTTTGTGTTAAACACCCCGTATAACAACGGGGCACAATGTAAGCACAACATGCCGTGCCGTTATATTATTTTTACCCTGATCAAGGGAAGTAGACGAGGGAATGGGATGATAGTCGTAGTTCAACACTTTGTGTTGCGTGCATTTTGTGTGTTTGAATAGTTTTAATTGTTTAAATTTCTTTATTCTCATGTTGTGGGCTGTACAATGGGACTGAAAAATGTTTGCACTGAACTGCTCACATTCCCGTTTTTCCCAGGACTCTCCCGCATTTCAGACCCATCTCCCGCCCCCTCCCGCTTTGTAATTGGTAATGTCTCGTAATTTATTAGTTCTGAACGTAAAAAAACGGCTGTAGACATATCATTTGCCTGATGTTCTACAGTTGCTAGATATCATGTATGGAACGTATCATGTCATTTGTTGACTATCTGACGCCTCATAGATGCGTGGTTGATCTCTGCGCAGGTTGAAACTTTTAATGAAGTAATTTGTACTCAAGTTATATTTTAAATAAATTAATTTTGTATATTTTTAGATGTGTACTTTTACTCTGAGTAGAATTTAAACAAAGTAAAGATAATTTTATTCAACTATATTTTTTCAGTAGTTTTTCCACCTCTGACAATTTCCCCGAAACACTGTTGTTCTTACAGCAATGTGAAAATAATAACTTAGTTTTATATGGGCCTTTCATGGAACCCAAGGTGGCTAAAATAGTGAATATTTGCATGATGAAACTGAACCAGAGGCAGTATTTTGGTGGGATAGGGCAGGGGTGTCAAACTGAAATTCACAGTGGAGCAAAATTTTAATCTGGGATGAAATCAAGGGCCAAACTTTGTCTTTTCTTTATTATTATTTTTACAAAACAGCTAAAATTTTGCATGCACTTGTTTACTACTCAAAGGCAAATTTCACAAGCACTTATATTATTTTAAATGAGGTCAGCATTGGTGACATAAAAAGACAAGTCTATTTTTATTATTATTATTATACACAGTGTCCTGTCAGTGAAGGTTTTGTTCTTGTGGTGCAAAAGGTGGCTGTGGAGACCATCTCTAATCCACATATTTAGTTTAGTGTGGGCATGGGACAGTAGGTGCTGCTGGAGCTTGTTCCATGTGATCGCTTTGGCGTTGTTTGGCATGGTGGACACTAATTTGATGATATGCTGCAAAAAAGAAAAGGTCACATACACTAACGTGGTAGTTCTCAAACTTTTTTTTTAACAAACTCCCCCTTGTCCTCACCATGAGTCTGCCATTTTTGCTTTTTGTGTTTTACAGTATCACCGCGGAAGGGCTGCAGCAACATGCCGACAGAAAAAGTGGGTATTCGGTATATTAGGAGTGCGTGATCGCCAGAAACGGCTGGTTGCGGAGAAGGCGACAGGAAAACCTCCTTCTGGTTGTCTCTCTGAACAAGGCAGATTTTGACTTGACTTTTGGGCACTTTTTAACTTTTTTCATGCAGGACAATGCATCCGTGTACTGTGGAGAATGACTTTTCATTTCTCTCTCTCTCTCTCTCTTTCTTTCTCTCTCTCTTTCTTTCTCTCTCTCTCTCTTTCTCTCTCTCTCTCTCTCTCTCTCTCTCTCTCTCTCTCTCTCTGTGATCTGCCTTTGGATATTTTTGGTTATTAAAATGTTGTTGTACCCAATCTGGTATTTTGGTTGTATTGATGACATTCGGAAAATACACAATGCTGTGATTTCACTTGGTTTATATAAATCATTTGTATTGTAATAGTATATTACACACTGGTTAATAGTATAGTTATGATTGTGATGTCATGACTTTACAATAAGAGGCAAAGAAAACTTTAATCATAATTTCTTCTCTAAGTATATATTAACACATTCTGAATATCACATCTTTATACATTAATTAATGGTATGTTAATCATTAATATACCATGACTCATATGGTGACCCAAAAGATTTTGCTAAGTAATATGTTAATTCATCATGAATATCTCTTGTTCATACATTAACTCATGGTGTAGTAATCATTATAATGTCATGACTGCAGAATAAGGGGCAACTTATCATGAGTCAGACATGAATTATTTTCAGAGTATGTATTAACACAGTAGGAATATCTCTTGTTCATACATTAATTCATATATATATATATATTTATTTATCTTTTTTTATTTTATTTTTTGATTCTCTACACTTCTGCAAGTTTGAGGGAATAGAATGAATCTATCAGAACAAAGTTTATTAGTAAAAAAGTTTAGTAGTTTATTATAACACTATCACTGTCATCATGGTTCTGAGAAACTGAACAAAAACCTTTGGAAACTTGCACAAACAAGACAATAATTGTGTGCATTATCATATCTGTACTGTTATGTTCAAAATCCATGGTAGTTATTCCCAAAAATGCCTTTCATTGCATTTGCATTTAGGTCTGAAACCTAGAATTATGACAAAAATTATGTTTTCTGAAATCACAGCAGCTTTCATCTTTGGCCAATTCTAATCAGTTCATTCTTCAGTCCACATTAATATTCATGCTCATACTATTACACTTTGTGGGACAAAATTAACTGCAACAGGAATTGTTCCAACTGATGTATAAAAACCTTCACTGAGACAGACTGAGGTTTTTAAAAATCAGTGGATGGACACCCACTGTGGCTACAATGCAGATAGAAACGACTTTTTGAAAATAGTAGTAAATGGTCCACAAACACAAAAGAATGAGCAATGTCGTACAAAATTCAGAATTGGATTGAGAATTGAGAACTCCAATGGAGTTCCTGAATTTGAATTGCAATTGCAAATAGGACAGAATAAAATTGGAATTCCATGAAATTCAAAGCAATTCACGGGACCTAATTATCCCTCCCAAAAAGGCCCTTACTAAGCACCATGTGTGTGAAAAAAGCACACATTTGGAATAAATAATATTAACAAAAATCATACGATATCGTATTTTTTAACTTAAGTTAATGAAATAGAAAACAATTAAAATTGTTCAAAAAACAATTATAATACTGATATTTTTCAAAAGTTTTTTCAGTTGTGATTTGAAAATCTTTATGGAAGTGCAGTTCTTCATGCTATCTGGTAGTGAATTCCACTGTGTAGTGTATTCAAAAGTAAAAGCAGATTGTCCAAAGGTTGGATGGCAGAAAGATATGTTGCAGTCACAAATAGATGCTATTCTAGTGGATCTGACAGAGTTTGCAGGGTGGTAGCAGATAAATGGGAGGAACCAATTGACAAAACTTAACAAATTATGTTTTTTAAAGATCTTGCAGTGGTGGTACTGAAATGTTTTTTTAACAAGGATTTTAATGGCTTGTTTATATAAATTTGTAATAACTTTCAAATAGTAGAAAATGATAAAACATCACTGCATTCATCTGAAGTCTTCTGAACATTTAGGACATTATGTTTGAAGTCCTCTCTAATGAAATAAACTAACCAGAACTGCTTTGTACCTTAGATTTTTCCAATAATTCAACATTATATTCATCATTACAACAATGGGGCGGCCATGGCCCAGTTGGTAGAGTGGGTTGTCCAATAACAGATGGGTTGATTGCTGGAATCTGACTCTGTTGTAGTCAGTCTTTTGTGCAGTCAGTCCACTGGTGTATGAATGTTTGGTGGTGGTCAGAGGGGCAGTCATTCTGCGTAGGCGCAGAATGACTGCCACACTTCTGTCAGTCTGCCCCTGGGCAAATGTGGCTACATATGTGGTTTACATATGTGGTTGAGAGTGAATGAATGATGGGTCACTTTGAGTCCCAAAACAGCGCTATATAAATCCAATCCATTATTATAACATTAAGGAAATGTCTCTCATCTCGTCTCGTCATCTGAACCTGCTTCATCCTCACTAGAGTCATGGGGGTCACTGGGGGCCTAATCCAGCTACAATGGGTGAAGGCGGGGTGTCCAGTTCCTTTCAGTGTTGAACATATATAGACAAACAATCACCATTAAGAGAATGTGTGTGGAAAAATGATATGGATACGTGATAAGAATGAATTTTTCTGAATTACAACAAATTCAATTCAACATCCTACTGAGTGAAGTCCATTCAAATTCAAATGAATTATTGAATGTAATTAAATTCTAAATTGTGTATAACCCTGATATCTATTGTAGCGTGACTAAATAATACAACTTCTGTGCCTTTCATTCATGTAGAAGAGCCATTAAATATAAATACATATAAACTGTTTACAGTGTACCTACAGTACGTGTCTTGCTGAAAATGTCACTGAGTTGCATCAGAGGAAAAAAAAATAAAAATATGTGTATAAGTAACAGATCACCTCATAACTGAAATGAAAGAGAGAAACACGAAAAAGCAAAAGATGCAAAGGTTTGAAGAAGAGTACCAACAGAGTGATGGGGGGGGGGGCTACATTTGAAATAGAATGAAAAATAACCTGGAGCAGTGTGTGCCTATCTTGGCTCATCCACTGGCTCCTGTATGTTCTAATTTATACATTAGCTTCTGAGGCTCTGTTTCTGAGGACAAACTCGGCACACTCCTGGCTGTGGGAATAAATAGTGCTGACATAATGTTATGCACATGGCAACCCTAAAAGTCAACTTTAAACTGTGCGCCTGGTGACTGGGCTCCGAGGCGCAGTCATGTATTGTGTCTGAAGTCTGAGATTAGCCTTTTTTTTTCTCCTTCGTGTGATTCATACTCAGAGGAGAGAGAGAGAGAGACAAACTCCTAGAGGGGTTTAGTTCCCTCATATCATTTTTATTTTTATTTTTTATTATTCCACTCAATTGCAATTTTTCAGGCAAATACGGACTGAAAATAATTTGGGTAGACTTGCTTCTTGATGTGAGTAGAAATGATGTGGTAATAGCTGCTTGTCTGTTCCCACACATTTTCTTGTCTCTATTTCAAGCTTCCTGACTTTTCTCTGTTTGCAGCTCTTTTGTTGTCTGTTTTCAGGGTTCATATTCAAGCAGAGGTATTTGTCACTGCTGGTGAAGTCCTGTGAACCATTTCCCAGTGCTATGTCCCACTCCCGGCACATAGATGACATTATTTTAATAACATCTATATATACAGTTCCCACATTAATGACATTATTTTAATAACATCTATATATACAGTTCCCACGTTAACAACATTATTTTAATAACATATATATATACAGCTCCCACGTTAACGACATTATTTTAATAACATCTATATATACAGCTCCCACGTTAATGACATTATTTTAATAACATCTATATATACAGTTCCCACGTTAATGACATTATTTTAATAACATCTATATATACAGTTCCCACATTAACGACATTATTTTAATAACATATATATATACAGCTCCCACGTTAACGACATTATTTTAATAACATCTATATATACAGCTCCCACATTCATGACATTATTTTAATAACACCTATGTATACAGCTCCCACATTAATTTTATTTTACAAACGCCAATATATACACCTCCCCAAACTAATTATATTATTTTAATAACATATATATCAGAAGTGGGTAATCCCAGGTTCATCAAGTCAAAGTCCTGCCATGTACTGGTTCAAACCGGTTCACTGAACACAGGTGATTCCACTAATTATCCCATTTACCTGGATAAGGCATTGTGCTCATCAGAGTGGACTGGTTCAGTGAACAGGTTGGAACCAATACATGGCAGGACTTTGACTTGATGAACCTGGGATTACCCACCTCTGATATATATATATATATATATATATATATATATATATATATATATATATATATATATATATATATATATATATAGCTCCCACATTAATAGTACTGTGTCACTTTTATGCTAAACTGGTCTTTTATTAATTTTTTTTTTTTGTCTGTGTGTTATTGTTTTATTGTTTATTTATCCTGTGTCTTACTTGTGTTATAGATATAGAGAACTTTGGTCTGCTTTCATGTTGTTGTAAAGCACTATATAAATAAACTTTGATGGATTGATTGGTTTCCATGGCAACACTAAAGTGAACATAATCTACTAAAGTATTTAGATCCAAACCACACATCAGATCCACAAAGACACAGAAACTGTAAGAATATTTGTCCAAGATTTATTTTATTTTTTTACATTTTCCACTAAATATTTGTTTTCAGAAATTGTTGCTAATATATGTTTATTTAAAGCACTCAAGTTATATTTTTCCCCAAAACTTTTTCCAAAGTTCCTCTCTGTAAAATGCATAAACATATCTACAGAAAAAAATGCTCTAAATCTGACATTTTGAACTGTAAATGTCACATACAATGGTCTGTTGGTAAATGGTGTGTTTCAGTCCATACCTACCAAATGTAGACAAATACACCCTGGTTTTCAACCAAAAAAAATTAAGGAGAAGGGATTAAATTTTTTAATGTCTTTCTATGTCTACATATAGGCCAGAAGTAGTCACTCAAAATGTTAATCAAACCATCTAAACCTGTCCCAAATGTCACATGACCTAATGTACTTTGACAACAGACATTCTCACACATCGGAAGATATAAACCACTTTCCGATAAAATATCCACAGCAGGTACAATCACTCATTTGTTCAAAATATAAATGTCAAACAGCTGATCTGAACCTTTATGTCTCATAATTATCCACAGAGGAAACATATTCCAACAAATACAGTCATAGTCCAACAAAAATATCAAAAACAAGCAAGAAAAAATGTCCAAATGTAGTCCAAAACTCATCAAAACATCAATAAATATCCATAAATGTTTTATCTATTGCATCATTTAACAGGAACTGCCTCCAATATCCCAGTTTTCATATTAATATTTCCATTTATAATATAATCAAACACCAACTGGATGTTATTCAAATGGTTCAAGAACAGCATTCAATTTACTTTATTAATAAATTCAGGCGAAATTGAGTGGAAGTTTAAATGGTTAAATAAACAGTAAAAGTGAGTGTTTTAATTTAAAGGCTACGTTGTTACCTTTACAGAGGGCCCAGTCTTTTATCTGTACTGCAAATGGTGAAAGAAGAACAGCTGAAGTTCTCATTTGGAAAAGGGTTTTTTCAGGTGTTTTAAGCAAAATTGGCTCAGAATGTTAAAGGGTTAAAGGATATGAGAAAACAATAGCAGTGTGTGCTACGTATTCAAAGTAAAATAGTGCCATTATTTTGCCAGCTATGCTTTGTGGTGGTAAATTCTACCAGAAGTAATGCAGTGATTGTTATTCATTAATTACAATGACTTCAGTGTAAGTGACATCTTGAATAGGAGCAATTTAATGAGATTTTATTTTGGCATTCAAACTGTGTTTCATATTGCTTCTTGTGAAGTGTAATTTCAAGTGAGCAAAGCAAGATCAATGAGCCAGGCAGTAACTGAGCAGATAGAGTTTCTATGTTGGAACCACTATGCAAGCCATACTACACTAACTTATCTGTGTGAGAAAAAGACAAACTGCAGGTCTTACAGAGTTGAAGTTGAAGTTGTATAGGGTTTCAACAACAATCTTTGTGGCCTTTCTCCAGACGTGAAAAGTAATGAAGTAAAAGTACTTCATTACTGTACTTAACCCTTCAAACTTCCAGTCATTTTTGTCTAACCCTAACCTAAATGTTTTAATAAAAGTAAATTGAATGCTGTTCTTGAACCATTTGGAGTACATCCATGGGGCTGGTCTGTTTTAAAGCTGACAATTTTTTTCCCCATTACATATGTATATACTGTATACATACAGTATATACATTGTGTATATATTTCGTTTGAACAAGTGAGTAATTTTTAGCTGCTGTGGTTAATTAATCAGTATATATTCCTTACATTTCTATAAATATCTGTACTTTATCTCCTTACATTCTCAGAATATACTGTTAATAGACTGACATCTGTTTAGACAAACTAAACAGATGTGACAGTATGAAAAGTAAGTAACTTCAGAGAAAAACAGTTGGAAATGGAAATATAAGTCACTCTGGGGTGTAAGTCACACCCCTTGCCAAATTATGAGAAAATCTGTAATTTATAGTCCAAAATATACTGTAGTTACCTTTTTTATAGGTGATAGGATAGGAAACCTGGCATGGGCTTTGAAATGGCATCATGACCTTTGACCTTGAGCAACCTCGAAAGGTAAAACCTGTTGTTTCATGTTTTGAGAGGGAGATGTCCTTTAAGAGTTAAAACATTTTCAAAGGGTGGGGTTTGTTGTGCCCGGCACCACTTATTTGTTTGTTTGTTTGTCTGTTTGTTTTTTTCTTACATAATTGAGAATAACAGTCCACATGATATGCATCAGTAAGCAGCTAATTGCAGCAGCTTAGTGTTTAGCATCTTCAGCAAAGCAGATCCTGGATCAGTGGCACCCTGCCTGGGGTTGTAAACTTTAATGGAGTCTATAATATCCAGTAAGAAAGCAGAACCAATGCAAACACTGTGGCATGCTGGGAAAATGAAGAGGAGGTAGAATGACGAGGAGAGGAGAGGAAATGAAAAGAAAGGAGAACAGATGAGATGAGTGGGGTGGCTGAGGTGAAGACAAGTGATGGGAGGCCATGAGAGGAGGAAATGAGAGAAAAGGAGATAAGATGAGGCGAGAACATGAGCGCTGGGTTGACATGAGACAGATGAGAGCTGAATTAAATCTGCTTTGACTGCAATATGAACAAAATAATAAGGTTTGTTATCAAATGCAAACAATGTGAACAAATGTATTAATCTGCTCAAATGATTCATCAGCACATTTTGAATGAAATAGAAGAATAAAGTTCATCCAAAGGTCTAAAGTAGGACTGTTAATATTAATACATTAATGAAGATTAATCCATTATCATAATTAATCTGATTAAAAATGTTAACACAATTAAATGACAGTTGTTTACAGTTGAAAGTGTTGAATAATTATATATATATATATATATATATATATATATATATATATATATATATATATATATATATATATATATATATATATATACACATATATGTGCGTGTGTGTGTGTGTGTGTGTATGTGTGTGTATACATGTACACAGGGTGTGATTTATCAAAAAAACGGAGGGAGGGATGTTTTTATCCACAGAAAAAAGCTTGTGTCAGATGTTATGACCCTCATTCCCACGTGAATAACATAAAATAAATGAGCCTCAAATCACTAAATGAACATTTCAAATCAACAGTTTTTTCCGATGGTGCAGTTGGGGGGTTCATTTGGGTCCATATACGTGGTTTTCATTTGCTCATGAATGGGCTGCCAGCATGTACGGAGGTGCGCCTGGGACTGGCATTCGGTTTTCTCTGAGCGCAGAAACTGAAGGCATGAGCATGGGGTTGGGTCAGGTTGGGGCAGATCGCCGTCCGCCGTGTGTGTATGTAATATATATACATATGTGTGTGTGTGTGTATATGTATATATATATATATATATATATACCGTATTTTCACGACCATATGGCACACCGTATGAAAAGGCGCAGTCTCAAGTTATTTGTGCCATTACTATATTTAACACATACATACAGCGCACCTGATCATAGGGCGCTGAAACAAGCATACTAGTTTGCGTTTTTGACTCACCGGGATGTCAAAAGCGAGCGGCACCTTGTCCATGTTTGTGATGTGGCTGGGCTGGATGTGTTTGTCGGAAATCTGTTTGCTGCAGTAGGACCGGAAGATGGCCATCTTTTTTTTTATTATCCGCTGGAAGTTGCTGCGCTACCGTAGTCTTTGTCCGGATTGAAAAATGGCACCGTTTCATAAAACGAAAGCACCAAGACGGACCTCCTTGGAAATGTTCAATGTTCATTTCTTCTGCTAGCGTTATTGTTTTTAGTCGAATGGTGACCGTCGAAATGCTTCTCCCACTCGTTCGGCGTGCGTTGCTCGGTGATCCACTGCTCGAGTCTTTACTCCAACTCGGGCTACCTGGCCTTATGTCCGCGGAAACTCAGCTGCGTTACCATTCTCATGGTGTCCTCTACTACGTCCGCCTTACAACAACACATAGGGCGTACTGCACCATAGGGCGTGCCGCACATTTTGAAGAAAATCTAAGACTTTTATGTGCGACTTATGGTCGTGAAAATACGGTATATATATATATATATATATATATATATATATATATATATATATATATATATATATATATATATATATATATATATATATATATATATATATATATGTAACACGGGGAGAAAAATATGCAAACTCCACACAGAAAGGCCCACACAAGCCGGGAATCAAACCCGGGTCTTCTTGCTGTGAGTGCTGCAGCAGCAGCTGGAGGCTGTCAGTCTTTCGTGTACTCGGCCACATACAGGTTTTTCCTCTTGTACCCCATGAGTCAAGTGACACACAGATCAAGTCAAATCATATCGTTTTCCCTCCAAGCCCAATGTGTAATCATTTTGTTGTGCAGTAACATGTCTCATACAGCACCAAACAACTGAGTATTTTTTAGCCAACAACTAATTAGCGAGTTTAACGCTATAGCTCAAATCACTGATAAATAACGTGGGCGACCACAACAAATAATGTTGGTAGGCTTTGTAAATCTATCTGTTAATCTGTTTTCTTTTGTGTAGGTTTTGTAGGCAGACAACATAAATGAACACATAAACAAGAAACATGACATCAAGGAGGTACAGCCACTTTACTACAGTCTGTTCTTAACAAGGCCTGCAGTGGAGGGTAAACACATTTATCTACTTCACAAAGATACCATTTACACACCTCTGTCCAGAGTTTATCTAAGCATTTGAGAATGACTGTAGAAATAGATAAGATAGGATATAGACTTTATCAGACTGTATATAGATAATAAAGGATATAGACTTTATCAGACTTTTTAACCATTGAAAACAGGTTGAAACCTGACTTTTATATAATGTTACAAATAAAAGTCAAATTGTATTCCTCATGTGCATGTAATGTTTTTTCTTTTAATCGCATACTATAATAATATGTTCAATGTGCGCAAAAAAGTGCCCCCCCTGAGCATTTCCCCCCACAAAATGTCTATGCACGCCACTGAAGAACATTGTATAACTTAAGCTATTTTATACCATTTGAGCAACAGTTACGTTCAGCAGGAGACAACTACAGGGGTGGACATGATGGAAAGACAGGGCTAAAGGAAGACTGGAAGATAAGACGCTAACTGAAGTAGAAAAAATGGATGAAACTGTTAACGAGCTGACTCATAGAGGGTAAAAAAGACTGACAGAGGTGAGAATGAGAAAGATGAGAAGCAACAGGGAAGAAGAAAGGATGGCAGGTGAGAATGAGAGGCAAAGCACATCGACGGTGAAGGCCTGATGAAAGATGGGAGAAGCGATGACAGCGGAGGGGAACATGAACTGGATCGTAGATGAGAAGGAGAGCAAGCGGCGTTGCATGTGGCCATGGGCAAGCGAGGCCATCAGGAATCCAACCAGGTCATTAAAACGCAGCTCAGATGAAAGAAAGATGAGTCACACTGGAGCCACAATCCTGATATGACATTAGCTCTTTGACAGATGCTCTCAGAAGGCAGTATTCCACGGCCAAGGCCTTCAGTCCATTATATCCACCCTTCATAATGATCGATTCACTTATGAGTCTCAAGGGGTGCTGGGATATGTAATGGATCAGGACCGACTTATAATTAAAGTATCCAGATCGAAAATGAGAATTGTGTTGTTCGTAATTAAGTGAAGATGAACAGCTATGTCACAGTTTTTAGTGCAGCCACTCTGAACAAGACTTTTCAGGACAATGGTGTTGACATTCTTTCTCTCTCTCTTTCTTATGTCTGTATTTGTCATTTCTATAACCTATCTGTTCATGACTAGTGTGTCCCCTTTCCCAAATCCCCCAGCTCTCTCAGCAGTGTCCGTGTAGGGAGCCACTGGATGACAGGATCCGCACTGATCCCTGTGCTGACCTGTGACCTCAGACCTCCTCCCTCACCTGTCTGATGGATGGACCTGCACCCCCCCCTTTTCATCTACAAATGGACGTTCATCTATAGCCTGTCCGTCCATTGGAGTGGATCTGTCCATCAGTGTGGTTCTCCTCAAGATTTATTCTTTGTCCCACTGGGTTTTGGAGTTTTTTCTTGTGGAGAAGGAGGGTCTAAGGACAGGGGATGCTTGGGACTTTTTTTAAAACATTTATTTCTGGAGTTGATTGTGATTTCTGTAAAGCCCTGTGAGAGTACTTTGTTGTAATTTTGGGCTTTATAAATAAAATTGAATTCAATTTAAAACGTTCTTCTTCAATTTATGTTGTTAAAAGGAAGTATAAATCTAGTATAATAAGAAAATACAGAACATTATCTGGGGTGGCACAGTGGGGCAGTGCCTCATAGTGAGACGGACCCTGGTTCAAATCCCACACCAGACCGGTACTCCGGTTGTCTCCCACCATCCAAACACATGCACTAATAGGTTAAATTGGTTAATTAAATTGCCTATAGGTGTAAGTGTGAGAGTGATTGTTTGTCTATATATGTTCAGGCCTTCGCCCATTGGATTAGGCCCCCAGTGACCCTAGTGAGGATAAAGCGGGTTCAGATGACGAGTATGAGAACCTTATCTGAATAAGTGAACATTTAGTTATAATGTAGAAGAATATATACATTAATATAGATATATAGATGGTCCCACTTATCAGTTCAGTAGCAGTTAGCAGTTAGCCCCAGTGCTCTCTCCTTACCTTGATACTTATGGAAAAATGTGTAGCCTTTATCAAGTTCTTTTTTATGACTGAGGTTTCCTCCATGATTCTTTCCGATATAAATGTAATAAGTGGCAAATCCCTTAAAGAAGTTGAGAAGACTCTCTCCATCTTACCGGCTTTCTACTGTTTTGACGTTTTACAGGAAGTTTGGACACTACTGTTATGCATTTCCGGTTATTATGAAAAAGGTCTATTGGATTGGTTTGGTTTCTAAGTTTTACTTCTTCCCACTCGTTTTCAACTGGAAAAAAAAGTTTTTGACCATTTTGATTGATGTTTTGAAGGTTTTATGTGCTCTAAATAAAACTGAACAGAACTGAACTGACAGTCAGTGTGGTTACATACATTTAGACTATGTTCACACAGCAGGTCTTCATGCACAATTCAGATTTTTTTTGTGAAATCTGATTTTTTTGTGTGTGTGCTCGTTCATATTACACATTAAGTGCAACTTTCATCAGTCTTGAGTGTGAGCAGAATGCGTCCCTGAAGTGACCTTGTATGTGCTACAGAGGCTCTGATGTAATGACGGCGGAGGAAATACGTCACAGTACATGACCTGTGTGCAAGGCTAAGAAACTAGCGTTTGCTATGGGCAACAGCGTAGTATTGACATGCAGTAATGCAGCCAAATAAATCAAGAGTTAAGATTTTTAAGAAATGGATAAGGTGAATCTGAAAGTAATAGGTTCATATAGAGAGAAACTCAATGTAACTGAATATGAAGGGATTTGGAGAAGATCAGAGATATAATGGACATTGTCCATGATAGGAACTATTGTTACCTTTTTCCTACTCATTTGTGTCACCTTTTGTGTCTCACCTGCTTCTGCTTTACTGCTCTGCCCATCCCTCCCTCAGTACTTTTCTTTCTTTTCGTTTGCACTTTCCCTTCTTTGGTCCTGCCTTCACCAATGTTCTCCGTTCTGTAATCACACCCCATGATTACCACACATCTTCCCTTTGTTCCCTGTCAGTTTGTGACCTCTCACTGTTCCCTTTCTGCCACTTTTGTGCTTTTGGTGTCTTCTCACTGTGCTGACTCTTTCAGTATATAATCCTTTATAATCCATATTAACCCAAAAAGATCCAAAAGAAATGCACTGGTAACCAAATCTAAAATGTTTAATACCCGTTAATCCACTGATCCCATCAATACAATAATTAGTGTAAAATGCAGTTTGTCATCATTTCATAGTCATCAGATATGACTCATTTGTTCCATTCGCAGATTATTTAACAAATATATCCACAGGTATAAATAAAGTATCCTTGAACCTTTTTTTAATTTTTATTTACTTATTTTAATTTTGCATAATGTAAGCAAAAAAAAGTGTATATATATATATATATATATATATATATATATATATATATATATATACTGGGTGCGATTTGATCTCCCATGCTTCTGGACATCACTATTAGGGTCTGTTAGGGTCCAGTAATTTTGCTGCCCGTGTGCAGCCGGGAGACCCTCTGATTTGTGTGTGCGTTAGACTCCTGTGTTTCAAGATGGGTCGGGTGGGTTGCTGACATGGCAGGTGACCCCTAGTGCCTGTTGCATGTGAGCCCCACCCTGGCACGCTGGGAGCAGATGGGCATCATCCCCATTGGGGGAGAGACGGTCCAGTGAGCCCACAGCCCTGCGAAGTGGTGAAGTCCGGGCAGAGTGAACTGTAAAGTTTGTCGCCAGAGCCGCGAACCACCTTCACCCCCTGACCCTTCCTCGTCGACCCAGAACCAGTCGCCGCACATGAAATGCGCCTGACAGGAGCACAAGCCAGACCTAGGGGGAAGTCCCGTGAGGGGATCCCCCCAGCACAGAGCGGTCAACCCAGAACCGCTGAGGTTGAATCCTGGGGGCGGACTGTGTGGACCCCACCAGTTTACCTCTCAATGGTTTCATGTCCTCTTGAATTCTCTCTTCAAAGTTCTTTTCAACTTTCCCTTCAGGTACTTGTTGACTATCAGTCTCGTGTCAGTGTTTAGCCTTTGATGGAGTTTACCACATGTCATAAACAACCCGACTCCCAGTAGACCGGACCCTGGTGCGACTACAACATAGAAATACATGGACCCAGTTGATGCCCCAACAGGGAAGCAGAAAAAGCCATGTGAACTGCTCCATCAGAAAGAAAACTTTTTATTTATTGATTTGAGTGTCTTTTATGTTGTTAATGTCATAACATCCAATTTTGATAAATCGCTCCTGTATATGTATATGTATATATATATATATATATATATATATATATATATATATATATATATATATATATATATATAACCAGATATATATATCTGGGGTTACATATATATATATATGTATATATATGTAACCCGGTGGTAAATAAAAAGGTAACTAACATGCCTTAAAACTGTAAAGGGTTCATTTTAATCCTTTATTTATATCACTGAGACACTGGGTTAGTGTAAAAACAAATGGTAGCTTAGTTACTGTTGTAATTATATGGCTGGAGTCCTATATAATAAAATGTATTATTATAGTAATGTAGTGACTAGTAAAATCATATGTTTTCATGGTTTATATTTCACAGACAAAAAATCCAAATAAGGTTAATTGATATTGATAAATATATTTTGGATGATGTAAGATTATCTATCTTTCTTGTATTATGAGGGAAAGTGATTCATGTAAGAGATTTTGTAATATCTGTTGATTTTTGTTTCACTTCCGTGTCACTGTGTTCCTGCCCTGCTCTTGTCATTGGTCATAATGTGTTGTCACTCACTGTGAGGACAAATGAGAGACAAGTGGGGTGAAGGGGTGGAGCGGGGAAAACGCGGAGGAGAAAAAAAGGAGAAGCACGGAGAGAGGACAGTAGACATTTTTGGTACACTCGAGACCGATGTTTCACGGCTGGTGTGTCATGTTTATTGGACATAAACTTCTCGTTGAAGCGTGAGGAGACTGCAGGAAATGCACATCCTCTAGGCAGACGGAGCAGAGACCCGACGAGCGGATGTGTGACCGTAGTTAGCTAATAACGAGCCACGAGGCGTTATAGCTAAGCTAGCGGCACTGCGTCGCCATCAGCCGTATGGAACCGCGATATTTCAACGCACTCTATGTTTTGCAAGAAGTATTTCAACGCACTATGTTTTGCAAGAAGTATTTCAACGCACTCAAGGTTCGATGAGACCAACAATACTCAAAGATTTCCATGTTTAAATCCGGATCTGAGTAACTTTCATTTTTGAACTCAAGACTCGTGAGTTAAACATTAACCTGGACTGTGTGTGTGTGTATGTATGTGCGTGCGTGTGTGGGCCCACTTGTTCCAATTAAAGACACAGTTACGGCGTATGTTCACAATGTTTTCATGCTGTTTTGAGGTACTGTATTAAACAGACCAAAGCAATGTTTAAAGAATCTCTCTGGTCCAGTTGTTATTCATAAGGCATTATAGTATAGGGATATATTACATTAACCGAACCCTAGCACCCCTCTATTTACACTAGCTCTTAAGTCCATGTGCCAGGTAAACGGTGAGGGTGCTACATATAAATTGGAGGCACCGCTGGGATAAAATTAGAAATAAATAAATTAGTTAATAAACATTTAAAGATAGCTTTAGGAGTAACTTCTGACCCAGAGAGTTAAAATCCTATCTCATTTATTTAAATATTCCTATTTTTGTTTAAAATTTCCTTCGCTGTTGAAAACAGAAACAAGCTAGAAATGGCTCAGTTAAGATTTTGGTGTAAGGGAGAAGGCATTGATCCTGCTAGCGCCTTGCTAGTTAAAGATGTGCCAGAAGAAGCTGAAGTGAGTTTCATAGAAGAAACCATGCAGTCTATTAAAGTGCTTGGGAGAGTCAAAGTAAGAGGAAGGATGTACGATCCACAGACTCAGAGTCTAACTGTGCTATGTGAGTGTAGGGAAAAAGTGGATACAAAGACTATTCCTTTAGATGTTCGGCTCTATCAAACCATGGAGACTCTTTGGACCAGCAGAAGGAGATGGGCTACCAATGCCACAACTTGACTCCCACCAGGTATCCTCATTTCAATTCTCCACACCTGAGACTGCAGGAAATGCACATCCTCTAGGCAGACGGAGCAGAGACCTGACGAGCGGATGTGTGACCGTAGTTAGCTAATAACGAGCCACGAGGCGTTATAGCTAAGCTAGCGGCACTGCGTCGCCATCAGCCGTATGGAACCGTGATATTTCAATGCACTCTATGTTTTGCAAGAAGTATTTCAACGCACTCTATGTTTTGCAAGAAGTATTTCAACGCACTCAATCATTAACTGTAAATGTCTTATAAACTAATATTAGAAGACACCTACTGAAAAAAACCCTTTTTAAAAAAAAAAATTTAATACAAGACAGACATCTATGGTGGTACAGGTCAAAAAGGACCCGCATCGATAAGTTTTAAGATAAAAACAAAAACTCAATTTCTTTTCATAAAACCAACTTTAATTTAACCAATTTACCAAACCAAACAAGATTGTGTGTGTGTGTGCATGTATGCCGGTGTGTGTGCGCACCTTCTTCAACATAACATGGTGCAGATGTGTAATTGAGAATGAACCAAACACTAAAAACTGGGAATTATGTGTTTTCTGTTAACCATAGTTTGAATTGTGTGTGTGTGTGTGTGTGTGTGTGTGTGTGTATGTATGTATGTTTATGTGTGCAATTAAATGCATGAATCACAGTATTTGATGGCTACTGTGTTCTCTTTGCAAATGTTTTTCTTGCATGTGTGGCAAGTGGTGTTGCATTTCCTGTCCTTGTTGGAGGCACCTCTTCCTCTTGCTCTTCCTGGAATCTCCTGTCTGGTTCTCATTGGAGGAAGATCGTGTGGCTATTGGTGATGGTGATAGTGTTGGTTGAAGCTCTCTCACCAAACGAACGGATGGTTCGGTTCGGGGCAGCCATTCTTGTGTTGCGATGTAGGGAGAAACGAGACTTACTTAACTCTTCAAGAAAAAGCCTTCTCTTGATCCATCCTGCATCTATTTCAGTCCACACCACAAATGCGTTGTATGCAGAAGCATCCAGTATGTTGTAAAACACAACCATTGGCCACTGTTTTGTCCTCCGCTTGCATGTGTACATCCCTGTGGCCTTGTCCAGGTTGTCCATGCCACCTTTGTTTTTGATTGTAATCCAGAATAATGTCTGGCTTCTTGTCTTCCCTACTGCTCACAGCAGCATCCCTATCAAGAGTAGACATCACCAATATATTTTTGTTTTTTTTGGGACAGTCTGAGACAACTGTGGTTCTTTCTGAGAATGCAAATTTTGACGAGAGAGGAGCCCTGTCCTGTTCCTAGAAGAGCTAGGGGAAGCTCAGGTTTGTTCTTTCTGACTGTTCCCACCATCGTCAGTTTCCCCTGTAGAAGCTCTTGTCCGAGATCATAGGAGGTGAAAAAGTTATCGCAGGTTATGTTGTGATCACGAAGACCCTTGGTCATGTCCAGGATGACCCGCTTGCCTTGTTTCTTCTCTGGCACTCCGCTGGAATACTTTCGGGTATATATTTGCATATTCCATGCATAGGCAGTTCTGGCATCACATGTTGCCTAGATTTTGAGGCCATATTTTCCAGGCTTACTTGGCATATATTGCCTGAAGGGACAGCAGCCTCTGAAAGGGACTAGCCAATTAATCCACTGTCACCTCTGGCCCAGGGTTGTACACAATGGGTAAATTCTCCACCTATTTGTCCCATTGGAGCAAACTTGTCATTCACACCCAAATGCTTGAAGTGGCATTGTCGCGTGAAAAATGGTCTTGATTCCCTATCCCGAAGGCTGGCAGTAGCTTCATTGCATGATCTGTACACCCCAGCAAGAAGCAACATCCCCATGTAGACATCTAGCTAAGTTTTGCCCATTTCCATCCAGCTACTGCCTTCCATGTTGGTCATCTCAAGGACAATATTCTGAAGAGGCCATAGAAAGAACAACTCAAACTTGATTTGATGTCATTGGCATGTGACACAGCATACCTAGCAGGCCCTGGAGTCATCCTAATGATGTTCTCCAGTCGTGCCCTGAATTGGGTTTGAAGAGGGCTCGATGACCATGAAATGTCACCTCTTCTTGACTTGAACTCCTCTCTCTCAGCATCTGTGACAGCTGGATCCTCTTCATCTGATATTTCTTCTTGTTCAGGGTCATACTCAATGCTGTCCTCATCCTCTGACACATCCTCCTCAGAGTCACTTCCCGCTCTATCCTCAGGATCTAGTGACCCAGGGTATGATCCATCTAATATTATCCCACTAAAACTCTCTTTATGCCTACTGTATGTTAACAATGTATCAATATGCTGCGAGAAAGTTCGAGTTCACGACAGGGGGTGGTGATAGAGGGGGCTGATGTGTATGTGAGCACCTGCAGGCATGTGTGTGTGTGCTTGTGGGATATATATATATATATATATATACTGTATGCACAGACTTCACAGGCTGACCCGAAGTGAGCAGGTGCCCGCGGTCGCCCGCACTCATTCGCAGTTATGGGTCATTAAAAAATGTTAATGATATTCCAGTTGTGGTCGGCCGGGTAATTTGTCGTAGAGATAAACATTAAAATAACCTGGTGAATACACTTCACTACCTGAATGTCCGTGAATGTGACATACGTCTTTTCAAATGCATTTATTGCGGTCTTAGCTGTGGGGTTTTAGTTAAACCAGCAGTTGGTTGCGGGTCCTTTATACATATATATATATATATATATATATATATATATATATATATATATATATATATATATATATATATATATATATATATATATATATATATATATATATATATATATATATATACATACACATTTTATGAAGTGTATTGCTAAACATATGTAATTATATATTTAGTAATACACTTCACAATATATGTGGCATTTCAATAAAACTATAGCTTTTGTCTTCAGTGCACTACATGATGTTTTATATTTGTCAATATACGATCAAATCATATATTGCAGTATATTGGATAATATATACACTACTTTTCCATATATGGCAATATGTATTTGAATACAATGCATTATATTTT
Source organism: Siphamia tubifer (assembly GCA_020466265.1). NCBI lineage: Eukaryota > Metazoa > Chordata > Actinopteri > Kurtiformes > Apogonidae > Siphamia > Siphamia tubifer. The sequence goes on from CM035796.1 coordinate 38,225,783, forward strand.
TTGATATATTGCCATATATTTTTGTTTAATTGGGGTTCTCTTTCTGATTACTCTAGTTTGTCAGTTAAATGTATTTTCTCTCCCCTCCTTCCCATTACCTCCTCCTGTTTTTAAAGTGTGACTGCCACATAATCATTGAAGATGTTAGAGGTTGCTTTGGGAGGTTTATGGAGTATTTAGTATCAGCAAGAGGCTCTCGCTTTTAATTTGCCTTTGTTTATCTGTTGTCTGGTAGCTTTAGCGCTGCCTCAACTTAATGCTGGAGCCTAAATGAGTGTGTTTATGTCTGAGAGGCTGGAGTTTTGTGGGATAAAGCCCCTATGGTGGTTTTCATTCTGTCAAGACAGTGTATATCAGAGCTTTTACAGCCAACAGTGTGTGATTGTGTATGTGAGAGCTTGTCTGATGTCGTCGTTCTTGTGTAATTTAAATAGGTTTGCATCTCACTTGGGGCCACAGCAGGGTCAGACACATTCTCACATTCTGCTGACTGGATGTGTTTACCCTATTGAAAACAAATCTGCAAATGGTTATTTACTCTCATATACGGCCAATTTCTGCACCGCTGGTCTGGGAATGTGAATAAATGGTGGAGTTTAAACTGTATGTGAAGAGCACTTAAAGGATTCGTCTCACCTCTTCTGACCTATTTAAAGACAGGAGGGAACAGATGCTGCTTCAAGTGGATGAAAACCTAATGAAAGTCATTCGGTAACTGCTATCGAATCTAATCTAATGGAGCCAATGTTTTTGACTCTTAAACATTATAGATTCCGATGCATGACAAATAGAAGGACCTGGGAGGACCCAATTACCCAGGGGGTAATTATGTTTTCAGTAACGGATAATCACACAGAAGTGACAATCATATTTTTGTTCCCGTAGACTCAACCCTTTATATCTACAGATAGACCCTATCACTGTTAACACCCCTAAGACTCTTTAGGGATCATTTGTTCCCTATACCTTTGGAGACTGGACGACACAGTGGTGCAGTGGTTAGCACTTGTGCCTCACAGCAAGGAGGACCCTGGTTCAATTCCAACACCAGTGCGGAGTTTGCATGTTCTCCTTGTGCCTGTGTGGGTTTTCTCCAGGTACTCCAGTTTCCTCCCACCATCCAAACACATGCACTGATAGGTTAATTGGTTAATCTAAATTACCCATAGGTGTGAATGCGAGAGTGGTTGTTTGTCTATATATGTTCAGCCCTGAGATGAGCTGGAGACTCATACAGAGTGTACCCTGTCTTCACCCATTGTAGCTGGATTAGGTCCCCACAGACCACTGCAACCCTAGTGAGAATGAAGCAGGTTCAGATGACAAGATGAGACCTTTGGAGACTACAGAGGGTTCATTTGATCTATGCTGTAGAATGTGGTCTGACCAGTATGCTAATGTGACTTGTGCTATGCTAATAATGAGCCTTCTTCGCATAAGTCTGAAGAACCCCCTCCCAGGTTTTGTACCTTATAAGGTGTGTTTCCACAATCTGAACTTCCGGGTCATTTTACAGGACTTTCACAGTATGTGCATGTTTCCAATGACAGGGCAACCTTCCGGAACCAACAGAGTTCCTTCTCGAGGGTAGGTACTCGAGAGCGGCCCAGTAGAGTCAATGAGCAGAAGTCGGTTGTTGCAAATGACATCTCAGATTGCGACAAACAACAAAGTAGTTACTGAAGGAAGTTTACCACACGATGAAGCAGAATCATTTCTGGGTTTTCCAGCTCTCTTTTTCCTTCTTCTACGAGAGCAACTCTTCTTCTTTCAATTTCTGATGTCATTAGAATAGAATAGAATAAAATAAAATAGAATAGAATGCCCTTTATTGTCATTGTACATTAAATGTATTACAAAATTGGAGCATCTCCCATTACAGTGCAATTTTCAATATAAACTAGAAAAGCACTCAGAGAGCGCAAACCTCTGCCAAGGCAGACCTCCCCCCTTCAAATGAAGAGAGGTCCACCAAGGAGGTACTAAATTCGAGTCCATTTGTTAATTTGTCTGTCTGTCAGCAGGATTACGCAAAACGTTCTGAACAGATTTTGATAACATTTTTAGGATGTGTTGGGAGTGTCCCAGTGAACAAATTATTCAATTCTGGTGGTGATCACTTTGAAATTTTACATTGCGGTAAATGGAGAATACATTTCAAAGTGATCCAGAATCGAGGATCTCTTCCAGATCACCACCAAAATGTAATTTGTTCCTACAACTAACATGTTCTGATGATGTCATCACAAGGTTCGTACAAGACCAAAAGTGTATAGAGACACAACACCTGAGAGAACCGGACAAACTCATGGCCCTAACTCATTTGATCTGTCACAAGATGATGTGCAATTGCTGACCTCTGACCCCTGATGCATCTCTGCTGGTCTATGACTTGGATCAGCTTTATTTTGAAAAGCAAACTTGTGAATATAACCCTTAAAAGAAATGCTGCTATCCGAAGTGTATCCATTCATGTCAGATGCATTATGGCCTGAAATTAGCCTAAAAGTCCGTTTTGGTCTCTTTACCCACAAATGCAAAAACAGAGTTTTTAAAAAGCTTCACTTTTGCACTTTTGAATAAAAGTAATGAAATGTTGACACATGTGTTAGTGATAAAGAAACCTCAAGTCTTAAATGCTGGTTGGATCAAGTTTCCAGGATAAGTCGAGGGTCAAAATATTACTGTTAGAATGAACAAGAAAATAGGTTTTAGCCAAATGAATATTGGTCTCAGATCTACCAGATCTACTTCAAAACACTGTCTGCACATTATGATCCATTCACTTTACAGGTTATTTCTAGTGGAATATTTACAAAGCCTTTGTATATATGTACATAAACCAGCATATATGTGGAATAACACACCATCATATATATTAAAAACATGAACTAACCAGTCATTTGTTTTATGATTCATTTAACTCATTCACTGCCAGCTATTTTCTGAACAGCCAGCCTCACAGTGCCAGCAGTTTTGGAGAATCTTGAGTGATTTTTTTAGAACCAAAGAATATTGAGTTTTATGACTTTATGAACACAGAAAGTGTAGACTTCTATGAAACAACAAAAACAACACATAAAACAAGGTGTTTGATAGAAAAACAGTCATTTATTCATAAACATGCCCTAGTCAGTGTACTATTTCTCTGTGTGTGATATGCTGTAAAACAATGTCCTGCATGTAACGCCACACGGCAGGAAACACACCACATCCTGGTCTCACTGCGGCGGCCGCTGCGCGCACAGACACGACACCTCCGTGTTGGCCTGGTCTTGTTGGGGGTGGGCATCAGCTTTTCCAGCCTGTGCCTCGCCATGTTGCCATCCAGCCTACTTTCAGGGTCCATGTTGTACGGTGCTCTGGGATTGTGTGCTTCGTCTGCCTGGGCCGTCTCCGCCTCCAGCACCCCATGCTGCTTCCCTGACCACATCCTCACGACCCTGCGTGTGAACTCCAAAAGTGACTTACATTGTTGTGGATTTCTGGCCCTATAAAGAACATATGCGTTAAACATGGCAATTTGGAACATGTAAGCCACAAACTTCTTTGACCAGTTTAGGGACCTCCTTATGAAGGGGTAGTAGGCCACATTCTGGTCCAGTTTATCCACGCCATTCATGTTGGAGTTGTAGGCGATCACACACACTGGTTTAAACTGGGTCACTTTATGTCTCTGCCCCCTCTGCCACACATCAACCCCTTCCATTCTGTCTTGGTGGCAGGTTGTCACCATCTTCACGATTCGTTTGTCCTGCCAAGCTACCACCATCATGCGCCCATTGTGCCGCACAATTCGTTCCCCTGCCCCCAGGTCAGACTTTTTGATATCCCGGATGATCAATGGCTCTCCCCTGTTTTTCCTGAGGGTTCCACAGACGTTTGTCTGTGCTCTCAGTAAGCGTTCGCACAGGGACACAGAATTATAGAAATTGTCCATGTAGACAGTATAACCATGACCCTGGAGACGATCAAGCAGAGAGAACACTATCTCTGGCAGAGTACTACCTTCACCCACATAAGGCCGCAAGTTGAAGCAGTACCCTGTCGCAGAGTCACACAGAATGTACGATTTTATACCATACTTCACCGGCTTTTGTGGGTTATACACTCGGAACGATAGGCGCCCCCGCCACTGCATCATGCCCTCATCAATGCAAATGTTTTCTCCTGGCTGGTACAGTTCTTTGCATTTCCCAACAAGATAATCTAACACTGGGCGGACTTTGTACATTTTATCAGCAGTATTTTGTGTGGCATTGTTATTGAAATGGAGGAACCGCCATATAATTTGAAATCTGTTCCTGGACATTGTCTGGCTGAAATATGGTGTTGCATCTATGTCCTCTACACTCCAGTATAAGTCAAGGCTTGGCTTTTTGATGTAGCCAGTGAGGAAACTCAGTGCAAAGAATGTTTTCAGTTCTGGGACTGACACTGGCTTCCAGGCATTACCTCTGCTGTGTGGTAGCGCCTCAGGGTTGGCTTCAAAGTACTGACGAGCATACAAGTTGGTCTGAGCGCGAATATGCTGCAGCAGCTCATCTGTCACAAACAGGTCTAGGTAATCGGCCGGCTCATTGGAGTCTAAGTCCGCCGCAGCGTTCTGAGGGCCCGGTGTTGCAGTAAACGCCAACCCCAGGGGTTCCCAGCCGGCTTGACACCAGCCCTGGTCCTGGTCCTGGTCGTGGTCCCAGCCCCTAGCTGATACACCTTTCTTTCTTTGTCCTCCACCACGAGGAGGGATGGGGGCCCTGCTGGACCCACCACCTGTAACACATAATTACCATAATGATTAGCAACAGGTGCCCATAATACAACTGGAGGAAAATGGTGTTCATGTAACAAGGACTGAATGGGGGTTAATTCTTACCTCTGTCACGTCCATTATCGGAGCGATCTGGCTCCCGCTCCGGCGATGAGGCTGTGTTGGTGTCAGACGAACCAGACGGCAGCCATTCGTCTGACGTATCCGGGTCTGGTTCACTGGGACCCTCTGAACCGGATTCACCTGGGCCATGCTGGTGCCCTCGGTCCTTCGAAGGCACATGGTGCGCACCACACCCGCTCCCTCTGCCCTTCTTCTTTGCTGGGTATCTCCGACCTACTCTCCCTTCTCTTTCCCCCTCACCTGCCGCAGTATCTCCTGAAACCTGCTTTCTTCCACCGCCAGCTGCCTCAGTTCGCTACATCTCCGCTTTTTCGCCATCTTCACTCAACCTCGTCCTTCTTCCTCTGCCAACACCAGTTGTACCCCACCCACAAACCGATTCCCATGGTCCCCGCCTACAGGATTCAAAATTCAATGAGTACACGCCTCATTTTCAGTGACAGGCGACAGGACCTCCAGGAACCAGGGGTCTAATGGCCAGGATGTAACCCGCCCAGAAGGCCCGGTTCTGGGGGTAAAAAGGCAGGGCATCTGGACCCCTGGAACCACATAGAACCAGGGGTCAAAAGGCCGTGCGTTAGACCCACCAATAAGGCTCTGGTGGGACTTAGAAAAATTTCAGATTCACTCTGGTAGTACCATGCCTCTGGTGGGACTTAGAATAATTTCAGCTTCACTCCTGGTAGTACCATGCCTCTGGTGGGACTTAGAATAATTTCAGCTTCATTCTGGTAGTACCATGCCTCTGGTGGGACTTAGAAAAATGTAAGCTTCACTCCTGGTAGTACCATGCCTCTGGTGGGACTTAGAAAAATGTCAGCTTCACTCCTGGTAGTACCATGCCTCTGGTGGGACTTAGAAAAATTTAAGCTTCTTTCCTGGTAGTACCATGCCTCTGGTGGGACTTAGAAAAATTTCAGCTTCACTCTGGTAGTACCATGCCTCCAGTTCAGAAAAAAGACAAAGTCCAACTTTCAGACGTAGCGAGTTTTGCCTCTTGGTAGTTGCTGGGGACCTGTCTATTTTGCCACACGTGATTGAGTTTTGCCTCTTGGTAGTTGCTGGGGCCTCCCCATTCAAAGTCAATGGAGACACCTTCTGCATAGTGCATTTAGCACTTTCTTGGGAGGTTTTTTTTCACGTGCTTCCCCCATTTCAGAAACCACGATTTTAAGTGGTGTTCCTCCAGGCGCAGGCAGGCAGGATTCGCAGGGTACCTTCCCCGGACCAAAATGAAGGGACATCTGTTCCCTTTTGTTGCTTTTTCCCCTGCCATCCTCCGGAAGCTAACAGCAAGCCTCCAATGGGACTTGCTTCACCCCGGTACTACCATGCCTCCAGTTTAGAAAAATGACAAAGTCCCACTTTCACACGTAGCGAGTTTTGCCTCTTGGTGGTTGTTGGGGACCTGGAGCCCCATAGAACCAGGGGTAAAAAGGCCGGGCCTTGACCCAGCCTGAAGGCCCCATTCTGGGGCACAGTAGCCGGGCACGTGGACCCCTGGAGCCCCATAGAACCAGGGGTAAAAAGGCCAGGCTTTAGACCCAGCCTTAAGGCCCCATTCTGGGGCACAGTAGCCGGGCACGTGGACCCCTGGAGCCCCGTAGAACCAGGGGTAATAGGGCTGGGCCTTGACCCAGCCTGAAGGCCCCATTCTGGGGCAGAGGAGCAGGGCACGTGGACCCCTGGAGCCCCATAGAACCAGGGGTTAAAAGGCCAGGCTTTAGACCCAGCCTTAAGGCCCCATTCTGGGGCACAGTAGCCGGGCACGTGGACCCCTGGAGCCCCGTAGAACCAGGGGTAAAAAGGCCAGGCTTTAGACCCAGCCTTAAGGCCCCATTCTGGGGCACAGTAGCCGGGCACGTGGACCCCTGGAGCCCCGTAGAACCAGGGGTAATAAGGCTGGGCCTTGACCCAGCCTGAAGGCCCCATTCTGGGGCACAGTAGCCGGGCACGTGGACCCCTGGAGCCCCGTAGAACCAGGGGTAATAGGGCTGGGCCTTGACCCAGCCTGAAGGCCCCATTCTGGGGCACAGTAGCCGGGCACGTGGACCCCTGGAGCCCCGTAGAACCAGGGGTAATAAGGCTGGGCCTTGACCCAGCCTGAAGGCCCCATTCTGGGGCACAGTAGCCGGGCACGTGGACCCCTGGAGCCCCGTAGAACCAGGGGTAATAAGGCTGGGCCTTGACCCAGCCTGAAGGCCCCATTCTGGGGCACAGTAGCCGGGCACGTGGACCCCTGGAGCCCCGTAGAACCAGGGGTAATAGGGCTGGGCCTTGACCCAGCCTGAAGGCCCCATTCTGGGGCACAGTAGCCGGGCACGTGGACCCCTGGAGCCCCGTAGAACCAGGGGTAATAAGGCTGGGCCTTGACCCAGCCTGAAGGCCCCATTCTGGGGCACAGTAGCCGGGCACGTGGACCCCTGGAGCCCCGTAGAACCAGGGGTAATAAGGCTGGGCCTTGACCCAGCCTGAAGGCCCCATTCTGGGGCACAGTAGCCGGGCACGTGGACCCCTGGAGCCCCGTAGAACCAGGGGTAATAAGGCTGGGCCTTGACCCAGCCTGAAGGCCCCATTCTGGGGCACAGTAGCCGGGCACGTGGACCCCTGGAGCCCCGTAGAACCAGGGGTAATAGGGCTGGGCCTTGACCCAGCCTGAAGGCCCCATTCTGGGGCAGAGGAGAAGGGCACGTGGACCCCTGGAGCCCCATAGAACCAGAGGTAAAAAGGCCGGGCCTTGACCCAGCCTGAAGGCCCCATTCTGGGGCAGAGGAGAAGGGCACGTGGACCCCTGGAGCCCCATAGAACCAGGGGTAAAAAGGCCTGGCTTTAGACCCAGCCTTAAGGCCCCATTCTGGGGCACAGTAGCCGGGCACGTGGACCCCTGGAGCCCCATAGAACCAGGGCTCAGGAGGCCAGGCTTTATACCCAGCCTCAAGGCCCCGTTCTGGGGCAGAGTAGCCGGGCACGTGGATCCCTGGAGCCCCATAGAACCAGGGCTCAGGAGGCCAGGCTTTATACCCAGCCTCAAGGCCCCATTCTGGGGCAGAGTAGCCGGTCACATGGACCCCTGGAGCCCCATAGAATCAGGGCTCAGGAGGCCAGGCTTTATACCCAGCCTCAAGGCCCCATTCTGGGGCAGAGTAGCCGGGCACGTGGACCCCTGGAGCCCCATAGAACCAGGGCTCAGGAGGCCAGGCTTTATACCCAGCCTCAAGGCCCCATTCTGGGGCAGAGTAGCCGGTCACGTGGACCCCTGGAGCCCCATAGAACCAGGGCTCAGGAGGCCAGGCTTTATACCCAGCCTCAAGGCCCCATTCTGGGGCAGAGTAGCCGGGCACATGGACCCCTGGAGCCCCATAGAACCAGGGCTCAGGAGGCCAGGCTTTATACCCAGCCTCAAGGCCCCATTCTGGGGCAGAGTAGCCGGTCACGTGGACCCCTGGAGCCCCATAGAACCAGGACTCAGGAGGCCAGGCTTTATACCCAGCCTCAAGGCCCCATTCTGGGGCAGAGTAGCCGGGCACGTGGACCCCTGGAGCCCCATAGAATCAGGGCTCAGGAGGCCAGGCTTTATACCCAGCCTCAAGGCCCCATTCTGGGGCAGAGTAGCCGGTCACGTGGACCCCTGGAGCCCCATAGAACCAGGGCTCAGGAGGCCAGGCTTTATACCCAGCCTCAAGGCCCCATTCTGGGGCAGAGTAGCCGGGCACGTGGACCCCTGGAGCCCCATAGAACCAGGGGTCTAACCCTGGGACCTATACCCGAAAAAAGGCTCCCTATCCCCGGCCACAATCTAGACACACCCGGCCCTTACAGGACCTCCAGGGACCGACCGCCCCAGTCGGTCCCTGGTACCCCAAACTTAAGCCCCCTCCTCGGGCTAAACCCCTTCAACCGGCGCCGTAAGTCAACCAGAGCCTTGGTACTACAAAACGAAAAAATATCAGAAATTTTTCTAAGTCCACACTGGACTTAGAAATATTCAAAAAAGGTTAAAAAAAAAAACCTTGGTACTACAAATATAAAGATAAAATTTTAGAAATATTCCAAAGAAGGTTAAAAAAAACCCTTGGTACTACAAATATAAAGATAAAATTTTCTAAGTCCACACTGGACTTAGAAATATTCCAAAAAGGTTAAAAAACCCCTTGGGACTAGGAGGAGGCCGTTTACCCAGCTCACGTTCCCTTTTACTTTATGTGAGTGTCTTTTCTCCCTGAGCCTCTCACGATGGTCTGAGACCCCAGCTCACGTTCCCTTCTGCTCTACGGGAGTGTCTGTTCTCCCTGTACCGCTCACGTTCCCTTCTGCTCCACGGGAGTGTCTGTTCTCCCTGAGCCTCTCACGATGGTCTGAGACCCCAGCTCACGTTCCCTTCTGCTCTACGGGAGTGCCTGTTCTCCCTGAGCCGCTCACGTTCCCTTCTGCTCCACGGGAGTGTCTGTTCTCCCTGAGCCTCTCACGATGGTCTGAGACCCCAGCTCACGTTCCCTTCTGCTCTACGGGAGTGCCTGTTCTCCCTGAGCCTCTCAAGATGGTCTGAGACCCCAGCTCACGTTCCCTTCTGCTCTACGGGAGTGTCTGTTCTCCCTGAGCCTCTCAGGATGGTCTGAGACCCCAGCTCACGTTCCCTTCTGCTCTACGGGAGTGTCTGTTCTCCCTGAGCCTCTCACGATGGTCTGAGACCCCAGCTCACGTTCCCTTCGTACCGCCCCAGTCAAACTCCCCACCTGCCAATGTGGGGTCAGAACCGGCAGAGCCGGACGCATGAAGAGAGAGCCCCGCCTGCTCGGGACTCACCTCACCGACCAAAGGAACCATAACTGATTTAATGAGCCATTCGTAGTTTCACTGTACCGACCTTCCAGCGGTTTAATATGTGGGACAAGCATATGCTGCTATACTGGAGGATCAACTAGGATAGCCCCGAAGGTGGAGCCCGATCCGAGGGGGCGGAGGAGGCGATCCAAGGCCCCCAGGAGAGTCGCCGGTCCCGAGGAGGGCATCCCCAACCCCCCCCTGTGAGCCCTTTAGTAGGGCGGGACGGGAAAGGGGCCTCCTCGGTTAGGGCGACAGACCTGGGCGGGGGCCAGGGAAAAGGAACACACCGCCCCCTCAGAGCGCACCGCGCGAGCAGCGCGCACCCCGGGGTTATACACAGCCGCTGGGGCCAGCGCTCCGCCGCCGGAGCTGTAACCGCGCCCACTGCCGTGTGTGAACAAGGATAAGAGAAACATAGTTATTTATAACGGACCCGCGTCAGCTCTGGCGGCCGTGACCGGGACCGCAACCCGCCGCCGGGTTAGACGGACCCCAGGCACCGCCTGGCACTCGCGGATACCGTTGGAGAGCCACTGAGGGAGACAGCGCATCTCTGTCCCGCATCCTCTCCTGGAGGCCGGAGCCCTGTCCTCCCCTCCCGAATACCTAACGTGTACCAGCCCGCAATGTTGAAGGAACCTACCGCTGAACCGACAAACGGAGAGCATAGGCCCTTCAGAGGCGGGGCTTCATAAATGCCTTTCGATCTGGAGGTTCGGAGGGCATAAATCCAATAAAGGGATCCGATGTCCCTCTATCTTTGCACGGGTAACGCACCCTCCGAAGCTGGCCTCTTATTACACTGGAGCACCACCAGTTAAAACTCTCGTTCCTTATAACGTGGATGTACTTGAAAAAATACCTCCCAGAAAAGTGCTAAATGCACTATGCAGAAGGTGTCTCCGTTGACTTTGAATAGGGATGCCCTAGCAACTACCAAAGAGCAAAATCCGTTTACGTGTGGCAAAGTGTGGACTTAGAAATATTTCAGCTTCACCCAGGTAGTACCATGCCTCTATAAAAATATTTCTAAGTCCACAGCTTCACCCGGGTAGTACCATGCCTCTATAAAAATATCCACAGTCCACACTTTGCCACACGTAAACGGATTTTGCTCTTTGGTAGTTGCTAGGGCATCCCCATTCAAAGTCAACGGGGACACCGCCTGCATAGTGCATTTAGCGCTTTTCTGGGAGGTATTTTTTCAAGTACATCCACGTTCCAAGGAACGAGAGTTTTAACTGGTGGCGCTCCAGTGTGGACTTAGAAATATTTTTATGGAGGCATGGTACTACAAAACCACACTGGACTTATACCTTTATATTATATAAATATGATTATGCCTTCATATGCAGCCCCAGACCAGAGCGTTATGGGCGGATTAAACGCGCGGCTTCAGACCGCTGATCCCCGGTCCGTTTAGAGGGGGCGCATGCTCTGTTATTCTCCCCATAAACAGAGCATTATGAGCGGATTAAACGCGCGGCTTCAGACCGCTGATCCCCGGTCCGTTTAGAAGGGGCGCATGCTCTCTTATTCTGCCCATAAACAGAGCATTATGAGCGGATTAAACGCGCGGCTTCAGACCGCTGATCCCCGGTCCGTTTAGAGGGGGCGCATGCTCTGTTATTCTGCCCCATAAAAAGAGCATTATGAGCGGTTTAATTTACCTGGGCTTTACACCATGGTTCCGGGACATTTTAGGGGTCCAATCTGCTCAGGAGGATCTAAAATAGCGGAGCACTTGGAAACCAGTCTGATTTTCAGTGACAGGCTGCGCGAGACCGCTCCCCGCCCCTCGCCCGTGATTGACGTATATATGCGTCAATGGCAGTGAGCGTAAGTATTTCAATTGACGTATATATACGTCAATGGCAGCGAGTGAGTTAATTAAAGTATGCAAGATTTAACACATTTAATGTCTGAAGGAGATAATTTCAATGTCATGACCTCCACTCCGGTGACCTTTCCCCCAGTGCTCATCCACACTCACCTGGTCCCGCACTGCGCAGCTGCAAGCCGTTCCTCATCTGTGGCTATAAAAGCAGTAAGGCTTGCAGTTGCCAGTGCGGGACCATTCAGTATTGTCACCTCCATAACCCGGACAGCTTCTGCCATCTCCTCAATCACCATAACCCGGACATTCATCATCACCACGGACTCTGACTGTTTGCTCCCAGGTTTTGCCTGTCTTGTCTTCATGTTTCTTAGTTTTGTTATTAAATTATTTTTCCCTTCAGTACTGTGCATTGGAGTCCTCCTTCACCTCACCCCGATCCGTGACATTCAAAGAAATTGTAGAGCAGTGCAATTTTTTTTAATACGTTTTTGAATGTATTCTGGGAATAAAAATGCAGAATTTAAACCCTAATCCTGTTTCCTTGTTGCCTTACTGCTTGGTCCCTAACAACATGGTTTTAGTCTTTAGTCTTTACAGGTTAATCAAATGCACTTCCTTTATTCCAATCCAGATGTGGTGTTGGGATGGAATTGTCATCACTTACTCATCTTTAGAGTCTACTTGGAAAAAGAACCTGCTAGAGGCACGAGTTTTCAGAAAGTAAAAAGGGAAGTTTGATGGGAAAAGCCTGGAGGAAAAGGCTGCAAATGTTTATCATATCACACGCACATTGTTACGGACACATTTCCCCCGACAGCTGTGATGAGCCAAGCTGATTCATGCAGAAAATTGTTGGCTTCCTCCACAACCCCACTTCAGCTCAAACTGATTTTTATCTCCCATTACATCCTCCTCATACCCCTGTCATCTACTTTTCCTTGTATTACTCCACATCTTCCTCTCTTTCCACCCCTCTCTCCCTATTTTATCATATAACGGTGGGTGTTCTCCCTCTAGACACTGAACAGGCATAAAAGAAGGGGAAAGGAGATCGAAGAAAATCCAGATTGCAGCCATTCCAACCACTCCTTCCCCTGTTATATAGCACAGAGAATAGCAATTAGGAGATTTCTATTAACTGTTATAACTGGAATTTACACAGGAGTACTTTTTCAGTCAAAATGTGTCAACTTTATTAGATTTGAATGGAGTTTTTTAGCAGTAAATTTGTGAAATATGTCAGAGGTTTCTTTTTCATCTTTGTTTTTATGTGAACACGAAAGCCCTACATATAAACTGGATGTGGGATGTGTCTGTGTCTAATCATCCATAGTCCAACTGTGACACAATTATTCAGACAAAATGAAGGATTTCACCTCTGAACTAAAATACTTACATTTGTATCTACAATACAATTTCTCCTTTGTAGGTGATATATGCAGGTTATGTTTTCATTCTCATATAGTTAGGCTTTCTGTATACATTTGTATGAATGAATACAGAAAGTTGTGAATTCGTATGAATTAAATGAATGAATCAATGAAACATCTGTACATTGTACACAATGATCAGCATATTCCTTACTCTATATTTTATAACATACTCTCCTACATCCTATATTATATTCTATCTTATTATTATTCTTTTATTTCTATTATTCTACCCTTCTAGTATTCCTCATTCTATGTGAGACTGCTTTCTATGTTTGGGATCAGGAAAGAAAATTAAATGGTTAATAAAGTCAAAAGACATATATCGGGTATGGTTTGCCAATTTATTTTCTTCAAAGGGAGTTGTCGTCATTTAGCAGCCATGATGGTGAACTGAAATGTGCATGCACGGTACAAATCGGGTAGCCGTGCAGAGTGAGTAAACACAGACTCGTGTGCTCCACATGTGTGATTGCTCCTTGTAGCAAATTATATCATAAGCTGCAATGGGATTTGGACGAAGGCAGTAAGCCTTCCCTTATGAAACAAAAATATATGGCAATATATTCAAAAATATAATGCATTATATTCAAAAATATATTCCCATATATGGAAAAGTAGTGCATATATTATCCAATATACTGCAATATATGATGTAATCATATATAAAACATGTATTGCACTGAAGACAAAAGATGCCATAGATCGATCGATAGATAGATAGATAGATAGATAGATAGATAGATAGATAGATAGATAGATAGAACCACTACAGGCATTAGTGGTTGTGCTTGTGTAATATCAGGATAAATTACATTATAAAATTTTAATATATCTCCAATAATTAAATAGAAAAGTATTTGTCTATATACAGTATAAAAAGTGGAAATAATACCAATATGGAAGTACAATAATCATTAGCGTATTGGCGCAAAATGAAGCAGTGCCAAGCTTATCTGTGCAACTTAAAACAGTTACATACAAGTTAAATAGTTACCTCTGTGACTAAAACCTCAGTACAGGTGGAGCCAGATGCAAGACTCTGATCTGTAGGTGGCGGTGGATCAAACCGGTAACTGGGGGCAAGGCAAAAACAGGTCACTAGGCAAGCAGAGTTCACTACCAAAGAATCCAGTAAGACAAACACAATCCGAGGGACGTTACCAGCGGGCAGGCAAAGATCAAACCAGATGATCAATCCAAACAAAGGGGTCCAGCAGGGGAGAGGCAGATTCGGGATCAAAAACGATTACAGGGTCCAGTAACACGAGCAGAGTCAAAAACGAAAGCCAAGAGGGAACAGACAACAGACAGAAGCCACAGGCTGACAACAGTCATACACACATATTCTAGACACAGGAGATAACGCTTCTTTGGGTGCAAACCGAGGCAGGCAAATTAGCACTGGTCAATCACACACACAATATTTATAATGGGAAGGGGACAGTTGGACTCAGACACACTGATTACACCACTGATAGGAAGAAAAACTAGACAACATGAACACATACCCACATAACAAAACAAAAGCCCAGACACCAACAATGACAGAAATAAAACAAAAAAGCACACAAGAGACGGACAAAAAAACTTACATAACAGGATAACAAAGTCCAGATTCATAATAACCTAATTGAGTAATGTTATCAATAAGACAGTATAAGAGATTCAACTGTACAGATTAACCTAATTAGTGCAAAAATTTGTTAGTTATTTCAGTGTCTCATATCGTTAATGCTGATACAATGGTGATGAGTTGAACAGTTTAATGGCATGTGGCAGGAAATATTTCCTGTAACGGTCCTTGAGACAGCAAATTCAGGCAGTAATATATTCATAGTCAGTATATGGAGAAATATATTTTTGTTTCATAAGGGTTTATACCGGCTAGTACTCATCTTGTGAGCAACATAAAGAAAATAGACACCTGGGCAAATCTATTTCTGGAAATTACACCATATGTTTGGAACTCCGGAAGTCTCTGCAACCAGAGCTCAAAAATACTACTTTACTCCCTTGCTTCAAATCTGACCTTAAAACACATTTCTTCAGGAAAGCTTTCTCAATGTAATCACATTTGCACTGTCCAATTTTTCATCTGCCTTTTTGCTTTTTACTGTGTTTTACTGCTTGTTTTATACTTTCCTGTTTGCTTTACAGTGTCCTTGAGTGCCAAGATAGATGTTTACAAATAAAATGCATTATTATGACCCCCCCGCCTGTCTTTCAATTCAACACCTTTTGTGTCACTACCAAAAAAGCTAAAATGAACTATAACAGAAAATACAGTGGACTGTGTCTGAAATCACTCCCTAACCCCTATATAGTGCACTATAGAGGGACCACATCATTTTGTAGGGGTGTCTGAATCTTTAGTGAACTATTCAGAATCACTATATATTTGGAGGCGTTTGAGTGCCGTAGGAAACTGAAAAACCATTGGATGTAAATATGTACTGTGTAAATAGAAAATCCAGGAGGTTTTACCCTCTGTCGTGTTTATATATTTAGAAGTTTATGTATTTTTTTTTACTCAACAGGCACATTTCCCACAATCCACTGCGAAATGTAGTGGACATCAATGGTCACAAACCAAAGCACTATTTCCCATCATCCCATCAGATTGGACGGCATACCGGCAGAGCTACAGGAGCTGTTAAGTAACAGTAAATGTTAAGTCTATCTGTTGGATGACAGGTGCCAGACAAGAGTTGTTTAACAGTTAATAACCGTAAAACAGTCGTGAGCCATGTTTATTTTTTATTTTATTGCACAGACAGTAAAAAAATTGAAATTTGTGAGAGATGACACTGTTATATTTTAATTGTTCAACGGTGATGACGTGTCCGAATAGTTTTCAATTGAGTTTACTATGTTGCGCACTACATTTATTTCCCTATGTAGGAAGTAGGGAGTGAGTGGGTGATTTCGGACACAGCCTTGGTTACTATTATTGACAGATAGGAAACCTGGCATGGGCTTCAAAATGGTATCATGGCCTTTGAACTTGAGTGACATTGAAATGTCAAATTCTTGGTCAAATTATTTTAAATGGTCGTAACTCCAAAAATAGTAGTAATAAGTACTCGGTTACTATTGTTGACAGGTAGGAAACTACATGTTGGCTACAAAATGGCATCATGACCTTAAGAGGCCTTGAAAGGTAAAACCCATAATCACATGTTTTGAGAGGAGATGGTAATTAAGAGCTAAAATATTTTGGGAGTGATATGTATTACCTTTACCTTAAAGCAGGATTATTTACATATTTTGTTAAATCCGACAATATCTTGTGCTTCATATTTAACATTAAATTTAACATATGAAATTTGGTCGTTGTGCAATGTCGCATAACATCAGAGTGACGTCATATGTGGTGGAATATTGAAATGGCCATATCTCAAAAACAGGACAGAGGATTTCTTTGAATTTTCTTAAAACCCTCTAAGGGATTGTTAATGACCGATAAAATAATTCATTAGCGAACAAGGAACACTAGTTTATACGTTACGAACATCCACATCCAAACCTTGGCAGACTTTTTTTTTTTTTTTTTCAAAGCAGCCCTCCCTGCTTTGGGGAGGGCTGCACTCTTCTTTATGCAAGAAAAACAAAATGTGATTGACATTTTTTATTTTAACCTATTTGCCCTGTAATTACAAAAAAAAGTCCACGTGTTTAATTTTTGAAGGAAAGAAACATGTATTTAAAACTCATCGTCAGAAAGTGATAGAATGTGTGAAAATAAAAATGATTGAATGAAAAATGTATTTCTCACATTTTAACAAACTTTAATTCTAGTTATTACTCAAATTATTACTTCATGGAAGTAAAATTAAAAAAAACATATTTTGTTCATCAAGAACAGCAGTTGCAGTAATGGTATGAATGTCATATTGGATGATACATAACCCACAAAACCCATGATTATACAAGAGAACTGTGGAATAAGTGTCCACTGTGGTGACCAGTATATGCATCAAAGGGTTAATTGATATTCTGCTCAAAAGGGACTTTGAAAATCAGCTCAGCACTCAGCCACTCTCCCCTCCACCACACCACTACCATTACCACTACAAAAAAAATATTCATTTCTGGTGTCAAGTATAGACATTTTAAGATGGGTCTCCATGGGGACTAACTCATTTTGGCTTCAGCCTTGAGTGACCATCAAGAGGTAGGTTTGCAGGTTTTGGTTTTTCCACACTGGCTTCACTATTTTAGCTCGGAGGCTGTCAACTGGTATGTACAAATTTGCTCTGAAAAATTCAGACAGTATAAAGTGATGGTTATTATTACACTTAAGAGTGTTTTATTAATGCATGTTCTCTGCCATTTTAACTTTTGTGGAGCTGCACAGTCACTATAAACCACATTAAAACTTTTTAGTGGATGTTTCTCATAATTGTAATGCATGAACAGTCAAATGAGTTTTATGTTCTGCAGGTTAAAATATAATATTTTTTCTTCATATTTGTACAACTACAAGCTGTTGGATATGTCCTTAATCAAGTACCCAGGCCACTGTTTCCAACTTACGCTCATAAGTCTATGATGTATTTTGTTTTGTTGAGGATCTTTTTTTCCCTTACCCACAGTGAGACGGAATCTGCTGGTCATTACAATGAACCCAAATTCATTGTGTTTGAGAGCTGTCTCAAAGAGCTCTTCGAAACCTGTCCAGTGTTGCAACGAGATTGTGATGTGCAGCAGCTTAGACCTTTGTGGCCTTTAGTCAATGCCCCAACTGCCAGTACACCAGAGCCAGAGATACCCAGTCGAAGGAAGTACACTGTAAACTTGCAGATTTACTTCATGGGGCATCTTTCTTCCAAGTAGAAAAGGTATGTGTAAACAGCTGCAGTTTACATTTAAGCACATAAGAACATGTGCAGAATACACATGCATATACATACACACATACAGACAATAGACATTATTACACTATGTAGCTTATTGCACTGACATTATCGTTGTGAGACTAATTAATGTCTTTCATCCACAAATCTCAAAAAAGGGAAACTAATATCAACTCACAAAGTTGTATTGTTTGTTAGTTTGTTACTGTGTGCAGGCTTCACATTTCTCTTAAAACATAAGGCAACTATGAAAAAGTGAAACCAATTTGTTGTTTTTCTTTCAACTCGGTCTGCAGTATTTTTCCAACATAACTTCAATGCACATAGTCAGATTTCACCTTGTAAATGACAAGTGTCTCATATAATTTTTTTGTAATCCACAGACTGCCACAGGCTGAACTTTCTGAAGTCAAAGGAAAAGCTACTGCAAAACCTGTCAAAAACAAGGCAACGTTCTGTAAGTATAAAAAGTTTTTATTCGTAAAATAGTCATTTCACAATAACAAAATAAGTGGAAATAAATAAAAAGCACAAACACTCAACAAATAAGGATGTATCAAAAATATATCTACAAATGACTTTGTTGTTGTTTGTCTTTTAGCATACAGTATGTGCACGACCTGATGACTTTGGTGTTCGAGGAGGTCTTGTCAGACCGAATGAGAACAAACACATTCCAAATATTAACTTATTTAGGGAGCAACAATAAATGTTAATACTCTATTGAAGAAAATATTGGAAGACAAATAGTAAGAAAGGGGCCAAACCCTACAATAAAGACAAATAACCAAATTAGTTAAAATCCAAATCATTAAATTAAACTTAACTAGAGAAATCAAGAGAAATACCTTCAGCAAAAGAACCACCTGGGACTGGAAGTGACCTAGAGCTTCAAGGCTTTAGAATAGAAAAGACAACTATTAGGCCTCAATAATACAAAATATACAAAAACCAAAATGAAATTAACAAAAGTTACCAGGAAGCTGCAGCCTGATCAGTCAAGGAGAGAGAGTGAGATCAACTGACCTACCAGCCTATATATGCTCTGGCAGCCCCACACACCTGCTGTGAATGTTCAATTAACTTGAGCTGCAACCAGAGGGGTGTGTCCCACAGGCAGGAGCCTGCAGGACTTCTCTACCTGTCACAATCCACCCCAAGGCTCTGCATCGTCATCCCGACGATGGACTTACTTTTCCCAGGGCCTAAAGTGAACAAAGACCATATGGTTAGACACAGGAATTCGGGAGTTTGCAGCCCCTCTTACCCTATTCCCCAGCACCTCTGGCAGATTATGCGGGTTGCTGCGTCTCCCTGCAGTGGTTCTGGTTGTCCTCCTAGGGAGAGCGGGGCCAGGGGAAGGCCCAGGATCACCAGGGGCCATGACATCCTCTGCTGTGGACTGAGAATGACCTTCAGCTTCTTGTTCCGGTTGATGTAAGGAAGACAGCATGTTTGTTGGTGGAGTATTAGGTTGTTGTAGGATAGCTGGAGGATGAGAGACAGTGGTTTGGGCCTGAGGGTGTCCTTCCTCCATCAAGAGGTAGAGGTCATCATCAGAGTAGCCTTCCGCAGGCAGACTCCTGGATGTTGTGGGCTCTCGTCTAGGAGGGGCAACAGCCATGGGTGCAGTGCACAACTTAAGATGGTTCCGATGTACAGTTTTCACCTTTCTCTTGTCATCCGGTGGAGCGATGGTATAGACTGGGCCTCCTTTTGGTGCCTTCAGGACCTCATACACCTCAGAGCCCCAGGCATCTTGCATCTTGTTGCGACCCCGCACTCCCAAGTTACGCAGGTAAACTTGCTGGCCCTCTGATATTGGTTCATCTTTGACAGTTTCGTCATACTGAGCCTTGCGGCGGCTTGCCATGGTCCTCAACTTGTCTTTGGTCCAGGAAAAGGCAGTCTCCAATCTGGTCTGATGCTCCCGAACCCAGTCGGTCACACTGCCTGTGGATGGTGCCCCAACCAGTAGACTGGTGGGGTGTGGTGTTGTATGAGAACAGCAACTGGGGGAGACAGGAAGGCCAGTCCCTCTTCCTGGATGGTGGCAGGGTGCGGAGTGTTGTGGAGTGTTCTATTAAAACGCTCGCACTGGCCATTACCACTGGGGTGGTAGGGAGTGGTACGAGTTCTCTCCACTCCATACAGGTCGCAGAGCTGTTGAAGGAGCTGATTCTCAAAGCTCCTGCCTTGATCGGAGTGAATTCGGCTTGGCACTCCAAACTTATAAAACTACTCCTGGACAAATATCCTGGCCACAGTGGGGGCACGCTGATCCCTGGTAGGCACTGCCTGGGTATAAACTTGGAAAACACATCAGTCATTACCAGCACATTCTCCACTCCACTTGAAGAGGGCTCCAGTACAGTAAAATCAATAGCCAGGATCTGATTTGGCCTTGAGGCAATTAAGTGGCCCATGTAGGCACGGGCTTGAGGTTGTGTGTCTTTGGCCACTACACATCTCTCACAATCTTGGCACCACTGCTTGATGTCACCATGCATGCCAGGCCAATAACATTGTTGTCTCACCAATTCCGTAGTCCGCTCAGTCCCTTGATGCCCATGGTCTTGATGGAGTTGAGTCAGCACCTCATTCTTCAAGGAACTTGGCAGCACCAACTGGAGGATCTCTTCCCCTCCATCTGGCCGTCTGACGCTGCGATACAAGACCCCTTCCATCTCTACCAGACAGTCCCATTGGCGTAGCAGTCCAAGCACACCTTTTGAGAGTTGACTCCGCTCCACAGCTCCTGGGCGCCTCCCCACCTTCCAGAGTTGCAGAAAGGCATTAATCGTGGGGTCTGCTTCCTGCAGAGAGTGCAAATCAGACTGAGTACGACTAGGTATGGCAGAAATAGAGACTTGGGTTACTCTTTGTGGCACGTCTTGGCACAGTACTTCCTGTAATGGTGGTGGAAGCAGTGTGCCTGATGCCAGGTCTGCTGGTGCACTGTCAGATGGCGTATATGTCTGGCGAGACAGTGCATCAGCATTCCTGTTCAGTCGGCCTGGTCGATACTTGATGGTGTAGTCGAAATCAGCAAGCTGGTTCACCCAACGTTGATCTATGGCCCCTAATTTGGCAGTGTTGATGTGGCTCAGGGGGTTATTCTCGGTATACACCATGCACTTTTGGCCCAACAGATACTCACGAAATTTTTCTGTCATGGCCCATTTAAGGGCCAGGAACTCCAGCTTCATAGAACTGTAGTTTTTCATGTTGCGTTCTGGAGGTCTGAGGCCACGACTTGCATAGGCTATGGGGCAGACTGTTCCCTCCTGCTCCTGTGAAAGGACAGCTCCGAGACCACTATGACTGGCGTCCACCTCCAAAATAAATGGCAGTGAAAAGTTTGCATATGCCAAGACAGGAGAATTCACTAACCTGGTCTTCAGTTCTTCAAAGCTGTGTTCACATTCCCCAGTCCAGGAATCATAAAAGGGTCTGTTGGAGCCACGTTTATGCTTTGAGCCGGCCAGCTCTGCTACAACCCGGTGCAATGGCGCAGCCATCCTTGCAAACCCTTCCACGAAGCGGCGGTAGTAGCCGGCAAAGCCCAGAAACGATCGTAACTCTGTCACATTAGTAGGTCGCTGCCAATTTGCCACTGCTTCAATCTTTTTGGGATCAGTTGCGACACCCTCACTGGAAATCACATGTCCCAGATAGTTTACTTCTTTTTTAAAGAAGCAACACTTTTCCAGCTTGGCTTTCAGCCCCTCCTGCTGCAGTCGGCTCAGTACCCCACCTAGGCGTTCCACATGGTCGGGCACTGTTGAAGAAAAGACCACAACATCATCCAAATATAGTAGCAATGACCTGCAGTGCTGTGCACCAAACATCCTCTCCATCAACCTTTGGAACGTGCTTGGAGCATTACAAAGTCCGAAGGGCATTCTGTTCCATTCGAACAGTCCAAAGGGTGTACAAAAGGCAGTCTTACTTTTATCTTTTTCTGTGACTGGCACCTGATTATAGCCACTGGCCAAATCCAGAGTGGAGAACCAGCGGGCTCCACACAGCGTGTCCAATGACTCCTCAATCCGAGGGAGAGGGAATGCATCCTTCCTGGTTTTACTATTCAGCTGGCGGTAGTCCACACACATCCTGAGGCTGCCATCTTTTTTCCGCACCAGAACGATGGGGGAGGCATAGGGGCTACTACTTTCCCGAATTACCTGTGTCTCCAGCAGTTGGTAAATATGGGCCTTTACCGCATCGTATTCAGATGGAGGAATACGACGGTGTCTCTGCCTGATGGGTACGTCATCTAGCAAGGGGATATCATGAGATATAAGGTTAGTACAACCTAAATCACCCTCGTGAGCCGAGAACACAGACTGGTGCTTCTGCAGTAGACCTCTAACTTCCACCTGCTCTTGCTCTGAAAGCACTGACAGATCAACAGCATTTATCCGCTCCTCTACTGAGTTAGTGGCTGTTTGGGATGACATGGTAGCTACAACTTCAGCTTGAGTCTCACCAATACCCTCTGGTAGGCTCACCATAGTGGCCTGGCTAAGGGTGCCCACAATGGTGCGGGGATAGAGTATTACATCAGAACACCCCACATCGACTATGGGGATGTAAGCAGTACCATGAGTTAGTGTGACAACAGCTGTGGAGGCTAACAGACCTGCTGGTAAACCTGACTGTGGGGGTTCAAAGAGTGCAACTGTACCGAGTCCAACATGGTGATGAGAGCAAGTTGTAGGTACTAGCTTCATAGTACCAGCAGGGATACGGGACACCCTACCACCCCGCACCCTGACAGTACTGGAGCGACTAGGAGTGGCCTTAATTTGAGCTTGATGGCAGTGTTGTAGGGCTTGTTGCCACTGATAGGTGCTTGTGAGAATGGGGAGCTTTCGAAAAGAGATGGGCCATATTCAAATAGCTTCTCGTAACACCCTTTAATGACGTTCATTCCCAAGATGCCTGAGACTCCAAGCTTTGGGTTGACAGTGTCTTTGACAACTAACACTCCACGCTTTTGAATGACCTTACCCAGCACCTCTACATCAAGCTCAAAATAACCAACATATGGTATGTCAAGACCATTAGCTGCAGTTAGCTGTAACCAGTTACAAGATTTTAATTTGTCACCACCCCAGAGCTCAAATTTCTCTTTGAAAAGGCTCTCTGTAATAGTTGTCACCATTGAACCCGTATCTACTAGACATGGAACAACCACCCCGCCCATTTTGACATCAACATGAGGACAGAAACTTACAATAGATTCAGGGGTGGGGCACCCAGTGGTTGCAGGAGTGGAGCCATCATGTCCCCCTACTGAGCTGTGACTCGGCAGTTCAGCGGGAGCTAGTTTCCCAACGGCTGGCTGGAGGCATGGGGCCTTGATGTTTGTGAATGAGGGGCAGATGGCTGTGGTTGGGGGAGGACTCTCTCACCATCACAGTCACAAGCGAAATGGCCAGGCTTTTGACACCTATTACAAGTCAGTGGGCCACTACGACTAAACCGGGATCTTAGTTGGGGGTTCTGGAACTGAGCAAAGCTCTGAGTGAGCAGATCAAGTTGTTGCTGTTTAAGAATGTCTTTGAGTTCAGCCAATTCATGAGAGTTGTCTGACCTGGACTGCAGAACTCTCTGGGCACCAGATTGCAGGCCACATACAGACGGTACAGAGTAACTCCTACCCCGAACACCACCAGGCATCCCCTCCCGCTCCCACCTGAGTGTCTCAGCTCGCACATCTAAAAGGGTGCAGGTTGGATTACGGCGCACTAACTGTTTTAACTCCCTACGAAGGGCACAGTCATTGACATACTCAACAAATTGATCTCTCAACACAAGATTGGAATTTGGCATGCCACTAGGGGCACTGCTTATGACCTTTTCCATCAGGGACATCAAGGCAAGTGAAAACTCCTGCAGAGTTTCACCTTCTTGCTGTTTCCTGGAGAAAAAGTTCTCTTGCAGAACAATGTATGATTGAGGACAGCCATATAAGTCATGAAGGATCTCAATGATTTTGACAGGGTCCTCCCTCACTTCCCTGGACCTATATTTAATTTCATTCTTGGCCTCCCCTTCTAAGTGGTCATACAGAAAATAAGCTTAGTCGAGGGGGGTTAAATGGCGAGCCCGCATACATGCCTGAGCTTCTTCTTCCCAGCCTATGATGCTTATACCATGTTTACCTCGAAAAACATGACATTTTCGTTCCTTTGTAACATAAACCAGTCTCTCAGTGACCACTTTGACAGGGGAAGGCCTTGATACCTCAGTCCCAACCTCTGAGCCAGATGGCCCTCCTGCTGACCCAGGCATGGCTGTGCTGGCGGCTGCTGCTTGGGATTCTGCTCGTTCCTGCCGAAGAAGGTCATATGCAGCCTTTAATTGTCCCAGTTCATTACGAAGCACCTCAAGTTCTTCTGCCATTGCTGCAAGACAAACAAAGTCAGTCACACTGGAACAAGGGCTGGTGTGGGCAGGCCTTTGCAGCAGCTGATGCTCCTCCTGGTGGTAGACTTCAACCCACTACTGTTTTTGCCTTATAAACAAAACAGAATGAGAACAAACCAACTGGTAATGATTAAGAACTTGGAATGCGTCTCCTTTACAATCCTGCCAACAACGCCAGAATGTGACCGGGCCACCAAGGGCCTCCTTACATGAGTAGCGACAACGCCACCTAGGGCATGATACCCTAGGAAAATAAGTTTTTAGAAATACCCCTTTAGTTTACAAGCACACAGGTAAGTATGTAAAGATGAGGAGACGTATGTCCAAGTTCAAAAATAGACAATTATTTTATTGATAAAAGAAAGGTAACAAAGAAACTGGAAGCTGTTGTAGAAAAAAAAGGTTAACAATTTATTGTGAGTTGATTAAAATATTAAAAAGGGCCAATATAAGAATTAAAAGACTGAGCTGAGCTTGCTAAAAAGACACACCTCGGGGGAAGGGAGGAGAGTAGACTCTGACAGGGAGGTCAGGATAAGATGGCCAAATGTCACACATGTATTTGTCTGCACTGCACGCTAAAAGGCACACAAAACGGGGGCAGTTATTAGTATATATTCATGCAAGTAAAAAAAAAGGCACTCAGTGGGCAGTTATTAATATAGATTCATGCAGTTAAACTCCACAAAAGGGCCCATCAAGTCCTCACTCCCGCCAGGACTACTCCTCACCATTAGGAGGTTGCCAGTTGGTTGCTCAGAGTCAATGGTCAGAAACAATAAGCAAAACAAAGAAAACAACTCAAAGAACCTACTACAAAACTAATAGTTAAGAAAACAATGAGGCCAAAAAAAACATTTAAGGAAAACTAAAGTAACACAGTAGGCAAAACTAAAATTAAAACCACTTAAGGAAAACTAAAGGCAAAAACAGTAACTAAGGCAAAAAACAGCAACTAAGGCAAAAACAGCAGGGGCCAAACCCTACAATAAAGACAAATAACCAAATTACTTAAAATCCAAATCATTAAATTAAACTTAACTAGAGAAATCAAGAGAAATACCTTCAGCAAAAGAACCACCTGGGACTGGAAGTGACCTGGAGCTTCAAGGCTTTAGAATAGAAAAGACAACTATTAGGCCTCAATAATACAAAATATACAAAAACCAAAATGAAATTAACAAAAGTTACCAGGAAGCTGCAGCCTGATCAGTCAAGGAGAGAGAGTGAGATCAACTGACCTACCAGCCTATATATGCTCTGGCAGCCCCACACACCTGCTGTGAATGTTCAATTAACCTGAGCTGCAACCAGAGGGGTGTGTCCCACAGGCAGGAGCCTGCAGGACTTCTCTACCTGTCACATATACATAACCATAAACTAATTTTATGTAAACATTGTTATGGACTATAGTCCATAACAATGGACTATAGTCAAAGTAAACAGGCTGACTTATTTCAGTCAACAATTTGTAAGGTATGAGAACTCATTATACATCCTTATGTCTGAGATAAAAGAAACATGATCATAATTGTAAAACTAAGTTAATGAATTTAATGGGACAAAATTGTGATATTTCTGACATTCAATGTGCTTCAAAAAACAAAAGTTTGACAAATATAAATGGATCATGGCATAATGTTTTTTAAGCAACCATCTCTCTACAGCAAATATGTTCAACCTCAGTTAGCATTCCATTGATTTTGCCACAGGTACGCCAACTAAAAAATACAAGAAACTAAAGAAAAATGTATGGATTTTGATGCAGATGCCGTTGTCCACAGTCAGGTAGCATTCGCTAAGCTAACAAACACACAAATACACTCTCAGGTGGACAAGCAATGCTAGCTGTAATACTCACCAAACTGATTCTCCTCAGCTGTGTCAGGTTTTCGTCTTGTCTTTCATTGTCCGGGTCAGACTCGGGGTCCACTCCGTGCATATTGGACCCATCAAAGTTGGAGATGTTTTAGCTCTGTAGTAACACACCAATGGTACAAAATATGTGCTTGATTCCTCCTGGTTCAATAGTGAGAGCGGCAGAAAAGCATCTGACTTGATAACTCTGTGTACAGTAGCCTATGTTAGCCTACTGCTATCACATGGTAAACAAATACATGTGTGGGGGTGGACCCGAAAACCTCAGTCTGCCTCTCGCTCTGCCCAGAAATCGGCTGAAATCTAGACCTTTGTGAACACTGGTATGAGATAAGTGGCAGCCTGTGTAGTTAGGAACAAACACTCATGAGTCCATTTTGTCTACTGTTGTGCAAATTTAAAAATTTACATCAAGTTGTCAAAATTCATTGTATAAGGCACTCCAAATGAAAATGTCTATTTTTATGGACTAGTCGTATATTGCAAATTAAAAACAAGGCCCACACATAGCATGGACTGCCTTAGTGAAAGAATATTCTCTCATTTTTGACTCTGGATGAAACATACCCTGGACTAAATAACAGACAAACCCAAATAAGTCTACAAAATTTAATATGAAGAGCACGCCATCATCTACAAACTTAGCACTAGTGTTCGAATGAGATGCCTTGGGTCCTCATTAAGGAAGATGCATAACCCTTTTAGCAGGCATTCCCAGCCAACATCAACATTGTCAGCAGCAGCATCACCATCCTGAGTAAGGAAGAATGAGGGGACAACCACTTTTGATTAGAAAAAATGTACATACTATATAACCTGTGCAATGCAATTGAAAAACAAACACAAAGCTGTAAAGGGAAAAAATAGAAAATAAAACAAACTTAGTTGTGAAATTATTTGTCAGCCATTTTTTTTACATCACAAAAACATTTAAACAGGGGTGCATAGACTTCCCATTGGCATTATATACATCACTGCAATTTTCATCCCTCAATAGTAACACTAATCATACCTAAGTAATTGGTAACGTGACTGTCTTTACATGTATGCCGATCTGACCAGCTCTTGTTGTGAAAAGCTTCACAAGCTTGTCAGACAGAATGTCCAACTGTGAAAAAAACCTAGATTGTTGATTTCATCCAATTAATGCAAAAAAAAAGTTGCCCCCCCATGTGGTCAAAAAAGTGATTCCCAAACTGTGGGCTAGGGCCCACTGATGGGCATTGAAGGTATTCCAAGTGGGCCCTGAAATAGTTTTCTAAAAAATCTAAATAACGGTGATTCATGTATCAAGTGGGCCCCACGTGGGAAAGATTGGGAACCCTGCTTTGGAGCATCCCATTCAAGAACATGGCATGTCTACTCAGTGGCAAGTCTATGAAACTCAATTGCTGCATATATACCACCCCTGCTATTCCTCTACCGACAGTGGACCTTGAAGGAAAGTCTACAGAAGCATAACTTTAAACTTAAAGGTGCACTGTGTAATATTCTTCATTTCCACAGCCAATTTACAAATGCTACCTTTCTCATGAATACTTACCACCAAATTCTAAGTATTTATTATGACTGGAAAAATCACACTTTTCATAGATGAAAGTAGGATCTTCTCCATGTCCTGCATTTTGAATTTCCATTTTTAGCCGCAAAACAAACTGTACTTTGGTCATACTAGTAATAAATATTGGTTTATTACCTAGTAAATATTAATGAAAAGATCACATTTGGTGATGGGTGGCATAGTTACACCTACTCTGGCCACAATCCTACAGAGTACACCTTTAAAGGTTTTTTCTGTAATCTCCCAACCAACTTAATATTCTCAGTGTACAGAAATGTCAAGCATACTAACAACAAACAGAAATTGTACAAAACACAACCCATTTTCATGAACATTTTCTATAGCCAACTTAATTTCAGTATCATGGCACTTTTCAGTTTTGTTGCCTTACTGGCCATTTTTGCTGAACCTCATGGATCATGGGTGTCCTCTGAATGAACTCTTCTCTCTTGTCTTCTGTAAATGAAGATCTTGTCCATTTTGATCCTCATCTCTCGCATATCTTTCCTCTGTACATCTGATGCTAACTCCACATATAAATATCCACAGCTGCCCTGGGGCAGACCAACAGAAGTGTGGCAGCCATTTTGCACCCTCTGACCACCACTAAACATTCATACACCAGTGTGAGTGGCACTGGAGGCAAGGACAGTGAAGTGCATTGCCCAAGGACACAACGGACCAACTAGGACAGAGCAGGATTTGAGCCACCAACCCTTCAACCTGCTCTTCCAGCTGAGCCATGGCCACCCCAAACTTCTGCCTCACACTAGAGAGCAACACTTGGTTCAGAATTAGCATAGCACTTTACCGAGTGTCAAGTACATTTGATATGAAACACATGTTGACAACTACCTGTTTGTAAAAACACAATGCTTGGTAACATTTTCGGATTAAAGCTACCAAAGATTATGAATCATGTTATTTTACCTCACACTGTGGGGCAAGTCCTTGAATGCCGTGCCATCTTCAGAGCCAGCACATTTCCAAGTGTGAAAAGCTGTCACCGGCCTCCAATCGTCCCTTGTGTCCAGTCAAGTGCATGTGCCACTGACGTGGTCACGTAGGGCAGAGCTCAGTAGACCTAAACCTAACTTTGGTGCAAATGATTTTTTAATTTTTTTTTACCTTAATAGGGAACACTAATAAATAATGAGCTTCATTCAATAAATTTATACAAATTCTACAACCTCAAGGAAACCTTTTTTTCAGTGTGGATCCAAGTCTTTATAATAAGCACTCTCTTCAGTGGTTTGCTACATAGGCATTCTCCATGGTTACTTCCTGCCCTCCGCAATATCATAGTCACATGAGTTAAACCTACTTATATTGAATCTAATGTTGAAGCTAATGTTAAAGTCAATACTGAAGCTAATGTTGAAGTCAATGCTGAGGCTTATGTTGAAGTCAATGCTAAAGCTAATGTTAAAACGTACTGTGTACAGATCAGAGCATATGCAGTGCTTCTCTCACCACGGAAAACAGCTTCTATGGAGCCACAGGGCAATAAATTTGTCACTCACAAGATCAGTTTAATAGTCACCAGATTCAGCCAAAAAGGTGCTAAGTTGCTATATATTTTTTTTAGTCGCCATGGCCCATTTGCAGAGTGTCAAAACTGAAAACCAGGGTTGGCACACATCAATCAGCGTTCAATGGGATTTCCACCTCCTCACTTATTTTTTAATGCTATTCAGAAGCGATGATGATGAATTATGACAATTATCCATAGCTCTAGAAAACTGTGTTATTGATGGCAGATGCTTAGAGGAGCAAAACAAAGGTAGGAAGAAGGAAAAAAACACCTTTTTGCATTCATGAACAGTGCTTTATCTGAAAGGAACACACAGATAAAGCCCAGACAATAAAGCCTGGTGAAAGAAAAATAGTTCTATATATACACACATATCCCCACAAGAGACAAAATAACAAAACAAGCTAAAAAGAAAACACTATGTGAAGGAAGTCAAAAATAGGCCCTTGTGTGGCTGCACTTTTAGAGGTGACTGGGAGGCAGCATGACAAAGCTTTTAGTCGGTAATCAAAAGATCACCACATTCAATGACATCCAATGTTTCCATCACTTTTGTGTTTTTCAATTTCTTGATGGGATGTGGATGACACAGCTTTTACCAGAAACGACACTTTTGGGTTTTCAGTTGGGAAATTAATGTCTGTCAGTCTGTATTTAGCCAATGATTTATGTCTCCTTAAAATTGGAAATGCTAAATTTTATTAGCCAAATTACTATTTTTGGTCATTTCCATATACATTAATTTGTAAACAATATGATATTAATTTTTTTAATTTTTTTTTTTTTTGGGGGGGGGGGGGTTAAAGGGCAACACCGTTTTTTGTTGTTGTGGGGCGTTTTTTTGCAATTGGGGCCTTAATTATAATGTAATTTGAATTATTCTACTCATTCATGTTACTTTTTCTATTTAGATTGCTCTGGAAGAAATCTTATCACATTTTCAGATGACATGTCCCTCCTACAGGGCTCTGAGTCAGACCATGGCAGAACCCTGTCCAACTTTGTCACATGGTGCAGAGACATTTATCTTGACCTCAATGTGACAAAAGCAAAAGAAATGATAATTGACTTAAGGAATAAACCTTTAAAACATGAAGTCAGCATCATTAAAAAAAGAGGTGGAAATTGTAGACACACTAATACTTGGGCTCAATATTTGACTCGGACATTACGTTTGATAAAAACACAGAGAAAAGACCAACAACACATTGATTTGCTCCGGAAACTGACCTCTTTTAATGTATCCAAACCCACTTTATGTGTCTTTTATTGAGAGTCTTTTAACCTTTTCATTTATATCATGGTTTTATGGGCTGTCAGTCAAAAACAAAAACCGTTTGTCCAGGATCACAAAAACTTGTGCCAGGGTCATGCGTGTGCCCACAACTCATTTATACTTTTTGTGGAGCAGACTTTAGGTGGTCTGGGTGTATTTATGCACACCCAGACCATGTGCTTATTAAGAAATTTGCGTTGTTGCCCTCTGGCAACAATGCAGGCATTATCTAGCTCCCAGAAGGAAAACAAATAGTTATAAAAATGATTTTATTGTGTCTGCCATCAGGCTTCTAAATGACAGTGACAGTGCTTAATATGCAGGGTACAGTATACTGCCTGTTTTAATATTTTTTATTTAATGTTTTTGTGGATTCTGTTGCACTTGTCTTTGTTGTATTTTATTTATTTATTTATTGCTGGGCCTTTTCGCTGTCCTGAATATTGACAGAACCCAGTGTAATTGTGGAATGTGTGTTTTTATGTCATGCTGCGATCAATGTCTGCAAATTGAATTGCCCCTATGGGATAAATAAAGTCGTCTGAATTTGAATCTGAATCACTACACAGTATACAAAGAAAGTTGGCAGGGCACAGATTTGCAGGCGACTTCTTAAAGGGGTATTTTCACACAAATTTAAATAGAATCAGCATCTTTACTCTGGTGCACCCACAGTGACTTACCCCCAACAGTGTCCTGTGAGTCGAGTTCTGGTCCGGTTTTCATGAAAGCGAAAGTAGTCCCAGCAGGTTTCCTTGGGTCACGAAATTAAAACCTGTGTCTTTTCAAAACAATATGTGTTTCAATAAGTGACTTATTTGCATAACAAAACAGTCACAGAACAAAAACTCACACCTCGTAATTGCTGAGAGCTACTTTCTCTCAATAGCGATCAATGTGCATTGTCACTGCTAACAGCTGTGCGCCTTAGCAAACTACTTTCATCAGTTGTTTCTCTCTCTCTCTCTCTCTCTCTCTCTCTCTCTCTCTCTCTCTCTCGGTGCGTAAACACAGACCAGACCTAAACAACACATGGTTGCTGCAGGTAAGACAGTTGTGGTGGGCTGACAAGCAAAAGAGAATGACAGATACTTCACCTTAGATGAAAAAAAAACCCAACACGGCCATCTGAAGAGACATCCGCTAGCTAATCTGATTGATATGAGCAGCACCACAGACAACGTGCATTAAGACAACATCAAATTTTGAGTTGTGCATTTGGGTCAAACCATACTTCAGTCTTGACATGGATGAGGAAATTTTAGTGGATGTCTGAGTATACTGACATGTTTCTAACATACTAATGTTATATATTGTCCAGTAAATACTGAGTTTTTAAGCATGATTTTAAACTTGTAGTATCTATTCTTCCATATTGATAGTTGAAACAAAAGCAGAACAGGAAGTGGACATGATCATTTCCTTCCAGTGGACATCCAGATGTTAAGCAGCCGTTCTGTCCAATCAGAACCCTCTGTACCTCCAGCCAATTAACTAGAGTGGAATACACCTGTTTCCATGGAAACCTTTAACATTTCCATGTAGCGTATTTGTCGGACTATAAGTCGCATTTTTTTATAGTTTGGCTGGAGGTGCAACTTATATATTAAATTATTAACACATTATTAAATAATTTCACCTTATTTTCATACTGACAACCACAAGCGGGCGCTGTTGAACATGAGCATGTTCTGTATGTTATAGTTATCTGAATGACTGTTAATATGTTAAGTTAAAATAACAGCCACATTCTCAGTTTGTTGTTTATGCATCATGTAACATTAGCTGAATGTGTTACGTTAGCATACCGTACACCTATTTTTGTTTTAAATTGCTTTTCAAAATGAAATGTCTGTTCTTGGTGTTTGATTTTATCAAATCAATTTTTCCCCAAAACATGCAAATTCTACTCCAGTACAATTTGTATGTTTTTTTTTTCTTCCTTCTTTATTATTAATTTTTTGGCTGGTGTGACTGATAGTCCTAAGTGATTTATAGTCCGGAAAATACAGTAAACACAAAGGAAATGGCTTTAATTCCAAATTACTTTAATTCAGAATAAATCATTCGGAATTAAAAAAAAAAAAAAACATCATGGAAACATGGCCACTGTTTGTTTATATCCATCTAACTCTTATTTTAAATGTAATACAATTTTAGCAATGACAAAAATACACTTGGTAAGATTTTTTTTCTCCAGTATGATTTATTGGTAGTTTTGATAATCCTCAGTGTGTTCTGGTACATGTCTTACCTCTTGCTGTTTTCAGTTTAGAATATCAATCAAAAAATACATAATTCCCTCTGGACTGTATCCATCAGTGTCAAAAGATCAAAAGGTTCTGATGTGTCGGTGAAACATTAATTAAGTTGAAAAGATGATGGACTATTGCTTCCTACTCATTTGATGTTAAATGACTTCTCTCAGACTTGCACCCTTGAAAGAACCATAAAGTGTCATTGTAGTTTCTTTAATACCTGTGGTCGGGTCAAACATGAATTATCAATATGGCATTTCAGTTGTTCATCAATTGGTTTTATAGGTTGTTAAGTTAAGGTGTCAGACACAGTGGAGCCTCTGCCGATCTGGAGCTAAATCATACTGAAACCTTCCCTGTCTTACTAATTTTGCTGCTGAGACAAAGACTAAGTGAAGTGAGCTGACCAGAGACCTTTAAAATACATCATATCAAGTACAATGTAATGACAGAAATCAGAGAAGGCTTTGAGGATAAATGTCAGAGCAAGGAAAGAAGAACTCACTGTCCTCATTGGAACTGCTCTTGTCACTGTCGTGTAATATGTGCACAAATGGACCCCCCAAAAATTATAGCTTACCCAGTAAAGGATTAACCCTCCTGTTGTTACAGGTCAAATGAACCCGTTTTAAAGTTTGAACATCTAGGAAAAATAGTTAAAGTACTTTTTCAGTATAACACTTGTTCTGTTAGCCTTAATCAGTCCCTCCAGGATTTGCCGGGCCTTTTGTGAGATTTTGTCCTAAAATGTCTGATTTTCCAAAACATTGCGATGAAAGTTGCAGTGCTTTTGAGGCTTTTGTTGCGAGAGGAAGTGAAAGTTGCAGTAAATAGTTGTGATTTTCTGTTTTGGAATCAAAATTAAGTAATATTTCAAATATTTAGTTCCTGGAAAATGCATTCAAAGTCACTGTGATATGGCCCTCAAAACTACCTTACCGAGATGGCAAATAAACAATTATGAGGATTACAAAAATGCAACAAATTTTTTTTCAAATGTACTTATTTCTTCAAAGTGCATATGACCTCAAAACACTACATGAAGTTATAAAACATAATAGAAATGTCTCAGCCAGTCAAAAAAAAAACAAACATTATTACTAGTACTGTGTAGTAGAGGCTGTTTCTTCTGACAAAAATACAACAAAAACGCTGATATTAAGATGACCTTTAAAAATATGGCATTAAAATATTACCTGGATGATAAAAATGCAGCAGAAAAGTACTCTTCCAAATGCACCTGTTGGTACGAGTGCATCATTTTAGTCAGCAAATACGAAAAGTTGGTTGCGCACATGTTGCTTCATACTGTAACGTAAAAAGCAAAAGGCGTAAGGAGCAGCTCAAGATGTCGCAAATGATTGTTCACATTTTGAGGGAAAGTTGCGGTGATTGGTTAAAATTGCAACATCGTGCTGAATTCATGGGGATTAACTGAATTTGCATTGAAGTTGCAAATCGCAAAATCCTGGAGGGTCTGCTTGTTGAGTGTAATCAAAATAATATGAAAGTGGTTCATCTCACAAAATTGTGATCAGCGCCTCCATGTTTGTATCACATAAACACTGTTTGGGTCCATTTGACCCAGCAGTCGAACTGGAGGTAAAAATATACCAGAAATATCAGACTATTTCTTTTTCACAATTACCAGACATGAAATTGAAACATAATATGATGTTTTTTTATGTTGGTCTTTAAATCAAAGCAATAAAAGTTTATATAGCACTTTACAACAACATGAAAGAAGACCAAAGTGCTCGCCACTCGTCATCTGAACGCGCTTTATCGTCTCTAGGGTCAAGGCGGGGTACACCCTGTATGAGTCTCTAGTTCATCTCAGGGCTGAACATATATAGACAATCACTCTCAGATTCACACCTATGGGCAAATTAGATTAACCAATTAACCTATCAGTGCATGTGTTTGGATGGTGGGAGGAAACTGGAGTATCTGGAGAAAACCTAAGCAGATACGGGGAGAACATGCAAACTCCACACAGAAAGGCCTGGTGTGGGGGACCACTGTGCCGCCCCACAGACCAAAGTGCTTGACATCTAAAACATAAGTAAAACACATGATAAAACAACACAATAAAATCTAATTTAAAAATGTAAAAAATTAAACTAGAAAAGCAGACCTCCACCAAGGTAGACACCCCCCCCCCCCCACTCCGATCCCCCCAAAATGAAATCAGTTTTTCCTGTTCACATTTCCAACATATCCTGAAAATTTAATCAAAATCCATCCAGAAGTTTTCAAGTTATCTTGAACACAAACAAACAGACAAACAGATAAACGCCGGCAAAAACATAACCTCCTTGGCGGAGGTAATAAAAGACCACCAGTTTAGGATAAAAGTGGCACAGTGCTATTATTGGTTAAAAGCCAGTCTAAAAAGGAGGGTTTATAACCTGGACTTAAAAGCAGACAGGTCATCAAGAAGTGTCATCTAGAGGGAGCGAGTTCCACAGTTGAGGTGCTTTCAAAAGTAATAAAGTGGTGAAATATTAATAACTAGAAGGGGGCGCCCTATGGCTCCTGCGGCCCAGGATGGGGGGTGCCCTGTTGGCTCGGCCCTGCCTTGCGTGATTGCTGTTCTGGGCTTCGGGGTGCTTCACACTTGCCTGTTTGATCGGGTCTCGCCAGCTACTGCCGAGTCCCATTTTAGTGAATGATGGGACCCGCCAGAATGTGCTGAGAATCTCTCCAGAATCTTTACCCTAAACTCATTCTCTTTTTGCACTAGTGTCCTCTTCTGGCCTATTCTATTCTATTGCATTCTATTTTATACTATAAAGTCATCCACAATTATGGTGCTCACTACCGTTTTGTTTAATTATTTATTTATTTAATCTCTTTTTCTTTTGTGCTGGTTTGGTTTTCTTCTCTTTTTTCTATTCATTTATTTATTTTCATTGATGGACAGTTAGTAGTTGGGAATAACACACCACCTTACAATCTTTAACTGCAATAGCACCGCCTGTTAATTTCTTTCCCTGTTCGTCCTGTTCGTGCTGTCCGTCCTGTCCAGTCTTTGTTTCCCCCACACATCACTGAGGTGTAGCACTGCCCTCCCTGGCTTATAATAGAGAGTTCTAATAAAGGATGTCTGCTCAGCTTTCAGGGAGGACCGATGATGGTCACACACATGCACTAAATATTAAAATATTTGGCTGCAAGACTAAAAAATACATTGATCTCAAACAATGTTGACTCCCTCTCTGGTGTTAAACAATGAGAACAAATACAGACAAAAAAAGGAAAAAAAGAACTGGAAGTTCTTGAAGATCAGCCCTCCACACACACACACACACACATACCTCCACCAATCACCACCAAAATATTATATTTTTCTTGTTCCTCTATTGATAGATTGATAGACACTTTATTGATCCCTTACAGGAAATGACTTGGTTAGAACAGCAGTAGATCTGCAGTAACAGTTTTCCCACCACAGGTGCCAAACAAGAATTCCATGGAATACAGACACAGAATGCAAACACATACAATAAAACATACTCAGACAGCAGACAATATAGGATAGAATTTTTTTTAGATAATTGGATCAGAAACATAGGGTTCATAAGGGATGAGAAACAACAGTAAAAATATTAGGGTTCGGAAGCAGACAGATGGATTTTGAAAGGGCAGCTGTTTACTGGCCCGTGGAGAGAATTTAGGTCAAAGGAGAGATTTTTTTCCACTCAGTAGACAGCAAATCCAAGAAAAAGTCAAAAGCAAAAAAAAACGAGACAGAATTATTTAATGAGACAGAATATAACCAGAATATAATGAGACAGAATACATCAGAATTTCCAGAAATTTTCAGCCAAATCCATCCATAACTTTTTGATTTATGATGCTCACTAACAAACAAGCAGACAAACTCTGATGATTACATAACTCCACTTGGCAGAGTAAGAAGTTTGAATATGTTTTTTTTTTTGTTGTTGTTTTTTTTAGGAAAAATGGGTGAATTCTCCAAATTGAATCTCCTGTTAAAGGTAAGGAAAACGACTGCACAAAATATTGATAGAATAGTTTGTAATGGAATTAGTAATGAAATATTAACCAGTGCTTGAAATTGTTTTAGTTTTGGACAGGGGCGATTGTAGCATCTGACCTTTAGAGGTGCTCAGCCCCCAGTGCTGGCAGTTAGGAGTGGCACCTGTCTTGAATGAAATTTGAATCGATTTCTAAACTTTTCTCACCCCCACAGATTTAAAAAAGTAAACACATTTAACAGCACACGTCCCATTTATTTATTTACTTTTTAGTTAATCACTTTATAAACTTTCTTAAACCATGGACTCACTGTCTCATTTCCTTAGCCTATTTGTGGACTCACCAACTGACCAAAGATAGCACCAAATCCCCATATAGGCCCGTTGTGATCAATTCATTTGGGCTTATTAGCAATTGTGTGAAACACAGAAGTATCCCTACAGCCTGGCGCGCTTTCACGCGTTACAGGGCGCATTCTGGCACGCGCAATGGTGCACGCAATGGCACTGCTGTGCCAGAACGCATGCACAGCGCCAACATATGACCGTCCTATTTTTTTTATCCTTCCCCTGTCTTTTTTTTTTTTTCGTCTTGCTTGCTTCGGCCCAGGCAGCGCCCCTATGGCAAGCCAAAGTGTTCACATAGTTACAGAATGCATTCTAGCACGTGCACTGGCGCGCTTTCACGCGTTGCAGGGCACGTTCTGGCACACGTTCTGGCACGCGTTCTAGCACGCGTTCTAGCACGCGTTCTAGCACGCGTTCTAGCACGCATTCTAGCACGCATTCTAGCACGCATTCTAGCACGCGTTCTAACACGTCTAGATCCTGGGCCGAAGCAAGCAAGACGAAAAAAAAAAAGACAGGGGAAGGCCTGCTCATAGCTACAGCGGGTGTTAATTTAGAGCCCTGATAACATTATAGCTAAAATATCAGAATGTAAAAAATGTAAACTAAGAATCTAGGTTATAATAGTTTGGGGATTTTTCATTATAGTTTTATTTTAGTTAGTTTTGACTTGTTTTCCTCTAATTCAGTTTGTTTCAATGTGTTTTGAACAGGTTTCCTAGTTTTTTATTAGTTATCTTTTTTCTGAATTTTTAGTTTTAGTTTCTGACACTCTGGAAACCTGTCTGTGAGGTTGTGGTAACATGTGCGGCAATCTAAAACTACCAATACACCAGCTGCGCCGCACTTAGACCTGCCTTCAGGTGACGAGCTTGGCGCACTGTCTAAAGTCAACAAAACTGTTACTACGCCATAGCTGGATCAGTGGTCACCTCCCACGAGTGTGCCGCCCCATCCATCTTGGCGCGCCGGGGTCCACCACACTCCCAAACTGCTCTGCACCAGCCCAAAACTAGCCTTGCTAAGGCTGTGCCAGCTAGCGCATGCTGCGCTGCACCCGGAAACTAGAGCTCCATGTCTTTAGATGCTCTTCTCAGAAAGGAAAACTCCACAAACCCAGTTGGAAAAGAGAAACCTGAGGGAGAACCACAGTGAAGGAGAGATCTAATGCCATGGACGGACAGACTGCAGATGTAACCAGGACTGACGGACATCCATCCAACATCAAAATATAGGTGATGAAAGCATATGTGTCAGTGGGATACCTGCAGTAAGTTACATAAATGAACCAGATGAACTTTTTAATCGAAGCTTCCAAAGGCTCGTCCATCTGTCGTATATAAATAATTGTTCATGAATCTTCTTTCCCAAAACCATCAATCAGAATGACTTTCAAATTGTTGTGGAATATCTTTGGGGTATCATCTATAAAATGTTTTCAAAGAATTGGGACATTGTTGGAGCAAACTTCAATGTGCTATAACTGCAAAATGAAAAATGGTTTAAGATGTTAATATAATTATGGTTGGCTTTTATTTGATGTGATGAACTTTGACTTTGAATGACCCAGAAAGGTTAAATCCAAGGTCATCTGCATAATTCACAGTAAATGGAGCAGTTTCAGACCATTTGCTCAGAAGTGAATACACTGAGAAAACCTGATGGCTGGTCAGGCTAAAATGGCCAAGAAGAGGTGGAGAACTCATGACGTTGATGTAGACGTTAAGGTGGGTCATCAATTGTCTATTGACAGCATCATCAAAACCTGTGCTTGTGTCTGTTTCAGTGTGATGAGTGTTGGCTGCAGAACAAAAGCATTGGTGGAAGTTTTTAAAGACAACTTTATTCATTTGTGCGACGTGCTTTGGTTTAGTGAGTGTTAACAGAAAGTGATTCCAGACAGCGATCACACAGCATGTTTACTTAGAGAAATTAGACTAATTGACATTGCTGCCAGCTGACATTGAAGTTTTAAAAGCAATACACACACACACACACACATATATATATATGTATAAACCACGGGTAGCCTGACTATTGAGCAACCTGGACACTCCTTAAGGAAGTGACAAAATACGACAGGTAGGTAGGCAGATAGATAGATAGATAGATAGATAGATAGATAGATAGATAGATAGATAGATAGATAGATAGATAGATAGATAGATAGATAGATAGATAGATAGATAGATAGATAGATAGATAGATAGATAGATAGATAGATAGATAGATAGATAGATAGTCAGTCAGTCATCCATATTGTCGCTCAGTGTTGGTGTCCTCCTCCGATTACGTCTACTTCAAATCTGCTGCATTTGTTTACTATTTGTTCTTTATCCATGACACCAACCTGCAGAATGCCAACGCGTTAGGGAGAGTTGCGCCACCTGGTGTTTCGAGTTGAATATACCTCACCTAAGAATTGAATTTTCTAGCTATGTATGTACACTCAGATTTCTGGAAAACTCCAGTTAAATCCTTAGCTTGGCTTAGATGTGCATGTCCACATACTGACAGTATCACAGTCTTTTACACAGACACCTCTGCTCTGGGACCTTTCTCAACTCATGCCCAAGCCACTTATCTTTGGGCCAAGGAATCCTCTGACTTCTCTCTATCCCTGTCATCAGTCAAATCATCAATAATACTAATACATACAAGTGCCGATGTCCAGAGAAGAGTCTTTGGATGATGGAATTCTGCCACGTTGACTCTAGGCAGTGGGTCCTTTGGCAGGTGCAGTGTTCATGGAGGCACTTGCAGGGTCAGGTTCAAACTGACTTCATCATTGATCCTGGAGTTACATAGACCACCACCACCAACACTGCAAAAATATGAATCTCATCAAGTTTATTTTTCTGATTCCTACACAAAATAGCTTGACATGCTTAAAATATGATAGAAAAACCTAGAAGGTAAGTTTTTAATTATATATTTTAATGTATTTTTAGACAATAGAAGAATTGAGATAAATATAAGCCTTTATTAATTATGGGTGGGACTACTTTCAACTACTTCACACTCCTTTTTGAACAAATGTCTCATAGTCTGTTGTTCTCTTTTTTTTTGTTCAAAATACATTTTATGAATAAGAAAAGGGGAAAAAAATCTTATTTCATGAAATCTTACCAAGGCAATTTTCACTTAGCCTAGCCGCATTATCCCTATTCATTACATGTATAGGTCTAGGGACACTTCATAGGCAGGGGAGGTGGGGCTAAAAGGTTGTCTTTCAAATCCTCTATATGCAATAGGACGGTACTACAACCAATCAGCATAATCTTTAGGATGACGTAGTTAGACAGCGGAACATTCACGGAGGAGTCCAGAGAACATTACAAATGACTAAACAAAATTGGGATTATGGAGTTTAATGATTGTTGTTGCTT
Source organism: Siphamia tubifer (assembly GCA_020466265.1). Lineage (NCBI taxonomy): Eukaryota > Metazoa > Chordata > Actinopteri > Kurtiformes > Apogonidae > Siphamia > Siphamia tubifer. The sequence continues at coordinate 38,266,313 of CM035796.1, forward strand.
CTTTACAGAAGCAACAGCAGTGTAAGAATTTAAAGATTGTTTAAAGAAGTTGTCTGGCATTCTTCGCTTATCTTTGATAACAGGAAATCACCACCCATTGTTGTTCTTCTTCTATGGTTGCTTACGATTGTCTCCGAATTGCTGCAGCATCACTTTGTTACACCCGCCCTCTGACTCTATACTTCATCGTGATTCGTCGGCCAGTTTCAGGGAAATCCATCCAAAAGTTGAATCGAGCGTAACTAGACTACTACTGCAGCACATTAAATGTGCTGTTGCTAGGCTAATTTTCACTTGTTCCATTGGCAGATTTTTACCTTAACCCTGGAAGGGGAGAAGGGTTTGTTAGCAGGTTTACACAAAAACTACAGGACTAATTTCCATGAAATTTTCAGGAAAGAGGTGAGGTGGTCCAGAATAGACCCCATTCATTTTTGGTGAATGTAGGACAAAGGTCAAGGTCAGTTGGTAGAGCGGGTAGTCCAAATACGGAAAAGTTGCCGGTTCACGTCCATGTTAAAGTGTCCTTGGGCAAGACACTGAGCCCTGACTTAGTCTCCCAGTAGGGCTGACAGAACCTTAGAGACCTATTGGTGTGTGTGTGTGTGTGTGTGTGTGTGAGTGAATGGTTGAATGGGAAATTTTGAGCGCCATGGAGAAAGTAAAACATTATTTCTGTTGTATTCATTTTCTGTGTCTGAAAAATCTTTTTTGAAAAATGACTGGCGCTAAAGTGACAGAGATGTAACCGAGAGAATCTAAAGATTTAACCAATAAGTTAGCAAAATTAGTAAAAAAAAGATGTCTTTGGAAAGTTTATTTTCGAAGGGGAAAAGGCCCACTGAAGAGACAGAAGAGCCTACAACTTCCAAGAAAAAAAAAAGCTTTTAACAGACAATACCTGTATGTGTTTTATGTGTGTGTGTGTGTGTGTGTGTGACATATGGATTTATAGCGACAGTTGATTCCCACAGACCAAGCGCCATCTGCACAATTTGTGGCAAAAGATATAAACAATTTCCTTACCCCCTGCATACCCATGTCCTTGGTAAAATTGTCAAATGTTGACCGGTGGACGACAAATGGAAAAGACGTGTCAACATGTCTTTGAATAGTGGGATAAGCTTTAGATTTTTTTGCGGTGCATGTAGTCAGACCTCATAGCTTTATTGCATGAAGCTTTTATGAGGCTGGATTCAGATTCAGACTCAGGTTTATTTGTCAAATGAGCATATACATACAGGACATACAGCACAGATGAAATTTCGTCCTCTCCCTTCCAGTTAGAGGATGGAGTGGTGGACCTGTCCACAAACAGGCTTCAGGTGATTTACAATATATGACTTCCCCTTCCTGACTTTCACCAGGTTTCTTTTGGTGCTTCTGTTGAACATTCAGATTGGCTGGCATCCTCGTCTATGCCTTCAGGGTTTGCTGGATAGAAATGGGCACCAGGATGGACTTAGTTGTTTATTCCTTTTTAAAGGCTGACATGTCAAGTATAAAAAACAGAACGTCCAGGCTGGCAGCATGTCTCTGAGCTCCATCTGCTGTGAATTCACCCACACGTTCATACACCACAAACTTCTTTTCCTGGCCAGCCTCTGGTTTGTTGTACTTAACAGATTTAATTTGTGCTCAGGTTGTTCCATGAAACCATCTTGAAGCTTTTTCAAGGCCTTCATGGATACTGGTTTGTGTCAGGACAACTACAAACAGGGTGCTTGAACAAGTCTTGAACATCATAAAAATTATGGAATTTTTAAATACTGATTTCCAGACCTTGAAGAGTCATGCATTCTGGGTGAAAGTCTCAATAAAATAGGGGGGGGGGGTCTTATAGCAGAATTTTAGCATATGCTGAAATCATTGAGGAATGAGAAATAGAAAAATGTCTTATGAATTATGACTTTGTTCATTCAATACTATAAAGACATTCTATTCTATTCCTGTTGTATTCTAGTTTAGTAAAGTTAATTTTTATTGTCATTGTACAACTACGACCAGTGCATGAAGTGGAAAAAAAGTAGTGCAGGAACCCTGATTTTCTGACATTCAAATTTTAAACTAATTCAAAAAAGTCATTGCAGCACTACTTAAAGTTTCAAAAAATAAAAACAATTATAAATTAGTGCATGTATTGCAATAAAATAAAAGCAAAATGTTTAACACCTATAAGTTTATGAATCACATACACATCACATCACAAGCTCTTCTGGGGTAACACCTGACTGAACAAATGTAGGTAACTGGGTAATGACATATTACTGTGGTTAAAGCTGTTAAATGCAATGTAGGAGGTTGTTGGTGGAAACTAATATTGGACCAATTACTTTCTTTGATCTGGATTGAAACTGAACTCAGTGAATCAATCAGAAATGCAATCTGTTGAGAACTGAGGGAAGAGTAGTGATTTTAGTGACAGACTGGAAAAATAAACAACGTTGAAAACAAATTGTTTACAAAGGCACATTTTGACAAACAAAGTGATGAGTTTTGTGCCCACTGCTTAGATCTATCCAATGAATCAATCAGAATGGAAATCCGTTAGGAAATGAGGGAGAAGTGATTTTAGTGAATTGTGGACGAAGATAGACGGACGGACGACGGATGAAGTGCGATGGCAATAGCTCATCCCTGGATTAACTAATAATGAAAAGCAAAACTTATTGCATTTTAGACATCATTACAAAATCTATTGTTATTTTTTTTTAAAACGTGGACATGGTGAGAAAGGCCCGTTAGAAAAAACATCCATATTAGTTTGTGCAGGTCAGATATTCTGTATTACATCAGAAATTCCATAACTCAACTGTCACCTCCAATTCTTTCAATATATTCATAACACTCATAAATCCAGGACCATATTTAATATCATCCTTAAAGGAAAATATGTATAGTATTTTGTGATTCAGTTGTGGAACTTGAAAAATATGTAACATAGTTTGTCAAGGCTCAGTTGACAATAGTTAAATTTCACTGTCATTTTGAAGTGTTGCACGTCTGCCAAAAAGAGATGTCTTTGCACTTGCTGGTCCTCCATTGTATGACTGTGGGCTGACAGGGTCTGTCCTCGAAGAATAAAGGCATTAATTATTAATGTCACACAAAAATCCTGAATGATATCATCGCTGTCGAAACATGTGTCCATCCTGCAATTTGATAACAGGCCTTCTAAGTCCAAAAATAACACATGCTATAATGTCACATGTAATGGTCTGAATGGATGGTTTTTATATTATAATTTAACCTTTAATTGGTGGCCTGTATAGAAGTCAAAAACAAATACTGACTAGAAGTTTTGACAGCAATGAATACAGATATTTTATTATTTGCTATACTGAAAATATGTTGTAACTTTAAGAAATTCTTGTTGCACCTAACTTTTTTCCAACAGTCCTTGAAACAGAGGAAGGACTTCGTTTTGGAGCTGATGCTGAAAAAAAAAAAGTCATGATAATTGTTACCTGGAAACTTGGAGAAAATATTATGCAAAGGTGCCAAATCTAATTAAAAATAGTGTGATGCAATTACACTGTACAAGTGTTGTGACATTTTTTGCGGTGCAATTCATGAGTGTACATAGTGAATATTAATGTATTAAGCATTTTTATTATATAACGCAACTTGAATGAAACCATTAGAAACAAGTATTCAGAGAATACCTAATCTCACCCCTATTTGGTGCCAATCTCAAGTTTCTATGACAACCCGTTCTTCAATTAGAGCCAACTAGAAAAGCACTCTGAGAGCACAAACCTCCGCCAAGGCACACATCCCCCCTTCAAATGAAGAGAGGAGGTATTAAATTTGAGTCTGTTTATTTGTCTGTCTCTCTGTCAGCAGGATTACGTAAAATTAAATTAGATTTGAATTCAATTTTGGTGGTCATCTGGGAGAGATCCTGGATTCTGGATCACTTTGAAATGTATTCTCAATTTACCACAATGTAAAATTTCAAAGTGATCCAGAATCCAGGATCTCTTCCAGATCACCACCAAAATTTAATCATGTGTTCCTTGTTACACTCCCAACACATCCTGAAAATGTTATCAAAATCCATTCAAAACTTTTTGTGTAATCCACAGACAGACAAACAAATGTTATCAAATTCAATACCTCCTTGGCGGAGGTAATAATGTGACAGTGACCTTTCTGCTAAATGTGACCTTGACCTTTAACCTTTTGCAATGTTGATCATTTCATTATATATATATATATATATATATATATATATATATATATATATATATATATATATATATATATATATGCATCAGTCTGTGTAATAACACGATAATATATCCAGCATTGATTAAGTTATAGCATGATATGTCTCCAGAGATTTCAAAAACTCAGTGACCTTCCGTTCTTGAGTTATAACTAATAATTTGATTTTGACCTTTTAGTTAATTGTGACCTTGACCTTTGACCTTTACCCAAATGGTGTCTGGTGTGCATTAGCTCCAGTATTCATTCAGTTATAGCATGATATGTCTATGCGGACATACACACACACACACACAACATGATTACAATAATCTCTCCATGTTGGGCGAGATTAAGAATGGCTGTGTGAAAATGTGTTTCATAGGTAAAATATGTTTTATATGAATACACTTTCATCTGAAAAAGGAGCTGAAAACACACAAGCCATCTAACTGATAGATAATTAGCGGTTCCCATCAAAGCAATAAATAATGCCATTAAAAAAAAAGAGCCAAATGCTGTAAGTGATAAATTATTTCAGCCCGTAATCATTTATAATAGAATTTTTAAGTGCTTTCAACTTTTGTATTCCTCAGTGTGTGAGTGTGTGTTCAGGATTTTTAAGGGTCTAATATCATAAAAAGGGCAGTGTGACCCCATCAGTAGTGACTCTCTCCCAATTTTGATCTACAGACCAATGAATCAGAAGAGATGTACAGTTCCATCGGTTTTCTCATCAGTACTTTCCTTCAGAACAATGATGTCTTTCCATCTACAAAAATCTCCATCACTATAAACAGCCTTCTGACCTCTACAGCAAAAACATGCACTTTCAGGAGACATACAGCAGACATATGTGACCCACCACCACGAAACCAGGCATAAGTGTCTGGAAATCAAAACTGAGTTATCTGTGTAGATTGGTAGAGTGGAAACTAAGGTTTAAGATGGTGAAAAAATTATGTTTCTATCATAAGTAGAACCAAAGTTATGGTCATTTTAATATCCACAGTTGGACCTATTATGCAATTTGCATATTTTTAGATATTGTCCGTTAAAGTTTTGGATTGTTTTGGGGTAGGAAGTCCTTAGCAACGCATAATAATTCGTATCCGATTGACAAAAAATATTCACAGATGTTAAAGGACACTCTGATGGACATGTCACAGAAGTTCTATATATTGTAATAATAGGACAGAATTGCAACGTATTATAATCATTTGGCTTACGACATTGGACAAGAGCATTCATTATAAGCTTTTACCTCGTACCAAACACTTGGATGTTTACGCACGGAACGGAGATCGGTTTGTTCGGCGAAAAGAGGTGGAAGTCGTCTTTGTCTTTGCTCAGCAATCCTTAAACTTTTGTCACCGCTTAAATAATTGACCCAATAAACACCTTTATTGATTGGATTTCAATGTAATGACCACAGGAACTGAACATAGAGGTGTTACGGCACCGTTTTTTGATATGGTGTAAACAGAAATAAGAAATCACCTTCCAGCCTAAATTTGGCTGTAGCTCTGAACGGCTCAGCGCAACTTATGCCTGGTTTCGTGGTGGCGGGTCACATTTTACAAGGAATAATTGAATTTTTAATGCATACTTATGCCAGCAGGATACCAATAAATGGATTACACATGTTGGCAACATGCTAACTCAATGAAATGTGCTTTTTCTAATGTTATAATCAGAGTTCAGACAAATTACTCAAATGTATTATTGGATAAATTCATTTTTATGGCAAAATGAGGAGTCTGGGGTAGAGAGGGATTCCTGAGCTGAAGGAGAAATATGGGAGGAATTAGGAGGTGAAAAACCAGTCAGAACTGGGAAGCTAACTTTTCCAGGATGAAAATGAGACATTTCAAATATTCATCTGAGAAGTAATGTAAAAGAAGAAATCAATATGGTGACATTTTGCAATTTGTGTAACATTCATTCTTCAAATAAAAAAAAAAAAACAAGCAAAAAAATGGACACATTTAGAATTGTTCTTGCTCTCCATGGTATTCATTGATATGCAAAACATGACATTTCTAAATTGAATATTTTTAAGTTATCATGTTCACATAAAGGATATCAAGTGGCAGTTGGACGAAAAATATAATTCCCCAAAACTCCATTGGGGGATATAATTATTGACAAATGTAATATCTTAAAGGTGGGGTGGGAGATCTGGGGAATAAAATGGTCCAGCAATTAAACAGAAGTGAGATTTTGAAGATATTCACTCCCTCCTCTTCTTCAGCCCACTCCTCGAAACCAGGTCTTGACGATTCACGAATACATGAACGCGCACGCTGTCTCGAGCGGTCACAAAAGTTGACGACCATTCACGAGAACTCACATCGATTAGCCAACAAGCAACACCACAGTGTTTCATTTTCTCACTGACAGGGTGAGTATGATACCCAGAACCAAAAAGTATGTCTAAATATATTATAATCATAACAGTATCATCTTAACTATCAGTAAAAACATGGTCACCTTAGCATTGGTTTTTCTTTTTCAGTTAACTCCAGCGGTGGAAAGCTGTAACAAATTCCACCTTTGTCCTGTTCGGTTCTTCGGTCAGCTGCCTCGTGGCTTTGTTAGTTTTTGTTAGTTTTTACTTTGGTTTTGCTGCCGGTTGTCGTCTTTTCCATCATAGCTGTTTATGTGAACGCGCAGAAGGGGGAGGGAGGGGTGGAGTGGACTGATATTTGATGGACATATCAGCAAATCAATCATTGTAAAGATGATCAGCACAATGAATGGCCAGAGTTTTCTGGTTCCACCCTCTAGACTGGACAAAAAAAAATGTTTTTTTTTTGCAAACATTGTATTTCAGTTGTTTTTATTATATCTGTGGTGATGTAGTGTGGCTAACAGTAGGACTGACAGAAGGTTAGAAACATACTGGTATATGAGTGTGTGTGTGAATGGGTGAATGTGAGGCTAATGTAAAGCGCTCTGAGCAACATGAAGGTGGAAAAGAACTATATAAGTGCATTTACCATTGGTTGCACATATAAATATAGACAACACACGTTTGTGTGCACAAGTATTCATCTTTAGAAATTCTGTTTTAGTATTGCAGGGAGGCTGATGACGACCCTCTGGCTTTAAGACAGACAGTTCGATGAAGCATGGAGGATCAAGGCTGTACCAGAAGCTTAGACACTCCGTTGAAAAATTAATGAACAAACACAGGCATCTACATCACGTAAACACTACAAATAAGATGTCTCTATCAGCAGAGACTAGAATCATAGTGGTTTAATGATCTTGTTTTTTGGGGGATGCTACTGAAAAAAGGCAGTTGTCCTGAATTATGCAGCAAAATGCACAAGCTTGTTATTGTTCTTAATGTTAGTTTGCTGTGAAAACAAACCCTCTAAGTAGAAAAGTATCCATATCAGTGTCTATACATGTGCTTTTCCTACAAACACATAAGGAAAAGAAACACACATTTCTGCATTTTGCACACTGTGCTGGGGGAGGATACAACATACAGTAGGTTTTCCTCAAGGGAAATATTGCTGAGTAAAGTTCTGTGCAAAAGTAATTTGAACTTTGCATTATTTGACTTTGTATATAAAACGATCTTATCTGTAACTGCAAAGCACCACAGAGAAGTGGGGCTTATGGAGGAAGCTTAATTAAGACATTAAAGGATTTAAGCAATAACAGATAAGTGGTAATAAATAGGATGAAAGAAAAGCAATTCCATTTTGCTTTTTTTTATCAACAATATTACTTGCAACAGGTCTGTTGTTAAAGCTGCATAATACTTTTTGTTTCCTGTCAGTGTCAAGTACAGGACGTAGTCGTTTGAGGTTATGGTGACTGTATTTATACTTGATGCATCTTGACAAGAGTAAATTAATTAACTGGTTAAGCCAGCAATCACTAATCCTAATTGACAGCAAACAAGGGTTTATGTTTTTAACCCTTTCACGAGCAACTGATTTTTTTTTTTTTGTATTTGTAATTTTAACACAACAATTAAAGTTACAGTGATGCAACTAACTGAGGCTCAACGTGGTCTCCACGGTCTGAGAGGTCCAATGTGGTCTTCAGGGTATGTGAGGGCCAATGTGGTCTCCAGAGTATGAAGTCAAATGTGGTCTTCAGGGTCTGTGATGTCCAATGTGATCTCCAGGGTATGTGAGGTCCAATGTGGTCTCCAGGGTATGTGAGGGCCAATGTGGTCTCCAGGGTATGTGAGGGCCAATGTGGTCTCCAGAGTATGAAGTCAAATGTGGTCTTCTGGGTCTGTGATGTCCTATGTGGTCTCCAGGGTATGTGAGGGCCAATGTGGTCTCCAGGGTATGTGAGGGCCAATGTGGTCTCCAGAGTATGAAGTCAAATGTGGTCTTCAGGGTCTGTGATGTCCAATGTGATCTCCAGGGTCTATGAGGTTCAATGTGGTCTCCAGGGTTTGTGATGTCTAATGTGGTCTCCAGGGTCTGTGAGGTGAAATGTGGTCTCCAGGGTCTGTGATGTCTAATGTGGTCTTCAGGGTCTATGAAGTTCAAATGTAGCCTCCAGGGTCTGTGATCTAATGTAGTCTACAGGGTCTATGAGGTCCAATGTGGTCTCCAGGGTATGTGAGGTCCAATGTGGTCTCCAGGGTCTGTGAGGTCCAATGTGGTCTCCAGGGTCTGTGAGGTCCAATGATGTTCAAAAGGACCATTTTAGGTATTGACCTAGTGACCTCTGACCTCTTCGGTCAACAATAGGTCAAGATCGATTTGCACAAGACATGCAGAATTGAAAGACCAGAATGTTCATGTTCATTGGAGAGTCTAGAAGATGAAGAGTTCAAAAGTTAAATCCAAAATTAGATTTTGACATTTATTTTGACCTTTGACCTACAGTCTTCAAAATTTTCCTTCAAGGTTCTGATGTCAATGCACATCAACAGTGAGAGCGAAAAGAAGCTATATGTAAAACTCAATTCAGGAATCAAAAGGAAATCCCTGGTTTATACTATCACTGATCAGTGTGAAAACACTTTTTTGGTGAATGTGACCTTTGACCCACACTCACCAAAATTTTATGGCTTCTATTCTGGACCACCTCATACTTCTCCTGAAAAGTTTCTGGATATTGGTTCAAGTAGTTTCTATGTAAAGTTGTAAACAAACACACCAGAAAATTAACCCAAACACTCCCTCTCTCCTCGTTGGGGGGGTGGGGTGGGTAAAAAAAAAAACCTGACAGTACTTCTGGTATTTTACAAGTTTCTTCTAATTTCTTGACTCCAAACACGACTGATGCCTCTAATGATGGAATCCTGATTTTAGAATTCTTTGTATTTCTTGTTTTGTTGTGAAACACTGTCATGTTGAAATCTCACGTGTGAAAAAAGGAACTGACCTGAAATCTGTCAAACCATCATCCATTAACCTCATGTTACCTCATTAACACATTTTAATTTTTACACACCACTAAACTTGTGGTTTGATTAAATGTGTTGGGGCCCATGTACAAATGCATTTTCTCAAATGACTTCATTCAGTGTCCACACAAAAATATGTTATAATTCAATTTAAATTCAGAATTTTTGTTTTTACAAATACAGTGGTACCTCTACTTACGAAATTAATTTGTTCCAGAAGTGTTTTCGTACTGTGAAATTTTCGTTAATAGTGGCATTTTACATGTAAAATGCCTAATTTGTTCCAAGGCCCCCCAATACTACCCCTCAAAACCTTTTAAAATTTATAGAAAATTACCAATTTAGATTTTGGATTTAGATTTTAGCCTGTCCCGGCTAACACCAGCTGTTAGTGTACATCCAAACACCGCCCCCCAGGTTTTACCTGTGGCTACTTTACCATGGCTTCTGTCTGACCTGCATATTGTTAGCACATCCAGGCTAATGTCGGTGTCCGGGACAGAAGAGTTGAGCCACATCTTGGTGAGACTGAGGATGCATCAGTCTGGTGGATCATTTTTGGTGTTTAAATCCAGCTTCAGGTAAACCCAGTTTGTTTTCCAGTGAGTGTACATTGGCGAGCAGAATGGGTTAGCTCTTAGCTTAGCTGTAAATCCACCGTGACAGCCGCACTCCTGCCTCCTCCCGCGCCGCCTCTGATGGTGGGAGACTCCGCTGCTCTGTAGCATCTCCACGTCTACAGCCTTGCATCCAAGTTTTTAACAACTTTTCTTAAAAGATAGTCTGCCGGTCATATACTCTTCTCACACAGTTCAGTGGAACTTTTGATACTAAAAGCGCTGGTCTAGGTGGAGAAATTACTGTTAAAGTGGCTCTGTTACTGGGAGCCACAACAGCTGCTCCATGATGAATGAGGGTCAAAGGGTAATGAAAAGCATCATGGGCAGCTGCCTCATAGCCAATGGGATGTGAAGTACAGTACGTATGTGACGTATTTAAGTACATTATGTAGTTACGTATAGTAACGTACTGTATTTATGTCTCGGAGGTTTGTTGCCTTTCGTAAATAGAATTTTCTTTCGTATTCAGAGCTGAAAAATTGAGGTAAAGGTTTTTCATTACTTGGATTTTTTGTTTGCTGGGGCTTTCATAAGTAGAGGACTAACAACAAAACTGCATAAATTCTTACCTACATTTCTTACCTGGTTACCTGGTTTATCATATTTGTCTGTGGTTCAAGGCTCAAAACAACTGAAACCCAGTGGTAAAACATATTCATACTCTTATTTACTGTAGGTACCAACGCACCAGGAATACATATTTTACTGTTCTCAGTGTGTATAGAGAATTAAATTGAAAATTAAATTGACCCAGAAAAATCTTATTTTGTCTGGAAAAACATAAAAGAAACTTGGTGAGTCATTCTTCACTTGGGGACTTATAATAATTTTGTTTCCAGTGAAACACTTTCAGAAATATGACTGCACCCTGCAGAGGACATATGAAAGGATGACGGGTGGTCTCCTTAGAGATCCATAAACAAAGACACTTAACAAACAAGATCATACACTGAACAGTCATTCTCTGTTTCTATGTTAGGTGGGTTTGACCACTGTCTCAGGGTATTCGTCCAATATTCCGGCACAAATCCATATCATACTTATTCACTTCATTCATGCACACGGCCAATCAAGGGGGAGCTTCCTGGTGATACGGCTTGATGCACCGGAATAATGGACGAGTACTCTTACTCCGTTCAGAAACAATGGCCACATGATGCTTTTTAACTCAGAATTATTTATTCTGAATAAAATAATTTGGAATTAAAGCTATCTTAATGCTATCATGCTTACATGGAAATGTTGATTTTGAATGAAGGTTTCCATAGCCCAGCTGCACTCGAGACCCATAGCGGCAACAAATAAGACCATCTGGGGACGGTCTAGTTATCATCAATGTAACTTGCGGCTAGATATTCCTGTGACTAGCCAACAAATTATGGTGAAGTATAGAGTCAGAGGACGAACGTAACAAAGTGACAATAGAGCTGCAACCATTCTGAAAGAAACAACCGGAAACAACCATAGAAGAACAACAACAACGATAGATGGCTGCTGACTGTCAGCAATTGTTTTTCGACTCCGCTTTCAATGCTACTCTAAAGGACTTGAAGTTGAAGTTCACATTGACAAAGGAACAAAGAACGGCACTGAAGTGTTTTAAGTGTTAAGCTCCATATCCCCAATTTTGTTTAGTCATTCATAACTTTCTCCGGACTCCTCCATGAAATTTGTAGTGCTCTTACTATGTCATTCTAAAGATTACGTTGATTGGTTGTAGTACCGTCCTATTACATTTGAAAGACAACCTTTAAGCCCACCTCCCCTGACTATGAAATGTTTACTAGACCCATATAGTCCATGAACCAGACCACTGATCGCAATCGAAAAATGGGTGTGATAACCTTTACGGAACAGTAGCTTTATCATATGTATCATGCCTTTCTTATTTGAACCAAATGCATGCCACATGCCAATAGTGCCAATTCTTAGATGTTGCACATGTAGCAAATGTGGGGGCTTCTACTGATGATTAATATCTTTGTTACAGTTTTTAAAAAGGCCCTGTAGGCTGTATAATTTATTTACACCACTAATTTGTGTCAATTCCTCTTACTTAATACATGAAATGAATGGGGATAGCGTGGCTGGGCTAAGGTTTCCATGGAAATGGATGTATTCTGCGGTAGTTAATTGGGCGTTATGTCACAATCACTGTCTCCTTTCACCTTTCCCCTCTTTTGTCTCCTGTCACTTTTCCCCTCTTTCCGTTCTCCTGTTTCTTATTTGTTCATCATCACCTCACTATTTAAGTTCTCATCTTTCCTTTGCTGCTTGTCAGGTTATTGCACTTTGAAATTGCCCCTCCTGGACGGCCCCAGATCACCCAGCTGTCCAGATTCTTGCCGACCCTAGTTCCTCTTGGATGTTACTTATAGGCTTGTCTCTTATTTGTACATTATTGTTGTCACTTTTTGTTAGTCCATTTTCTTTTTTATTTTCTATTGCTCATTAAAGAGCTTGTACTGTTCCAGTCCGTCTGCATTTGGGTCCTTCCACAACGCAGACTTAACAGACTTAACTGTACTCTGCGGGTACAGAGGGTTCTGATAGGACAGAACATCCGCTTAATGTCTGGATGTCTACTGGAAGAAAATGATTGCATTCAGTTCCTGTTTTTTTCCTTTCAACTATCGACATGGAGGGACAGATACAATATGTAATTTTTTAAATATGTTTTAGTAATAATTACAAGGCAGCAACTTGATTGATTCAAAATACTAATGGCAGCACCGGGGAATATGTGCATCATCAACGGAAAACACAACGAGACCAGGAGCAATGCAATGATGGGAATAATGTTGAATGTTTATTTGAAAATTAAGTTTAATTCAGAATAGTCATTTTCCCATACCATACCATCTGTCATGTCTGTATGTTCTGCTCTGTCTTTTCTCTCTCTGTGTGTGACCTTTGTCCTGATTTCAATGCAAGCCACCTGAGTTATCACACCTGTGGTTAATCAGGTGGCTCTATATAAGCCTGCTCTTTCTGTCTGCTTGTTGCCAGATCGTTTTTGTGTTGTCAAAACCTTCCAGCGTTACATTCTGTCTGTTTTCTTGTGTTTTTGCCTGTGCTCTATTTTTGACCCGTTCCAGCCTGCCTCCGACTTCGACCTGTTTCCGCCTGACCACGTCTCTGTCTTCGACCTCCGGATCTGAGCCTTATCCTATCCCGACTACGTTCCTGTCTGCTTCCCCGGTACCCGACCTGCCTTTCTCTATTCTGACCTCTCTCTCTGCTTGTCTCCCCTGGATCTCCATTACCGAACCCTGGACCGGACTACGTATTATCTTGTGTCATTTCCCTGTAGACTCAACATCATACACTGTGTGAATAAACCGGTGTTTGACCTTTTACTCCATGTGCTGTCTGCATTTTGGTCCAACTCCGGTTTGTTACACCATCTTTATGTATAAAAGTGCCTTAAAACAGACACAGCTGACACAAAGCACTTGCCCACTACAAGACAACAGAAAGGTATAAAACAGAGAAAGGAGAACAAGGCAATAAAATGAAGCTAAAAGTACAATAAAAATGACTAAAACTACACAGGTAAAAAATTATCATGCAATGAAAGAACTAAAATCACTGAGTTGAAGGCCATTGTCTCCTGCTTCTTTCGGGTCACGGGGGCAGCAGCCTCAGCAAAGTGTGTTTAAGATAAGTTTCAAAATTGAACAGTGTAGGTGCCTGTCTGACATGCAAAGACAGTTTATTACGCAACCTCGGTGCAGCAACAGAAAAGGCTCTCTCCCGTCCTAGCTTACAGTTTGATGTCTTTGTGTCTGACAGTAACTGGTCACATGACCTGAGAGCCTGGGTGGGAGTGTACTGGTGGAGCAGTTCAGAGATGTAAGGTGGGGCGAGACCATTCAAGGATTTAAAAACAAATGTACGAATTTTAAAATGAACTTTAAAATCCACAAATAGCCAGTGGAGCGAGGCCAGAATGAGTTATGTGCTCTTGTTTCCATGCTCCAGGTAAAAGACACACAGCAGCATTTTGAGCTAACCGGAGACATGAGAGCGATGACTGGCTGACTCAAATGTACAGTTCGTTAGAGTAATCCAGCGGAGATGTACATGGATTACGGTTTCAAAGTCCTGTCTAGACAAGAAGACCTTCGCCCCCCAACAGTGTGTGTGAGAGAGAGAGACAGAATCACGCAGAACCTCCTCTCACTTGCTGTGCTGTTATTGGCCAATCAACATTCCACTGTGGGGAATACTAAGTAAAATTACATACTACTACTTTACACGTGAGTATTGCCCACCCTAGAATGTTGATTGACCAAACACAGCGCAATCAAGTGTCCGACAGTGGGAAGGGGTTCTGTGTCTGTCAATGGCAGGAAAATCAAAAGTCAGTTAAGTCACAACTTTCCAGAATGTTTGTTTGTTCAGAGATTGAAATACATATTTAGAATTTAAAATGAGCCAGGGCCAAAGGAAAAGGAGTAGTGTCTGGATCCATTTTAATTGACAGGGGGAAGCGAAGGCAAAATGCTGGGGATCCACTTTAAGACTAAAACACTTTAAAAAAAAGAACCAAAAAAGGTAAAGAGCCAGTTTTTTTAATTGATCTTTGAAAGGAACAAGCCATAAAGATCCACATCCCCCGAAAGAGCCAACAATCCCATCTCTACTGTGTACCAATTTTCATGCTTGTGCATTAATTTGCACAATTGTTCCCCTTACATTCCAGACTAAAAGTGCTTCATCCATTTACACCATATTATTGACCACACTAATATCAACTCAATATCACTGGTGGGCAATGTTGGGCATGTTACTTTGAAAACGTAATTAGTTATAATAACTAGTTACATTCACAAAATGTAACTGAGTTACTCCACTATAAAAGTAACTAGTTACCATTACCACTATTGTGTTACTCACTTCTGCTCCACTCCTTTTTCTTTACTCGTGAGAAAGTTTAAAAATGTTTATGTGTTCTGATAGTTTTGTGTCAGCTTCCCACCAGAAATGATCTTACAATCATTTTCCACCTGTCCCATAACCCAAACATTGTTTTTTCACCTCAACTAGCTCTGAGAACAAGACTGAGAAAGCTGAGAATCAGGGAATGGTCTGAATACTGACCTTTGACCTCATCATATTTAACCCCTCATATCTTGCATGACGTTATGACATATGGAACATCATCGCATTACCTTGCAACTTTTGGTGATTTTTTTGGTAACACTGCTCACACACACACACACACACACACACACACACACACACTTGTGCAAGTCCTGTATCTCTATGTGCGAAGTTGGTTAGGGTTAGCTTTTTTTATTGGGCAGCTTCAGTAACATACAGTAATGGGTGTCAGAAATGGTAATGGTATTATACTGACAGTAAGAGTAATTAATTAGATTACCCATTACTGAAAATAAAAAGTAATGCCGTTTATTTAAACACCGTTATTCCCATCACTGCTAGTGAAATGCCATTTACCATCTTCGTCTATAGAATGATTTGCATAAATATTAAAAGGCCAATAGCTGTTTCATGGGAACTTCAACTTACACTCCTAATTTTCCACAGAACTTTCCCTTTGACACATTAGTCGAGATTTTCTGATGTAACTACTTTCGCACAAAGTCTTAAGTTCGACAACCCCAGTATACCCAAAGGACTGGTTCAAAGTCAGAGATTATCCTTTTAATATGGTGCAGCAAAGAGTAATGCATAAGCAGTCTGCCTTCTGGTACAGTAGCGTACAGTACACTTGTGCGCCCTCATCACCATATCAGCCTTGTCCTCGTCCCTGTCAGCAGCCTCAGGAGAGAGCGTGCTGTCTGCTCTTGTTTTATACATAAGCAGCAGGCTAATCTAATTACTGCGTGATGGAGAGCAGTCAATTTCACAGTCAGCCAGACACTTCTGCTGTCTCAAAATTGGGGCCACCCAAGTTTGATATATGAGGCAATAACCTGTAATGTAATGAAGTCACCTTCAGACCAGGACCCCTGTCATTGAAATAATAATGAATTATAACAAGTATAATAGTATTTGGGTTTGACACACTGCGACTCTTTTGCTGCCTCTATCTTTCTGCTCTACACTCTGTCTTGTTTTTTTTCCCTCTCTCTCTCTTTCCTGGTTTGAATAGATTTTTTTAGTGAATATTGAGGTGACTTTGGAGTTCATGGGCGAGCCTGTCGAGTAGGCAGTTTGACTGTGGGCCTTAATGGGAAACATATGCAGAGGGTGAGCTGTCAGACACCTTACTTACTCATAGTTCAAACTAATTTACTTAAGCAAGGCGTAAGGCCATAAAAATCACATCTTGTTCTTGTCCTAACACAAAAGTCAAATTTTAAGACACAAGTTCAAAAGCAGTACCGTATTTTCCATACTATATGGTGCACTTAAAAGTCTTTACTGTTGTCCAAAAATGACAGTGCGTCTTAGAAACCAGAGCGTCTTATATGTGACTTAATTCTGGTTGTTGCTTTGTGAACTGGAAATAATTTTGTAAAACATACTGTACTTTACTACATTACAGTGTGTGTATAAGGACTGAACTGAAAAAAGTCAGTGTATTCTGTTGTATATTATGTGTTATAATTAAACAATTTTGACAGTTATTTTAAACAGAGGAGGTTGAAGTACTCCCATTATGTACTTTAGTAGAAGTACAGCTACTTGTGTGAAGAAATTCTCTGGTAAAAGTACAATTACTTATTCAACTCCTTTACTGAGGTAAAAGTAAAAACAAAAATACAACTTATCAATTGTAGTAAAGTAAAACTGTATTTATTTATTTTTTTTTACGATGAATGAAATAATATTTGGGCGGCACGGTGGTGCAGTGGTTAGCACTCGTGCCTCACAGCTGGAAGGACAGCTGTGTGGAGTTTGTATGTTGTCTGCGTGGGTGAAGGTGGGGTACACCCTGTATGAGTCTCCAGTTCATCTTAGTGCTGAACATATATAGACAAACAATCACTCTCACATTCACAGCTATGGGAAATTTAGATTAACTAATTAACCTATCAGTGCATGTGTTTGGATGGTGGGAGGAAACTGTAAAGAAGGAGTGTATATTTTCAAAATGTCACTTGTGTTGAAACTCCCACCCCACCTTTAAGCAAGATGTAATACCATAAAAATCACATCTTGTTGTTGACCTAGCACAAATGTCACATATAATGACACAACTTCAAAAGCAGTACCATATTTTCTGGACTACAAGGCGCACTTAAATAGCTTTAATTTTCTCCAAAAATGACAGCACACCTTATAATTACCACCACACCTTATAAGCGTTTTATATGTGGAATAATCCTGGTTGTACTTGGAAGTGATTTTGTGTTGTATACAGAGTGGAGTAAAACATACTACACTTCACTATAATATTAAATTGTGTGTGTTTAGTTTTTTCATGTTGTTTCATAGATAGATGGAGGGATAGATAGATTTTCCCCCTTTTGTTTACTTATTCAATTCAATTCAATTTTATTTATAAAGCCATAAATCACAACAAAGTCACCTCACACAGCTTTACAGAAAACACAATCAACTACAGAAATAGATAAAAGGTCCCAAGCATCCCCTGTCCTTAGACCCTCCTTCTCAGCAACAAAAAAGTCTAAAACCCAGTGTTTTCCAAAACTTTTTAATCTTTGTGTATCATTATTAATGTTTTTATGTATGTTGCTTGATTTGCATTGATTTGTATTTTCTACATGTTAGAAATAAAGATAAAAAAAAAACCTGAAAAAGTCAATAGCCCTGTTTACATGTTTACTTCCTGTTTAATTTAGAATAAAAGTTAATTCCACTTTCAGATAACCATGTAAAGACCTAATTCCACTTGAATTGGCACCTGCTTGTGGGGCTGCTTGTTACTGTAACTGTTCTTTACTGTTGTAACAAATTCATTTCCTGTAAGGGATCAATAAAGTTTCTTCTTCCATTCTCCATTCTTAGTCCGAATTTGATAATTCCTCTGCCATGTAAACAGTTAATTCCACTTTAACATTTTTTTTCTGTCAGTTGAGAAGCTGCTTTGTAATGCCACGGTTCTCAAACTGGGGTCCGCGGACCCCTAGGGGGACGTGGCGCATGTCCAGGGGGTACGCAAAATTATTCACGTTTTTTTTTTTTTTTTTTTTGCTGTTTTATTTTGAAATGCAGAAATTTTACTTTGTAGCGAGCGGGCGGAAGTAACAGCGCTGTTTGACGCCAACTTGACTAAATTGAGACGGAGCGAGTCACAGGCTATTTTTAGAGACCCTGCAGCAAACATGGATCGATTTTTGTGTCCGCCAAGTTCCTCAAGAAGTGATAAAGGAAATGACAATGAAAATGAAAATGACAAAAACAAACGCCCTAACCCTAAAAAGAGAAAGTACATTGATAGTTATATTGAGTTTGACAAGCTCATCCCTCTCATTAAGTCTCTGTCTGTCTGTCTGTCACACACACACACGGTTTTGTGTGTCTTTTGTTCCGTTTATTATTTTAAAATTATTTAAAAAATTTTGTTTCTGAAGTGCTCATTTATATTATAATACCTGAAAATTTCGCTGGTTTGCACAAAAGCACTATTAAAAAAGGTTATCATTGTTTCATAATAATCATTGTTGAAGTGTTTTTTTTATCATTTTCAGTATCGCGAGGATGAGGGGGGACATGGAAAAATTTCACCCCTCCAAGGGGGACCTGGGCCAAAAAAGTTTGAGAACCCCTGTTGTAATGATCACAAAAATAAATGCAAAAATCCCATTAGAGGTAAGATCGGGCCTAAAAAATCCAGCCCAACCCAACCCAGGCCCGCAGGCATTAAAGCCCGACCCAGCCCGAGCCCGTCCAATTAACTTGATTTGCAGGCCCGAGCCCAATCCAATTTCAATTTATCCCATCATATTTTTGGCAGAAAAAAACACAAGATTTTTTAAGATTAAAATCATCTACATATTTTTATTATCATGATAAATGCATTTACACAACGAAATAAACCTGGAACACAGAATAAGAGGCCAGACAATGAGAGTGAAAGAGAGATTTTGATGCTCACTCGCTTAATTATGCGGATGTAGTGTATTGGAATATCAGAAGAAGTTTGATCTCTAGGTGGCACTGTAACTTTAAAGTGTTGTTAATTGTGTTGTTGTTGGGACCACAGAATAAAATACAGAGGTAGACTGACAATTGTCATATCTCTACTCACTGTTTTTTTCTCCCTTCTGCTTCCTGTCACCTTTCACCCTAATTATTTCACCTGGTCCTCACACACCTGTCCTCATCACTTCTCCCTATTTAAGTCCTTTCCTTTGCTTTCTCCTTTGTCAGTTCATCCCATAGACATACGTCTTCTGAAGCCTCGTCTCCTTCTGGACGGTACCCACCGGATCGTGGTCCCCCTTGGGAGTTTGAACTATTTAGTTAAAGGATCAAGTTTTGTTTGTATGACCTATTTGGTCTATTCTCATTTCTGGACATCTTTTGGAGCTCAGAATAAAAGAGCCTTGTTTCCCGAAGTCTGTATTTTGGGTCCTCCTTACTAGAAGCGTAACAGAGTGAACTGACCAACTATGGACCCCACAGACGCGAACCAGTTGGGAACCGCCATTCATAATCAGGCGCTCCGGCTCCGAGCTCAAGAGGAACGGCTCACACAGCTTCAGCAGGCTCTCCAGGAGTCAGCCGATCGCCACGAGCGGATCCTGCTCGCCCTCGGGGAACAGATGAGAGGGTTAACAGAGTCCCTATCAGCTGGCTCTCCATCCGTTGGCACTGAGCCCTCGCTGTCCGCTGCCGACTCCGCCCCGGCGGCCGCCGCCGCTCCGGCCGCCGCTTCTGTCTCCGCCTCGCCTCATCTCTCCCGTCCAGAGAAGTTCTCGGGGGAATCCGGACGCTGTGAGTCTTTTTTTACTCAGTGTAACATTCACTTTGAACTATCTCCTTCTTGTTATCCCTCCGATCGGGCGAAGATCGCTTTCATTATATCCCATCTAACGGGGCGAGCCGAGACTTGGGCCACTGCTGAGTGGGGGAAGGATTCCCCCTGCTGCCGGTCTCTCCCGGCCTTTATTGAGTCCTTCAAGAGGATCTTCCAGCAGGCTTCGCACAGACGGGAGGAGGCCCAGAAACTCACCACTCTTCGCCAGGGCAGCGGCACGGCGGCGGATTACGCCATCACCTTCCGGACGCTGGCGGCAGACAGTGGGTGGAATGACACGGCTCTCCAGGGGATGTTCCTCCAGGGGCTGTCTCCTACCGTGAAGGACCACCTGGCGCCGCTGGACCTCCCGGAGCAGTTTGACGCCCTCATCGCGCTCGTCATCCGGGTGGATCAGCGACTCCGGGACCGGCGGAGAGAGAGAGAGGAGGAGCGGCGGACTGGAGGTTCTGGACCCGTCACCTGTGGTCCTAAAGCAGGGGTTTCCGGCCACGGTCATGGGTCATCTCCACCAGATTCCTCCGGGTTCAGGGAGGAGCCAATGGAGTTGGGAAGGACTAGACTGAACCACGCAGAGAAACGGCGGCGTTTGGTGGGGGGGCTGTGCCTGTATTGCGGGGCTGAGGGTCACCGTGTGAACGTCTGTCCATCCAACCCGATGCGGTCACCTCTGCCAAGGCCTGGTTCGGTGAGTTCCACTCGTACCTGTTTCACCCTCTCACTTTCTTCCCAATCTGACACTATTTCCTCCTCAGTCCTAATTGACTCTGGTGCTGACACCAATCTGATTAGTTTTGAGTTAGTCCGCAAATTACACCTTACTGTTCACCCCCTATCTGCACCACGCTCCAACATAGCCCTGGACGGGAGACCCTTAAGCAACATAACTCATCAGACCTCCCCGGTCAGGCTAACCTTTCCCGATGGTCACTCTGAATTAATCCCTCTTTTCCCTTTTCATTCTCTGGCTCACCCGGTGGTGTTGGGTTTTCCATGGCTTTCTGCACAAAACCCTCACATAGACTGGAGGAGAGCTAGAGTTTTGTCCTGGGCTGACACATGCAACGACAACTGCTTATCCCTCGGGGTGGGGGAGCCCGGGCCCATTAGGTCTAACCTGTCTTGTTTTTCTGCCACTGTCCCTGAGCGCCCTGTTTCCCCAGATCTGATCGGGGTTCCGGCCTGCTACCACCATCTGCAGGAGGTATTCAGCAAGCAGCGGGCATTATCTCTACCACCTCATCGAGCGTATGATTGCGCTATTGAACTGTTACCGGGCACATCTCCTCCTCGAGGAAAGATATATTCCCTCTCAGGTCCAGAAACACATGCAATGACAGAGTACATCAATTCGTCTCTCCAGGCAGGCCTTATCCGACCCTCCTCGTCTCCCACAGGGGCGGGGTTCTTCTTTGTGGAGAAGAAGGATCGCACCCTCCGACCATGCGTTGACTACCGGGGCCTCAATAACATCACCATCCGCAACAGGTACCCACTTCCACTCATCTCCACTGCTTTTGAACAGCTTCAGGGCGCCAGTGTCTTCACCAAGTTGGATCTGCGCAATGCATACCACTTGGTGAGGATACGGGAGGGGGACGAGTGGAAAACGGCTTTTAACACTCCATCTGGTCACTACGAGTACCTGGTCATGCCTTTCGGTCTCACCAATGCACCCGCGGTGTTTCAAAATTTCGTTAATGAAATTCTTGGGGAATTTCTAAATCGGTTCGTGTTCGTCTATTTAGATGACATCCTTATTTTCTCCCCGGATCTGTCTACCCACATCTTGCATGTCCGCACCGTCCTCACCCGTCTCTTAGAGCACCAGTTATTTGTTAAGGCTGAGAAGTGCGTGTTTCACTCCCCGTCTGTCACTTTTCTGGGTTTCGTTGTGTCTGAGGGACGAGTAGCGATGGAGGATGCCAAGGTGAGAGCGGTCCGTGACTGGGCTCCTCCCCAGTCACGCAGGGAGCTTCGCCGCTTCCTGGGTTTTGCCAACTTTTACCGCCGCTTCATCCGGGGGTACAGCTCTGTGGCGGCTCCGTTATTCCAGCTGACATCTGAGAAGACTCGGTTTGGGTGGACCCCTCGGGCCAATGATGCCTTCACCCGACTGAAGACCTTGTTCACCTCGGCTCCGGTTCTCACCTTACCCGACCCTCGCCTCCAGTTCATTGTGGAGGTGGATGCCTCTGAGGTGGGGGTTGGGGCGATTCTGTCCCAGCGGTCTGCTAAGGACAACCGTATTCACCCTTGCGCTTTTTTTTCTCGCCGTCTCACTCCCGCCGAACAAAATTACGACGTAGGGAATAGGGAACTGTTAGCAGTAAAAGAGGCCCTGGAGGAGTGGAGACACTGGTTGGAGGGTGCAGAACAGCCGTTTATGGTGTGGACAGACCACCGTAACCTGGAATATATCCAGGGCGCCAAGCGACTTAATGCCCGGCAGGCTAGATGGGCACTGTTCTTCACCCGGTTTAATTTTAACCTCACTTATCGGCCGGGGTCGAAGAACAGGAAGGCCGATGCTCTGTCCCACCAGTTCACCCCTTCTTCCCCACAGAAGGAACCCGAGAACATCCTGCCCCAGTCTCTGGTGATCGGGGGCCTTGCATGGGAGATAGAGGACCAGGTGCGGTTGGCTAGTCGGGGTCAGGCTGTACCTCCTGCCTGCCCCAAGGGACTCCTTCATGTTCCTCCTACCTTGAGGCCCCAGGTCATTCACTGGGGACACACCTGTCGGCTGGCCTGTCACCCCGGGGCCAGGAGAACCCTAGCGTTCATCCGGCAGAGGTTCTGGTGGGAGGGAATGGAGAAAGAGGTGAGGGAATATGTCTCTTCTTGTCCGGTTTGTGCCCAGGTAAAGCCGTACCATCGGCGTCCCGCTGGTTTGCTGCGGCCCCTGCCTATCCCGACACGTCCCTGGAGTCATATCTCTTTGGATTTCGTGACCGGGTTGCCCCCTTCAGATGGTAAGACGGTGGTGCTCACGGTGGTGGACAGATTTTCTAAGATGGCCCGTTTTATACCTCTGCCGAAGCTTCCCTCAGCAGAAGCGACGGCAGAGGTTCTATTGGACCACGTGTGTAGGGTGCATGGGTTCCCCAGGGATATTGTGTCAGACCGGGGGCCCCAATTTGTTTCTAAATTTTGGGCAGAGTTCTGTCGCCTGATTGGGGCCAAGCCTAGTCTCTCCTCAGGCTATCACCCCCAGTCTAACGGGCAGGCAGAGAGGACCAACCAGGCCTTGGAGACAGGACTGCGCCTTCTCGCCTCTTCTAATCCTTCCACCTGGAGTCGGCAGGTCATCTGGGTGGAGTTTGCGCACAACACCCTGCCCTCGGCGTCCACTGGTTTCTCCCCGTTTCAGTGTGTGTTTGGGTACCAACCTCCACTATTCGGCAAGCAAGAGGGGGAAATCAGAGTTCCGGCCGCCTCGTCGCTGATCAAGCGGTGCAGGAGGGTCTGGGCCCGTGCTAGGCGGTCCCTTCTCAGGGCGTCAGCCACAGCCAAGAGGGCGGCTGATAGGCAGCGCTCAGATCCTCCTCCATACCAGGTGGGGCAGAGGGTTTGGCTCTCCACTCAGGACCTGCCGCTCCGGGTGGAGAACCGTAAGTTGGCTTCCAGATTTATTAGTCCTTTTCCCATTGTGAAAGTCATTAATCCTGTGTCTGTCAGGCTTCGTCTTCCCAGGGCCATGCGAATCCACCCCACCTTCCACGTCAGCCGCATTAAGCCCCACCGAATTCCCCACCCTCTGGTTCCTCGCACAGCACCCCCCCCCGCCGCCCAGGATAGTGGACGGCGGTCCGGTCTACACCGTGCGACGTCTCCTCGCGGCTCATCGCCGGGGCCGGGGCTGGCAGTACCTGGTGGACTGGGAGGGTTATGGACCGGAGGAGCGGTCCTGGATCCCAGCCAGCTACGTGGTCGACCGGTCGCTCATTCCGGCGTTCCATCAGGACCACCCGGAGCTTCCTGGGCCGTCGGGAGCCGGCCGTTGAGGGGGGGGCACTGTCATATCTCTACTCACTGTTTTTTTCTCCCTTCTGCTTCCTGTCACCTTTCACCCTAATTATTTCACCTGGTCCTCACACACCTGTCCTCATCACTTCTCCCTATTTAAGTCCTTTCCTTTGCTTTCTCCTTTGTCAGTTCATCCCATAGACATACGTCTTCTGAAGCCTCGTCTCCTTCTGGACGGTACCCACCGGATCGTGGTCCCCCTTGGGAGTTTGAACTATTTAGTTAAAGGATCAAGTTTTGTTTGTATGACCTATTTGGTCTATTCTCATTTCTGGACATCTTTTGGAGCTCAGAATAAAAGAGCCTTGTTTCCCGAAGTCTGTATTTTGGGTCCTCCTTACTAGAAGCGTAACAACAATACATGGCTTGGTCCACTTCATATATTACAGCGGAGAAAAAAAAAAGTCAGCAAGAGAGAAGCCGGGTCGGGCTCGGGCTAAAGATCATACCTCTAAATCACATGTAGTATCTGACTTTCCATGTTGCTCATTGAAAAGAATGCAAAACAGGAAGTGGAAGCAATCATTTTCTTCCATTGGGCATCCAGACGTTAAGTGGCCGTTCTGTCCAATCAGAACCCTCTGTACCTCCAGCTCTGAAAGACCAATTAACTAGAGTGAAATACACCAGTTTTCTGTGTAAACCTTTATTTGGAATTAACATGTCCATGTAAACATTAAATAAATAACTTTAATTCAAAATAGTTTTATTCTGAATAAATAATTCAGATTTTTTTTAAAACGTAACAAATGTTGTATTTTATGTATTTTGACAGCCCTACTTATAAGCTAAACTACAGTAGAACAGTTTTGGTTTGCAATATACTTACTTTTTAGGAGTTTTAAGGCCACTATC
Organism: Siphamia tubifer; assembly: GCA_020466265.1. NCBI lineage: Eukaryota > Metazoa > Chordata > Actinopteri > Kurtiformes > Apogonidae > Siphamia > Siphamia tubifer. Next base: position 38,291,340 of record CM035796.1, read on the forward strand.
AAGGAAATTTAAGACCTATTTTGCATGTAAAATGATGTTGAACATCCAGAGCATTGCTTTTAAAGTTAGAAAACTTAAAGAGACCCGAGTTGTACTGAGTGAATGTCCCTAAGGCTAGACTTTGATGATATTCCTGATCTAAATCATAGCACATAAAAAGGTGCTTTCTCACTGCGTAAAAATTAAGTCAAAACCCTGCAGTCATGTGAGTGTTGCCATGGTACCCACGTAGTGAATGTGACAGAAAGTGGAGTCAAAGTCTATCAAGCAGAAATACAGGGATGTCACCTCTGCTAACCCACCACTTGTCTGACTGCCAGGGGCATTGTTAGGGTCTCTTGGGGTTCCAAACAAAAAAATCCCTGGGGCCCCTGATGCCACCTGTGCCTGCTACCAAAAACTATTTTTGTACAATTTCTGGGGCATTAGAAATGAAAACTGAAAAAAATAAATGAGTTAACTTCTCAAAGTGAGGTCCAACAGATGTTTTCACAAATTTGCAAGTAATTATACATAATAATAAAAGTTACAAACAACATGCTATGCAGTAATAAATGAGTATACATAACTTATAAAATTTCAATAAAATGAGACATTCAGGTTTAGGATTTGTAACCCCTTTTTTTAAATTTTTTTTTTACATTTCTGACCCTAACCCTAAACATACATACATCTCGTCACATCATCTGAACCCACTTTATCCTCACTAGGGTCACAGGGGTCTGTGGGGGCCTAATTCAGCTGCAATGGGTGAAGGCAGGGTGCACCCTGTATGAGTCTCCAGTTCATCTTAGGGCTGAACATATATCGACAAACAATCACTCTTACATTCACACCTATGGGTAATTTAGGAAGGAGGAAGGAGTCTTCAGATTTTTGCACATTCACACCCTAACGGTGCTGGCACCATGTAAAGGAAAGACACTTCTGATAAAATATTTTGTCGTTTTTAGCTGCAATCATCCTCGTGTAAACGGCCCTGGAGGGTGTGTGATGAAGACTGCAGAATGAGAAGGTCTTTGAGGTATTGGTGGGAGTGGTGGGTGGTGGGGGGAATTGTCTGTGGATCCACATAAACCCTATTAAATGCTCAACACACCCAAAGTTACTGAAGTTACTGCAGAGCAACTTATTTTCTCAACTATACACATTACACCTAAACTTTATCACCATAGATGGACTCAGGAGATACTGAAGTGTATTAGATGTGAGAGGATTAGGTTCCCTCAAGACTCCTACTAACTAATTAGCAACTGCTTATCAGTGAAAAGGTCAGTAAATAACTTAGCGTAAAACTTTGTAAATATATCTTGGAATAAATCAGTGTTTACTGTAGCATGTTGAATCATTTTTTCTGAAGTGAATTAGAAGTGCTTCGAGTGGAAAGAAAACTCTGTCATAATATTTTCATTTGACTGTACTGTTGTCTTGCCGAGAAGGAGGGTCTAAGGACAGGGGATGCCTGGGACTTTTCATGTATTTCTGTAGTTGATTATGTTTTTGTAAAGCCCTCTGAGACGACTTTGTTGTGATTTAGGGCTTTATAAATAAAATTGAATTGAATTGAATTGTTTCTCATTCTCCAATGTCCCACAAATACACAAAGAAACAAAAAATGTGAAGAAAAATGATACAAAACATGCTAAAATTCTCAAAAATGCTTACAATATATATATATATATATATATATATATATATATATATATATATATAATTCAAAATGTTCCTCTCACCCCACCTGGGCGGTGTCTCCTTCAAACTCGGGTTCTCTACCAGAGGCCTGGGAGCCTGAGGGTTCTGCGCAGGATCTTAGCTGTTCCTAGCAATGCGCTCTTTTGTACAGAGATCTCTGTTGTTCTTCCTGGTATCTGCTGGAGCCATTCTCCCAACTTGGGGGTCACTGCCCCTAGTGCTCTGATCACTACTGGTACCACTGTTGCCTTCACACTCCACATTTTCTCTAACTCCTCTTTCAGCCCTTGGTATTTCTCAAGCTTCTCATGTTCTTTCTTTCTGATGTTGCTATCACTGGGGACTGCTACATCTATCACCACCACTGTCTTCTCATGTTTATCCACCACCACTATGTCAGGCTGATTGGCCATCACCATCTTGTCAGTCTGGATCTGGAAGTCCCACAGGATCTTGGCCTGTTTGTTCTCTGTCACCTTTGGGGGGTTCTCCCATCTTGACCCTGGGACCTCCAGTCCATACTCTTTACAGATGTTCCTGTACAGTATGCCCGCTACCTGGTTATGCCTCTCCATGTATGCCTTGCCTGCCAGCATCTTACACCCTGCTGTGATGTGCTGGATTGTTTCAGGTGCTTCTCTACACAGCCTACACCTGGGGTCCTGTCTGATGTGGTAGACCCCGGCCTCTATTGCTCTGGTGTTCAGGGCTTGTTCTTGTGCAGCCATGAGTAGTGCCTCTGTGCTGTCCTTTAGTCCAGCCTTTTCCATCCACTGGTATGTCTTTTCCATATCAGCCACTTCCTCAATTTGCCGATGGTACACGCCATGCAAGGGTTTGTCCTTCCATGATAGCCCCTCTGGTTCCTCGACCTTACTGGGCTTTTGTTGCCTGAGGCATTCACTTAGCAGTTGGTCATTGGGGGCCATTTTCTTGATGTATTCCTGGAGGTTCGCCGTTTCCTCCTGGACAGTAGTTCTGACACTTACTAGTCCTCGGCCCCCTTCCTTTCACTTAGTGTACAGCCTCAGGACACTGGACTTGGGGTGGAACCCTCCATGCATGGTAAGGAGTTTCCTTGTCTTGATATCAGTGGCTTGTATCTCTTCCAGTGGCCAGGATATTATCCCAGCTGGGTATCTGATTACTGGCAGGGCATAGGTGTTAATGGCCTGGTTCTTATTTTTGCCGTTGAGCTGACTTTTCAGGACCTGCCTTACCCTCTGTAGGTATTTGGCTGTGGCTGACTTCCGAGCTGCCTCCTCATGATTACCATTTGTCTGTGGGATCCCTAGGTATTTGTAACTTTCCTGCACATCTGTGATATTCCCTTCAGGTAGGTCAACCCCTTCAGTTGTGATCACCTTTCCTCTTCTAGATATCATCCGCCCACATTTATCTAGTCCGAATGACATCCCAATGTCTTTGCTGTAGATCCGGGTGAGGTGAATTAGGGAATCAATGTCACGCTCATTCTTGGCATACAGCTTGATGTCATCCATGTAGAGGAGGTGGTTGATGGATGTTCCACTTCGGAACTGGTATCCAAAGCCACTCTTTGAGATGATCAGGCTGAGGGGGTTTAGGCCTATGCAGAACAGCAGGGGGGACAGAGCATCTCCTTGGTAAATGCCGCATTTGATGCTCACCTGTGCAATTGGCTTTGAGTTGGCCTCCAAAGTCGTCTTCCACAGCCTCATTGAGTTCTGGATGAAGTCTCTTAGTGTCCTGTTGATGTTATACAGCAGGGGTCTCCAACCTATTCCACAAAGGGCCGGTGTGGCTGCAGGTTTTTGTTGAAACCAAGCAGCAACACACCAGACTTCAATCAATTAATCAACTGATCTCAGTCTGCAGAGAGTCAATTGGTCAAACTGTGAACTCTTGGTTGGTTGGAACAAAAACCTGCAGCCACACCGGCCCTTTGTGGAATAGGTTGGAGACCTCTGTTATACAGTTTTAAGCATTCCAGTATCCATGTATGTGGCATTGAGTCATAGCTGCATCTCCGTCTGGTCTGGGAGCTGCAGGGCCTCAGACTGGAAGTCTCTGCGGCGGGTGGTGAGGATGGCGGAGAAGATCATCGGGGCCCCGCTCCCCACAATTCAGGACATAGCAGAGAGCCGCTGCATATCCAGAGCCCACCGGATCCTCTCTGACCCCACTCATCCCCAGCACAGACTGTTCATTCGCATGGCATCTGGGAGAAGGTTCCGCAGCATCCGCTGCAGAACGGCCAGATTCAGGAACAGTTATTTCCCCCTGGCCACCAGACTGCTAAATGACAAATAACAACCACCCACACACTCATTCGTCTACCTCAAGGACAATGTACTCTCAGTGCACTTATCCATAAAATGGACAAAAAATCTACCTCCTGGTTGTGAAACGACCCCCCCCTATATTTGCACTACTTACTCTGTTTTTTGCACTATTCATTCTGTTTACTCTGTTCCTTAGATGCTTTTTACTTATTTATTTAGTAGGTGTACTCCGGAAGTCAAGCAACGATGTCTCGTTGCCAAAATCCCACTGTTGTGTGTATTCTTGTGCAATGACAATAAAGGAAGTCTAAGTCTAAGTTACTCGTCTTGCAATCTCGGGCAATTGCCCTGTCAACCAGTAGCTGGTGTTTGGCTCCCCTGGTGTTTTGTTTCCTATTCCTTTCTGTGCTCTGCTCATGTATTGCTCTATGTGCCTACTCATCTTAGTCACAATGATGCCTGATAGGAGCTTCCATGTGGTGCTGAAGCAGGTTATAGGCCGGTAGTTAGATGGTATTGTTCCCTTCTGGGGGTCCTTCATTATGAGGACTGTCCGGCCCTGGGTTAGCCACTCTCTGTGGTTTCTTGATATCAGCAGCTGGTTCATCTGTGCTGCTAGGCGTTCATGGAGTGCTGTCAGTTTCTTAAGCCAGTAGGCATGAATCATGTCGGGCCCTGGTGCTGTCCAACTCTTCATTTTGGACACTGGTTTGGATGTCTGCTAGTGTGATGACTACTGGGTCTTGTTCTGGGAGTTGGCTGTACTCTACCTGTAAGTCTGTCAGCCATTGGGCATTGGTGTTATGTGTTGCCTCCTTCTCCCAGATGCACTTCCAGTATTGCTCAGTTTCAGCCCTAGGTGGGTCCGTTGTCACCTTGTCCCCCTGCCATTGAGAGTAGACCTTAGCTGGGTTGATGGAGAACTCTTTAGGCAGGTAGCTAGTGCTGTGAGCCTTGGCTCCAGTGCCTCAGCTGTGGACAGTTTGTTGTATTTCTTGGGCAGTCCTTTCCTCAGATTCACACCTCTGTTTAGTTCTGTGAGAACACTGACTTCTCTCCGTGCTACCATGATCTTTGCCTCTAGCCTTCTCCTCCATGGGGAAACCTTCTGGCTGCTCTGGCCGTTCATCTTGTAGCCAAGCATCTCTAGGACATCAGCTGATTGGCTGATATATATATATATATATATATATATATATATATATATATATATATATATATATATATATATATATATGCATTTAACCTGTTTATTCCACTCCAGTGAGTTGAATAAACATGTTCCATTGATCAACAACCTCCAGCTCTCATTGGAGCGGTTCACAACCAAGTGTGAAGTGACTGGGATGAAGATCAGAACCTCCAAGTCAGAAGCCGTGGTTCTCAGCCAGAAAACGGTAGAGCGCCCTTTCCAGGTTGGGGGGAAGGTCCTGCTTCAGGTGGAGGAGTTTAAATTCCTCGAGATCATTCACTTATGCACGAGTGACAGAAGGATGGAGCGGGAGGTTGACAGGTGGATTGGGGTGGCATCCGCAGTAATGCGGGAGCTAAACCGATCTGTTGTGGTGAAGAAGGAGCTAAGCCAGAAGGTGAAGCTCTCAATTTAATGGTCAATTTATGTTCTGACCCTCACCTATGGTCATGACCGAAAGAGTGAGATCATAGGTACAAGGGCCGGAAATGAGTTTCCTTCACAGGGTGGCCGGACTCAGCCTTAGAGATAGGATGAGAAGTTCGAAAATCTGGAGAAGAGCCCCTGCTGCTGAGGTGGCTCAGGCATCTAGTGAGGATGCCTCCTGGACGCCTACCTGGGTAGTTGTTCCGGTCATGTGACAGCCCTAGAAAAAAGCAACACTTCTTGTATATTGGGCAAAATAAACAGAAAGCCTTGTAACCCTTGATCTATGGAGGACGTGTTTAAATTGTGCAGAAATAAAGAAATAGTCTCTTAAACTTCAGTTAAGTTTAGGAAAGAGTCATCATCAATTGCAGACAATAGCACAAATAATCCAATGTCTCGCAGGATAGATTACTGCAATTTTGAAAAGAAGTAAATGCAATGATGAGATGCATTATTCATTGTTGTATGATAATATAATTGAGAGCTGATCCACAGTTTGTACTGTGTGTGAACTATGGTAAGCGTATTTTCATGATTATCTAAACAATTTGTTTGTGATGACTGAAAAACAATCTCATTAAAATGTTTTTTATTAGATGAACAAGAAAGGTCAGGAAAGTCTGCAACTGCATTGTGTTAAGTGGATATTAGTAAAATCCAAACATTATTCACCAATAGGCCTGTGGTTTCTGTAACACATCTACTGATACAAACATACTACTATTCATGAGTGTATTAATATTTATTACAACTTAATTGTCACCCTTATGAAACAACAATATATGGCAGAATATTGATAAATATAATGCAGTATATTTAAAAAAAACATATTCCCATGTATAGGAAAAGTAGTGCATATATTATCCAATACACTGTGATATATGAGTTGATCACATATTAAATTAAAACATATATTGCATTGAAGACAAAAGTTGCCCTACATTTTTACATTTACCTATTTCTTTCCACATATTTTGTGAAGTGTATTACTAAATATATAATATCATATATTATTAATACACTTCACAAAGTGTGTGTGTGTGTGTGCATCCATATATTATTACAGGAAGTGTATTACTGAATACATATGAACATATACAGTGGTACGTCTACTTATGAAAGACCCAGCTGACAAATACCTCAATTTTTCATCTCTGAATACAAAAGAAAATTAAATTTACAAAATGAAAACGAAACCCCCCGAGACATGAATATGTACATTACTGTACGTAACTATGTAATGTATGTAAATATGTCATTTATGTACTGTACGTAGCATCCTATTGGCTATGAGGGAGCTACCTATATGATGCTTTTCATGACCCTTTGACCCGCATTCATCACAGAGTTACTGTTGTTTGGTGAGTTTTTCCCAGTGTGCTCATTTAAACTTTATTACAGTACGTATTCGTTATTCATCATTAGCACAAAGAAAGTGATTCTTGCAAATGAAAAGAAGAAGCGGGCTGCGTTATCAATAGAAGTGCAACAGGAGATGATTAAAAAAATAAATAAAAATGAAAGTGGCACACGGTCAGTGCTGGGAATAACAGCGTTAGAGTATAATGGTGTTACTAACACAGCCACATTTCGAGTAACGGAGTAATTACTTAATGACTTTATCTGTATTGTCATATATGTCTCAATATATGGAAAACAGCATTTCCTTATGTATTTTAAACTATACGCTATTGGGATATATTGACACAGTATATTTGTCTGTATATTATATATATATAATTAGTATATATATATATATATATATTGTCTGTATATATACATATATTTTTTAGGTTCAATTTCAGGCAGTAATATATTGATAGTCAGTATATGGAGAAATATATTTAATCTATCTATCTATCTATCTATCTATCTATCTATCTATCTATCTATCTATCTATCTATCTATCTATCTATCTATCTATCTATCTATCTATCTATCTATCTACCTACCTACCTACCTACCTACCTACCTACCTACCTACCTACCTACCTACCTACCTACCTACCTACCTACCTACCTACCTACCTACCTACCTACCTACCTACCTACCTACCTACCTTTACAGTACAACATCACAACAAATGTCAACAATGTCAACAGCCAATGAGAGATGGAAAAAGAGTTAAACAATTAAACAGTGCAATCGTAACAGTCCAATTAAACAGAGTAACCCCAGAGGTTAATAAAGTTTGTCTGAGCTTACGCTCTAATTTTGACTAAATAAAGGGACAGTAAATAACTCAACTCCAGTTTTTGCATTTCCTCCAAAATTCTTTCAACCATCTGGTGTCTATTAAAATAATAATTTCTCAACCAATCCTTTTGGGTCACAACTCATTACAGAAATTTTTGGGTTTATTTTTTTTCCCCAAACATTCCAAAAATATTTTTAAATTAATAATAATAAAAAAAACTCATAATAATAATTGCTTTTGATGGTTTATTTTATTTGCACAAATGCGTTTCTGTTTTCATGCCAAACATTTGAATGAATGACAAACTAGGACATGGGTCTGTAACCCTGATCCTTCAGAGACACTTGCAGTTTTACTCGTTAAAATGTACTTCATTCATTTAGATATTTTTTAATAGCATGTTCTTCACAACAGACAGCATGTCTTTTGTTATTTTGGAAAACTGTCAAACATTTGTCCCCTGCAGAGAACAAAAATGCATCACTGATTTCAGGAGGAGATAGTTTAGTTTAGTTTAAGTTTATGTCAATTGTGTCACACAGTACAAAAAACAAACAAGGAAGAAAACAGAAATACATAAATAAACTAGAAAAGCACTCTGTGAGCACAAACCTCCACCAAGGTAGACCCCCCCCCTGAAAGACTAATTTTTCCAGTGTACAGACAGACAGACAGATAGATAGATAGATACACCAAAGTGTCATTCTGTCGTTTATATCTGACAAATAAAAGCCCTCAAGTGAAATCAGATCTTGTTATCTATAGTTTGAAAGAATTCCAGTAATAGAACACTTGAATAAGCTTAGTAAAGGTTAGTTTGAGCTTGTGATTTCAGACCAAGAAAAACTTAAGGTGAAACATTAAACCCCTCAGAGCTGCCATCTACACGCCCTTGCATTCCTGAAAAGTCCTAATTCATATGCTAATATACCAAGGCTGTGGATTTGCTTTTTCTGAGGAGGTGCAAGGTTTTCATGTGGCAGACGTGATGTCCTTATTATTTCCCACAATGCCTCAGTGCAAGGTCACCTCTTTATTCAATTCAGACACGGTGATCTGCAGCTCTGTGGGTTTCCAGATCCCCTACAGCACACAGACGGATGAAACTGATGTTCAGGAGCCGGCTGTATGTGTCTGGTCATGTATGTGTGTGACTCACTGTGATCTGCTCTGGCTATTAATGAAGTTTGTCATTCATTTAGCCATGTGGAATCATGCTCATGATGTCTATTTTTAGAACTGTGTTGAAACCTGGCAGGTAAATGCACATTAACACTATAACGCCAAAATCCTATTTGATAGATGACTTTTAAAGCTGGTGGTGCAGTGGTTAGCACTCATCCTTCACAGCAAGAAGGACCCTGGTTCAAATCCCACACCAGACCTTTCTGTGTGGAGGTTACATGTTCTCCACATATGCGTGGGTTTTCTCCAGTTTCCTCCCACCATCCAAACACATGCACTGATAGGGTAATTAGTTAATCTAAATTGCCCATAGGTGTGAATGTGAGAGTGATTGTTTGTCTATATATGGACCCTGCCTTCACCCATTGTACCTGGATCAGTCTCCCACAGACCCGCGTGACCCTAGTGAAGGATAAAAAGCAGATTCAGATGACGAGACCAGACATTTGAAGCCCTCGATATTAAAGGTGCGAAAGTCATTTCCCTTCAGGTGCCATATTAAGAGCCAAGGCTGTTGTGTCTTGTTTTTGTCTTATTACCTCCACTGAGGTTATGTTTTTTCCAGAGTTTTGTTGTCTGTCAGTTAGTTAGTTAGTTAGCAAGATAACTCAAAAAGTTATGGATGGATCTTGATGAAATTTACTGGGTTGGTTGGTAATAGGGAGATCTGGATATGATTTGATTTCAGTGGAGAGGGGTGTCAAGATAACTCAAAAAGTTATGGACACATTTTTATGAAATCCAGAAGAGGTATATATATATATATATATATATATATATATATATATATATATATATATATATATATTAGAGAAAATGTGGAGTGTGAAGGCAATTAGAGAAAATGTGAAGTGTGAAGGCAACAGTGGTACCAGTTGTGATCGGAGCACTAGGGGCAGTGACCCCCAAGCTGGGAGAATGGCTCCAGCAGATACCAGGAACAACATCAGAGATCTCTGTACAAAAGAGCGCATTGCTAGGAACCCTCAGGCTCCCAGGCCTCTGGTAGAGGACCCGAGTTTGAAGGAGACACCGCCCGGGTGGGGCGAGAGGAACATTTCTATTTATATATATATATATATATATATATATATATATATATATATATATATATATATGTATACATACAGTGGCTACATTTCCATGTTTTTTTTTTTTAAATTCTTATCTTGTCTCGTCTTCTGAACCCTCTTTATCCTCACTAGGGTCACTGGGGTCACTGGGGGCCTAATCCAGCTACAATGGGTGAAGGCGGGGTACACCCTGTATGAGTCTCCAGTTCATCTCAGGGCTGAACATATATAGACAAACAATCACTCTCACATTCACACCTATGGGCAAATTCTTTAATTCTGAATTATTTATTCTGAATAAAATAGTTTGGAATTAAAACAGTTTCCTTCATCTTTACATGGAAATGTTAATTCCGTATCAAGGTTTCCATGGAAAAGGGTGTATTCTGGTGTTAAATGAACATCACAGTCATGCATGTTTTCTTTCAAATTTCATTATTTGTTAATATTTGAAAATTCTTATAAAATAAAAACATACCTGTTAAATACAGGCTTCTTCAGATGTTTTAAGAAAATGGGGAAACTTGTTAGACATGAGAAAAACTGAGATCTGTTTTGGATTCTGCACCAAAAACTAGTTAAAAACAGCTGTCAGGCCAAACTCAATTAAAAAAACACATTTTTCTTATTTCTCTTTTATACTTGTACTCTTGTGGTTATTTCTTTGTTTGTTTTTACTTGTAACTTTTTTAAGTGTATATTTGTTGCTGTCGATATGGAATTTCCCCATGGTGAGATAAAATAAAGTCTATAAAAGTTTATGTTGTGTTTTTTCTGTGTCCTCCTGTCTTAAATGTATTGTCTAATGTCCTTGCCCTATTTGTGATGGAGTCTGCATGTGTATGGCTGTGAAAACAAGTTTCCCTTTGGGGACAAATAAAGTCTAAAGTTATCTGATCTTATCTTATATTGTCTTATCTTACATGGATAATTCACCAGAGGAAGGATTTTTTTTAATATATATTATTAGAGAACAGACAAGTACAGAATTGTAAGAAAGAAGAAAGATACAATAACTACATGCCAGGGGTTATATAGTACAGATAAATACAGCAGAAATACACATTAACAACACAATATTACATTGTGTACACACTTTTAATTGCTTTTTTGTTCAGTGAGGCAGAAATTATTTTTACATAAATCTTCAGTTCCTTAAGAAAATAAATAAAATAAGGCTTAATTCTCATTACCTTGCACTTACGAATGTGGAATTTGGTAAAAATTAGTTAAGAAAATATTCCTTCTCCAGCTCCTTGATTTAAATAATAAAACATCCTGCAAATGTAACTGAAAAGTATCACAAATATGGTGGATTATAAAATAACAGATCTTCGGGGGGGGTCATTCACCAGAGGTCTTTCCAGTAATACTACAGGACTGTCATTCATGAGGAAGAACTTTGGCAAATTTGAGAAGGAAATACCTATTGTTTTTTTTTACTTTTTTTGTTAGACTTGTTTGTGATATACAGTATTATGTTTTTTGTTTGTTCAAAAATAATATTTGACCATTGAAACCCAATGTATCAAATATTATACAAAATTAAATCTCATACATGGAAATTGATATTCAAAAACATATTTTTCTTGTTCAGAAGGACCAACAAGTGTTGCCAGGCTCAAGTTTAATTTTTAAAATTTCTGTCAATGAGGGTTAACCGTGAAACGCCTGAACCATGATGGGACTATGTCATTTATAAATGACACTTAATAAACAGCTTTAGACAAAGCAGTCAGAGACAGCAGACTTTTTCATTCACACGTGACGTGATCGAGCCATAGGTGTTGAACCATCTGATGACCGAAGCTGAGACGATGTCAATGCAAAAAACTGCGAGATTCTATCTTGACTAAATCCTGATGTGTGAGCATAGAAAAATTATTTTAGGCCTCAATACACTTAAACTCTATTTGATTCAGTCCTGAGTGGTAGATTCAAACAAAACAAATCAAACAAAAACCTCAGACTACTTTTAAGACTATATTTAAAAGCAGTTTTACAAAGTTGATGATTGGTTAAGGGTCTTCTCTCACCTTAAAGGGATAGTTCACTATTTTTCACATGAATGTTTATGGCATCACCATCTTTCCTCTGGTGCACCCACAGTGACTTACCCCCGAGAGTGTCCTGTGAGTCGAGTTCTGGTCCGGTTTTGGTCAAAGCGAAAGTAGTCCCAGCAGGTTTCCTGGGGTCAACAAAATGTTTCTTCTCAAAACAGTATGCATTCAGATGAGCAAAACAAAACCATCGCAGAACAAAAACTCACACCTCGTAATTGCTTGGAGCTACTTTCTCTCACTTGCGATCAATGTGCGCTGTCATTGCTAACAGCTGTGCACCTTAGCAAACTACTTTCATCAGTTGTTTGGCAGTGTTTGTGGCTGCTACGTGCGGGCACACAGCTGTTAGGAGTGACAACGCGCATTGATCGCTATTGAAAGAAAATAGCTCCAAGCAATTAGGAGGTGTGAGTTTTTGCGACGGTTTTGTTATGCAAATAAATCACTCATTCGAACACATACTGTTTTGAAAAGAAACATATTGTATTTTGGTGGCCCCAGGAAATCTGCCACGACTACTTTCCGTTTGACCAAAACCGGTGTTCTGTCAAAATGGACATCCCATCTCATTGGGCTCCCAAGCTCTTCTGAGCATCCACATGACTGCCAAGCATTTTCACAGAGAAAAAACCCATCAATTCAGGCACCCCCAGCCAGATGTGCAATTGAATTGGATGCTGGATGTAAGTGATACTTTGAAAGTATATTCATTTTATTGTGCCTTTGACCACATGCGTACAATAGATTGAATATTGACATTAGTAAGTTTTAAGTAAGTTTTGTATGTTTTGAACGTTATACACATAAGTTCCCTGGGTGTTATTGTTTGTTAGTTCAACAGACGCAGACAATAGCCCACACTTTGAGTAACTAAATCTAAATACAATATTAGAAAAATAAAATACTAAAAAGGTCTACCTATAGTGGGAGCGTTATACAGTAATTTTTCCAAATGCATAGTAAGATATTTAGAGATTTTAGATATTAGAGATTATTGTTAATTTTGGCTTCCAGTAGCTCATTTTGACGGGGATGCCCATTTTGACAGAACACTGGACCAGAAGTGGGCTCACAGGATATTGCTGGGAGTAAGTCACTGTGGGTGCATCACAGAAAAGATGTGGATTCTTTACAAATTCATGTGAAAATGTCATGACCTCCGCTCCAGTGACCTTTCCCCCAATCTCCACACTCACCTGGTCCTGCACTGCACAGCTGCAAGCCGTTCCTAATCTGTGGCTATATAAGCAGTAAGGCTTGTAGCTGCCAGTGCAGGACCATTCAGATATGTCACCTCCATAACCCGGACTATTGCTTCCATCTCCCCAATCACCATAACCCGGACACTCATCATCACCACGGACTCTGGCCGTCCACTCCCAGGTTGTGTTTGTCTTGTCTTTATGTTGTAGTTTTGTTATTAAATTATTTTGCCCTTCAGTACTGTGCAATGGAGTCCTCCTTTCACCTCACCCCGATCCGTGACAGAATGGTCCTGACACCATCTGGACTCCGCCAGTGCTGAAGGGACCCTTTTTGTTTTTAGTTTTCCCCGTTTTGTTCTGTCTAAAGTCTGTCCAGACTTGCGTTCTGTCCCTGTCTGTGTATTTCCCAGTTAGTTATGTTTCCCTGCCCCAACATTCAGTTTATCTGCCCAGCGTCCTGTATATCCTTCCTAGCGTCCTGTATATCCTTCCTAGCGTCCTATATATCCTTCCTAGCGTTGTGTGTCGCTTTCTAGCGTTGTGTGTCGCTTCCTAGCGTTGTGTGTCGCTTTCTAGCGTTGTGTGTCGCTTTCTAGCTTTGTGTGTCGCTTTCTAGCGTTGTGTGTCGCTTTCTAGCGTTGTGTGTCGCTTTCTAGCGTTGTGTGTCGCTTTCTAGCGTTGTGTGTCGCTTTCTAGCGTTGTGTGTCGCTTTCTAGCGTTGTGTGTCGCTTTCTAGCGTTGTGTGTCGCTTTCTAGCGTTGTGTGTCGCTTTCTAGCGTTGTGTGTCGCTTTCTAGCGTTGTGTGTCTGGCTTAAGCGTTCTGTGTCTCTGGCTTAAGCGGTCTGTGTCTCTGGCTTAAGCGGTCTGTGTATCTGGCTTAAGCGGTCTGTGTATCTGGCTTAAGCGGTCTGTGTTTCGGGCTTAAGCGGTTTGTGTTTCTGGCTTAAGCGGTCTGTGTCTCTGTCCCGTTCTGTGTTTTCCTGCCCAGTGTTCTGTGTGTCTGCCTAGCGTTCTGTGTTTCTGGATTAGCGTTCTGTGTTTCTGGATTAGCGTTCTGTGTTTCTGGATTAGCGTTCTGTGTATTTCCGAGCTAGTTGTGTCCCTGCCCGTGCGTTCTGTGTTTTTGGCTAGCGTTCCGTGTTTTTGGCTAGCGTTCCGTGTTTTTGGCTAGCGTTCCGTGTTTTTGGCTAGCGTTCCGTGTTTTTGGCTAGCGTTCCGTGTTTTTGGCTAGCGTTCCGTGTTTTTGGCTAGCGTTCCGTGTTTTTGGCTAGCGTTCCGTGTTTTTGGCTAGCGTTCCGAGTTTTTGGCTAGCGTTCCGAGTTTTTGGCTAGCGTTCCGAGTTTCTGGCTAGCGTTCCGAGTTTCTGGCTAGCGTTCCGAGTTTCTGGCTAGCGTTCCGAGTTTCTGGCTAGCGTTCCGAGTTTCTGGCTAGCGTTCCGAGTTTCTGGCTAGCGTTCCGAGTTTCTGGCTAGCGTTCCGAGTTTCTGGCTAGCGTTCCGAGTTTCTGGCTAGCGTTCCGAGTTTCTGGCTAGCGTTCCGAGTTTCTGGCTAGCGTTCCGAGTTTCTGGCTATTTGTCTTTTCGTCGGTCTTGGTCTGTCGTTGGTCTTTTCTGTCTGTTCCTGTCCCTGACTCTTGCTCGTTGCTCGCTTCTGTCCCCTGTCCCTACCTGTTGCCCGTGGTTGGCTTCTGTCCTCTGTCCCTGCCTGTTGCCCGTGGTTGGCTTCTGTTGCCCGTTGCTGGCTTCTGTCCCCTGTCCCTGCCTGTTGCCCGTTGCTGGCTTCTGTCCCCAGTCCCTGCCTGTTGCCCGTCGCTGGCTTCTGTCCCCTGTCCTTGCTTGTTGTTCGTTTCTGCCTGCCTGTTTCCTGTCCCTGCCTGTTGCCCGTTTCTTCGTTTTGTCTTGTTCCTGTCTCAGCCAGAGTCCGTGGTGACCCCACCAATCAGTCTCCTTGGTCCTCAGTCAGACCAGTTCAGTTGCTCCTGCTACCAACCCAGACCTCTCAGGCCACTCAGTCCTGAGGGTCTTCCGCCCGGAAGGGTTCAACGCCGCCCTACTCAGGGGGTTTCCACACCGCCCTGCCCAGAGGGATGCCACACCGCTCTGCCCAGAGGGTACTCCGCCAGGGGGTTTCCACACCGCCCTGCCCAGAAGGGATTCCACACCGCTCTGCCCAGAGGGTACTCCGCCCAGGGGGTTTCCACACCGCCCTGCCCAGAAGGATGCCACACCGCTCTGCCCAGAGGGTACTCCGCCAGGGGGTTTCCACACCGCCCTGCCCAGAAGGGATTCCACACCGCTCTGCCCAGAGGGTACTCCGCCCAGGGGGTTTCCACACCGCCCTGCCCAGAAGGATGCCACACCGCTCTGCCCAGAGGGTACTCCGCCAGGGGGTTTCCACACCGCCCTGCCCAGAAGGGATTCCACACCGCTCTGCCCAGAGGGTACTCCGCCCAGGGGGTTTCCACACCGCCCTGCCCAGAAGGATGCCACACCGCTCTGCCCAGAGGGTACTCCGCCAGGGCGTTTCCACACCGCCCTGCTCAGAAGGGATTCCACACCGCTCCGCCCAGAGGGTACTCCGCCCAGGGGGTTTCCACACCGCCCTGCCCAGAAGGATGCCACACCGCTCTGCCCAGAGGGTACTCCGACCAGGAGGTTACCATGCCGCCCTGCTCGGAGAAATACTACTTAAAAATGTTTTTATTTTTGAGCTCTGGACAATGGGGGGGGGGGGTTTGTGTTTTTTTTGTTTTGTTTTGTTTTTTAGGGGCTTCAGGAGCCGCCCCTTAGGGGGGGGGTACTGTCATGACCTCCGCTCCAGTGACCTTTCCCCCAATCTCCACACTCACCTGGTCCTGCACTGCACAGCTGCAAGCCGTTCCTAATCTGTGGCTATATAAGCAGTAAGGCTTGTAGCTGCCAGTGCAGGACCATTCAGATATGTCACCTCCATAACCCGGACTATTGCTTCCATCTCCCCAATCACCATAACCCGGACACTCATCATCACCACGGACTCTGGCCGTCCACTCCCAGGTTGTGTTTGTCTTGTCTTTATGTTGTAGTTTTGTTATTAAATTATTTTGCCCTTCAGTACTGTGCAATGGAGTCCTCCTTTCACCTCACCCCGATCCGTGACAGAAAAAAAGTGAACAACCAAACCAAATTACCTCGCAGAGCATTGGAAAGTCATGACAACCAGGCAAATGAGTTACAATGACTCTGGAAAAATAAGTCCAAACTAAGAACTCAGGAAAAGTTCACCACATTTAATTAAACATCATGCAAAGTTGAAGTTGGGGACAAGCAAGAGTGAGAAACAAAGAAGCAGCTGAGTGAGGACTGGAGGGGATGTGCAGGCAGAGGCTCAGTCTTTATTGAACTCTAAATTCAGACTTAGGTCAAGGGCGGCAGCATTCTGTAGTCTGCTCAGCCCGGTTCACACCAAAGACTTCAGTGTTGTTTTAGAATATTGCAGAAAAAGGTTGAGGGAATGTGAACTCTTTCAAATCTCCAATGACTGGTTTTCCAACAGAGCACTCTATAGTGTTTGTTTTTCTCAGTATTTATGGACTGTAGCTCAGTTGTTACCACCCAGTGAAGCATTATTATCAGCTTATCCGTGGGTAAATCCTGGCCGTTGTGTCTGCCCTGTTTATTAGAGGAGACACCGACACCACTTACAAATGCTGCTCAACTCCACTGTTTGTCATGTTTTTGCTGTTTCATCACCAATCCTGTTGTACTATAGGTTCTGCTAATGTTCATTACTGTCATTGTCAACATGCTTTAAAGTGGAACTGTGTAACATTTTTACCTTAACCCTTATGCGGTCCTTCGTAAAAGGCACACTGGCTGTGTCCTACAATCAGGTCTAAAAAACCCAGATTCCAAAGTTCAGTTCCATAGACTCATCATCCCACCCCCCAAGGATATATTACTGTTTTCAGTAGTAAGCAATAGCATCCTACAGTACGTATAAAAAGGTACATTTGTGAGCCACCGGGTCTCTTTGACCCGAAGGACCGCACAAGGGTTAATTAGGCTACATTCACACTGCAGACAAATGTTCCCAAATCTGACTTTTTGCTGCCATTTGACCTTTATCTGACCTGTTAAAGACAGTGTCATTAGCACAAATCCGATTTTTTTGAATCCGACCAAGGTCACTTTCATATGTGATACTTGCAATTCAAGTTTTTTTATTTAAAGAAGTACAGTTACGATGTCTATATGGTACAACATACAGAAAGGGAAATAAAGAATCTTACAAAATACAGGCTACAAGTTTTCTATAACTTCTATTCAATATTCTGTCAACTTCTTGGCTGAGGAGTGTGGAGGCTGCAATACTGATGATTAATCTGAATTTAAAAGCATTTTTGGTGCCAATACAGGAGGTTCATGTTATGATATATTACATGGATATTCACTGCTAGAGCACATTCAGAAAAGCTACATCTTAGCTGTCATGCATGTCATCTTATCTCATCATCTTTTTTTTTTTCCTTTGAACAGAAATGTGTGAGTGTTGAGCCTTGATGTCAGAACCGTTGAATAATGTCAGTAAATTCAATTAAGAACTGACTTCATTCCACAATCCTATGTAAATGTGTTACATAAAAGACAGACATGAGACAGAATTTCTAAATCCCAGGAGGTCCCCAGGTTATAATAATCCTGTGCAAATGAGGTAAAAGATTTCAGTTCCTCCCATCACTTCAGTTTAAATCTGTAACAAATATTGAAAAAGTAAAGCAAATTGTAGCTCCTTGAAAAAAAACTCCACTTTATAATATTTTGAGATCTGCCAGTTGAGTGAATCATTTCAATAATAATGATACTTTGTGTTTGTGTTCCTTCAGCTTTTCTAGCAGATATATATATCATTTATAGGACCTTAAAGGGGAACATATATATTCACTGTGATAAAATCCGAACTTTATTTTATTACCCTGTCCCTCGAAGGGGAGAGGAGTATTGTTTTTGAGTCTGCCTGTCTGTCTGTTTTTAAGCAGCTTTACACAAAAACTACAGGACCAATGTCCATGAAATTTTGCAGGAATGCTCCAAGGTGGTGCAGAATAGATCCCATTAAATCTTGGTAAATGAAGGTCAAAGGTCAAGCTCACAGTCACCAAAAATGTGTTTTCATAATGATGACAGATACAGCAAATCAGTTAAAATATTACAAAGTTGGTAGGATTTATTGTGTCGGACACCACTTGTTATATATATATATATATATATATATATATATATATATATATATATATATATATATATATATATATTACTCTTTCTACGTGACACCAATCACAATCATGTTGCGTCACTAGGGCGGGGACTGGCCCATGTACAACAGGCACCAGGGGTCAGCTGTGATGTTGGCAACCCACCCGACCCATTTTGAGACACAGGAGTCTAATGCGCAGATGAGTCAGAGATCCCATGACGCAATTAAAGTGGTGGACAGTGTGCACGAGGCTGAGGCGAGATCCCGGCCCCGCAGGAGTCTGGGCAGACGCGCGCAGCAAACCAGTGGACTCGAACAGACCTTAATAGTGATGTCCAAAACCAGAGGGGAGGATGAGATCCCCCCCAGCAAATCGTACCCAAAATATATATATTATAGATTTATTTTTGCATATGTTTTGGATATTTTATCATATTTTGGGTGTTTTTTTCTGTACTTTAGAAAACTTTTTGAATAAGTTTTAGATTTTTCAGGCATGAGTCTTTTCCTTTCTCTTCTTTTGTCTCCTTGGGTTAAGGTCCATCATTGGCATCTCTGTCAAAAACATTCTCCTAAAAATCTGGGGCATGACAGAAGTGTGAAATGGATATAAGTTGTGATTTGTCCATTTTCACTGTCCTCAAATGTTACCCATGAGCCCTTGGACCAGACATTTAGCCTCTAGCTCACCTAGTAAAACCCCTGAGCAGCTGCCAGACATGTTTTTTTTCTGATCTAAAAAACCCAATGTGAGAATGTGAAGCCCATGTTGTTGAGAGGAGTGTGTGCACCCTTGACAGTGTTTGCGTGCAGGCTGCTTCCTTTCACACTGTCAGGACCTTGTAAGCCCCTGTGTCAGCCTCTTCTGCTTTGCACTTTAGAGAGCAGCAAAATCAACTGCAAGGAACTCTGGGAAGGGCGGCTGGGTATGGAGAGACATTCAACTGTTGGAAGGACAATACGTTTTTACCCATGTGTCACAGTATGTATACGGAGCACCTAAAGGGGGGGGGGGGGTTGCCCTCACTTTATTGAGTCACGCACTCCTCAAAATAAAGCCATATAAATAAAATAAATTTAAAATATAATAAAAAATATAATAAACCACATTATACACTTTAGTAAAAGGCACCCACAATTTATAATATGTGCTCTTAAGTAGGCTTTGAATGATAGACAGACAGACAGACAGAGCGGTTTGCAATTAATGCAAACAACTAATCATGATTTCTTTAAAACAACACATTTTATAAATCGTGGCCACGACTTAGGTAAACGTGCGAATGCTGTATTTAAAGGAGTACGTACCTTGGTTAAATGAGAGCACGCTTTGCAAAGCGGATGCACACTTTCTTGACACCTCCCCCCAAAAAAAGTTTTTTTTTTGTCTTTTAGGGGTTCTGTATGTGTGGGATTGTAAATGTGCTTAAAGGACCTCACCCCCCAATGAGGAGAAGGTATTGTTTTTGAGTTGGTTTGTTTGTCCGTTTGTTTGATTGTTTGTTTCTTTATCAGCAGGTTTACGTAAAAACTACTGGACCAATTTCCATTAAATTTTCAGGAAAGGTGTGAGGTGGTCCAGAATAGATCCCAATCAATTTTTGGTGAATGTAGATCAAAGGTCACAGTCATCAAAAATAAGAAATCAGGTAAAATGTGTGGAAAACACAGGAAAACATGATTTTCACTTAAAACACAAAATACAGAGGATAATATTGTGATAAATAGTGATAAATAGCTTTAGAAAGGTTAAATAGAGAGAAAAATGAATTTGGAAACTGACCGAAAAGTAACACAGGGTCAATTAAGAAGCATTAGCACTTCAGATTCACGTTACCATGTCACTCCGCAGGTAGTTCGGCCACTTTGAAAGTAAATATTCACTACATTGTAATGGCTATTTTATGTATTCCCCACAGGTTACTATCGAAAAATATTACACTTCAGGGCGGAACAACTGTTCGAACCCGTCGGGGAATATTTTTCTGATAGTAACTCGTAGGGAATACATTATTCCTTGCATAATAATAATAATAAATACTCATAAATAATAATGAATCTGTCTGTCTGTCTCTCTGTATGCAGCTTTACACAAAAACTACTGGACCAATCTCCATGAAATATTCAAGAAAGGTGCGAGGTGGTCCAGAACAGATGTCATTAAATTCACAGTCACTAAAAATGTGTTTTCACAATAATCAGAGAAGGGAAATTAAGAATTTCCTTTTCATTCCTGTATATTTAGTATTTACCTTCTTTTTGCTAACATTTTGATGTGCATTGACATCAGAACCTTGAAGGACAAATTTGAAGACTCTAGGTCAAAGGTCACAATAAAGATCAAAATTAAATTTTGGATATAACATTGGAACTCTTCATCATACAGATTTCCAATCAACACCAACATGCTGGTCTTTAAATTCTGTATCATGTGTGTATACATTTTGACCTATTGTTGACCGAAGAGGTCAGGGGTCACTGGACTGGAAAAAGAGACTTAGTTACTATCATTGACAGATAGGAAATCTGGCATGGGCTTTAAAACAGGGGTCTCCAACACCGGTCCTCGAGAGCTACTGTCCTGCATGTTTTAGATGTTTCCCTCTTCCAGCACACCTGATTCAAATGATCAGCCACTCATCGCACTCTGCAGAAGACTGAGAATGACTGTCAGGTGTGCTGGAAGAGGGAAACATCTAAAACATGCAGGACAGTAGCTCTCGAGGACCGGAGTTGGAGAGCCCTGCTTTAAAATGACATGATGACCTTTGACCTTGAGTGACCTTAAAAGGTCAAAATCACATGATTTCCAATGGTCATAAGTCCAAAAACAAATTTGATGAACACTCATTTACTATGTTGACAGACAGGAACCTAAATATAGGCTCCAAAATGTCAGCATGACCTTTTACCTTAAGTCAAAGGTAAAACCCATAGTCTCACCTTTTGAGAGGGAAATGTCCATTAAGAGCTAAAATATTTGTGAGAGGCTGGATTTGTTGTGCCTGGAAATTCTGTCACAAACCAAATCACTGTCTTTAGGGGAAAGACTTTATCTGTTGTTTTTACCCAGAATTTAATGTTTGGCTTCTGACTCTTCTGAAAAAAAATTAATAAATTGCCTCTTCCACTAAACCATAAGGGTGATTATTTTATTTGAGCTAGAGATGACTTTATATAAAGTTATCCAGACATGAATTTTCTGCATTTGAAGTGTCAAAACTGCTGCCCTCTTTAATGGTCAACTAAGCACTGCACATTTAATTGAAATGTACTTCCAACATCAACCATAGTTTTTAAGGTAGTTTAAGTACTGTATATAAATCTGGGATGTAAAAAAAAAATAAAACAAAGTATGGAAAATATATGTAATTAAGCAAGTAGTCAATGTAAGTATAAAAGGAATTGTGGATTGCAAATGTGTTCATAATTGTATTTTGAAGCAAATCATTCAGCCCTACCTGTCATTCAACATGAAATCAAAGTGTGAAGGTCAGTTTCAATCGGTTTCACGACCACATCAAGGTACTGCCCTATGTATTTTAAGAAACATCCTGAGGCACCAGACCTTGGCTCAAAATGAAACCAGTGCCAGAGCAACTTAAATGTGTAATAAAGCTGTTAACCACTGGGATTTCCTATGATTGACTCCAAAAAACATGGCTCCCACAGGCTGACACTGAAACTTTGCTCTAAAAATACCAAATAAGTTTATTCAAGGACCCATTCTGATCCCGTTTGTTTTATATGGATGTTTTTATAAGTAATCTGATGCATACCCATTAACACTGCTAGAAAATATCTTCTTCAGATATTAAATGTGTTAAATCTTACATATTTTAATCAGATGAATCATAAACAAATGACTTTAGTGCTGGTTAGCTGATTTTTTAATATATATGATGGTGTGTTATTCCACATATATGCTGGTTTATGTACATGTATACAATGGATTAGTAAATATTCCACTAGAAAGAACCTGTAAAGTGAATGGATTATAATGTGCAGACAGTGTTTGGAAGTAGATCTGAGACCAATATTCCTTTGGACTAAAACCTATTCTTTTGTTCATGCTAACAATTGTACATTTTGACCCCAGACTTATCTTGGAAACTTGGACCAGCATTTAAGACTTGAGTTTCACTAACACACGTGGGAACATTTCCTTAGTTTTATTCCAGAAGCATTTTACTTGTAGACCAGTTATTGGCCAGTGTTAAAGACGACCAGAAATGAACAAAATAATCAAGAAAATTAACAAAATAATCAGTAAATGGACTGCACTTATATAGCGCATTTTATACATCAGTGGGTTCCCAAAGCGCTTTACAATTTCTCACATTCAACCATTCACACACACACACTCATACACCAGTAAACTGCTGCTGCCGATACACAGGTGTTGTCTGACCCTCCTGGGAGTTGAGTGTCTTGCCCAAGGACACTTTGACATGTGAACAGCCAGAGCCAGGACGTGAAGCATCAATAAAATTAACAAAAATGATGAAAATAATTAATAAAATGATTAAAAATGACCAACATACTCAGTGAAATGAACCAAAATGGCCAACATAACCAATAAAATGAACAAAAATTACCAAAATATTTGGTAAAATGAAAGAAACAACATAATCAATAAAATGAACAAAAATGCCCAAAGTATTCATTAATTCATTAATGATAGGCTATTCCTGTGTCATTTCCAGATTATGTCACAACGTCACATCCAGCGAGTGTATTGTTTACCTGATAGCAACGTTCCTCTCTAACTCTACTAGCCAAGCTTTCCTTAGCCATGGGTAGTTCTTTTTCTTCTGTTATGTTCTGCTCAGTGTGCTGTACGTACAGTTAGTCTCCTCCCTCCTTTACTAAGGATAGACGTAGCCGTTGGAAGTGTAGTTTAGTATCAGGGTTGGAGGCCAGGGTTTCACAGTTCGAAGCCCAGCTATAGTCAGGTAGCGGCAGGGACAGCAGGCCATATGCTAATAGCAGCAGGGATGCTAGCGTGGTTAGCCCCCCAGTGAGCCCTGTGCAGCCGTGAGACTTAATTACAACTTAGGATAAGGATCAACATGGCCTTAATCGGCCATGTTGAACTTTGACTTTGTTGGTCAATGAACTGTCCTAGAGGATTGTTAACTTCAGAGGTTTCAGTGTAATTAATGACTCTGCTAAGGAATGAGTTCTGTTTTTGTTGTTTGGCTGTTTGTCAACTCAAAAAGTTATGGACGGCTTTGGCTAAAATGTTCAGGAAACGTTGATGTTGGAACAAGGAACAAGTGATAAATGTTTGGTGATGATCAGTGTGTGTGTGTGGGGGGGGTGTTATGTGTGTCCTTCAAGAAGAGGGTGATCTGCTTTGGAGTATGTTTATGTTATTATCGTTCAACATGTAGCCCACCTATACCCTGCGTATAAGGGCCCCTGAGTTCTTTATAACTCAAACTATTAATTTTGTTAAAATTTCCAATTTATATACTAATCCCAGTTCCTTTACCTTACGAATTTATACACACACATCAGTTAAACATAAAAAACACCAATTATTTAAAATATATACAAAATTATAGTTTACTAAATAATTTCAGGGAAAAAAAAGGGTTACAATACAATCCAATTATGTAAGTGGCCACTCACCATACACACACACACATATACAGTCATATAGCCGGCAGTTACCGCTACTAGTAAGCTATGTCGCAGGCCTGAACGTTGCTTGGGTGCGATGTAGAAGATGGTGATGATTGAAGAAGATGGCGATGGACGAAGATATGATGGCGTGGTCACAAAATGGCGAAGGACGTCACTGCCACACTGGTCCCGCTCTGGTTCGCCACATGCTGCGCCCTGAAATATGCTTTTAAATTTACTGCCATTATCATCTAAACAATTTTAGGTGCCAATTAATCATAATGTCCACATTTCTATCCGAAATCATGAAAATACAATAAGCAAGCTGATTTAGCATTACTTTAAACAAATGTGTAGCAAACAGTAATAGCATACAGTTGTACAGTGAATGCTAATTGCTAATACAACTTTTACCTTAGGGCAAATACACTTTGCGGGACGTTGTTACCTCACGAGTGATACCCTTCAGTGCCAGTGCTGTAAACAATATAATATTATGAGACTATTAGTGACTAAATCGGTAAATGTCTCCAAATTGTGACTTACCGGGAGAAACTGCGGTCGGTTACTCGCTCGTGTCGGCAAAGTTTCTAGTCAAGTTACCGCATTGTTTAGAGCACTTCCGGTTTACAAGCATGGACCAGGGAAACCCTGTACATAAGTACATCCTGTCTCCTTCAAAATAAAAGCTAAAACTAACGAAATATCTGTGATCTATTGTAATAATTTCTAAATTATGTTTGGGAATTCTCTTAAATGTTTTTAACTTAAAATATTAATGGAACTATGACTTTAATAGTTTTATAGAATAAGTAATGTGTTTGTGCTTTTTAACATTTCTGAACATTTCTAAACACTTCTGATTAACTTAACTTATTTCTTAACCAGGTTACAAACATGTGGGTTTTTTTGTTGTTTTTTTCATGACAAAACACTTCACTGTAAGTCTGGATGATCCACTTATAGGACTATAAAATTAGTTTGTGTCACCATCATTGTGTCAACAGTTATTGGACGGCGCACTCTACCTCCTGAGCCACAACCGCCCACCTCTCATTCCTTTGTTTCTGAAAGAATTTGGAGAATATAAAGCCACAGAAACAAGGAAACAATCTCTTCAAAGTGTTTACTGTCATCTCTACACTCTGTAACAACAGTGTGAATGTGGATTTAGCCCCATGACCCATATCCTGACTGATGAACCTGTCTAAACTGAAGTTCACAGGGATGTGGATAAAAGAACATTGAAATGCTGCAGACAACACGCCTATGGGAAAACCAAAAAAGGGCACATAAAGTCTGACATCGGAGCATTAGCTGCCTTTTTTTTGGCATGATGTGAAATCTTGATTAGGCTTACGTTATGTTTTACAATCTGACTGAGTTGCCAGTGTAGTGGGTTTCATTCCCAGAGTCAATCTAGTGCACAGGTCTTCAACCCTGGTCCTCAGGGCACACTGTGCTGCATGTTTTAGTCATCACCCTGCTCCAACACACCTGATTCAAAGCAGTGGGTCGTTATCAGGCTTCAGCAGAGCTTAATAACGAGATGATCATTTAAATCAGGTGTGTTGGAGCAGGGTGACATCTAAAACATGCAGGACAGTGGACCCTGAGGACCAGGGTTGAAGACCTCTGGTGTAGTGGGTTTCACACCCACAGCCAGTCTAGTGCAGTGTCGGCAACTTACGGCTCTTTCATCTCCACCCTGCGACTCTGAGTGGCTTGGGAAAATAAATTACAAAAATAACAATAATATTTAATTGAAGTGTGTTTTATTTATTTTATTTTTATTATTTTAGTCCGAAATTGTGATCTTGAAATATTAAAGATTAAATATACGTCATACAAAATAAACATCATACTCATAGAAGCTACTGCATATGCACCAAAACACCGTCCATTTGTTGCAACTTTCAACCCCAGCATGGACAGGTTTGGAGAAATGTAAGAGAAGAAAAATATCTGAAGACCTGGTGACGGACCTGGGTCCGAGTGCACAACAAACGGGCTTAGAGTGTAGAAAAAGGAGAAAAAATTGACAAAGTCCCACAGGTCAAAGGTTAACCAGGTCTGGAGTGTCTTTGCTTTACACTGGACCAGTGGAAAGGTCCAGTGTAACAGTCCAGACAGTCCATCTTCAAAAGGGTCAAAGCACTAATGACTGAGGTGAACCCCCAAGCATGAAAGGGAAGATGTTGCTTTAAATATTTTTCCTTTCTTTGTATTAAATGCATTTTCTTTTTTTTCATTTTAGATGTCAAGAAAACGGGTTCAAATGGCTCTGTGGGTGTTACAGGTTGCCAACCCCTGGTCTAGTGAGGTTTCAGTCCCACATCCAGTTTAGTGCCTCCATAGTCCTGGTTCCAGTCCAGTCATTAGGTCCCTCCTCCACCTCACGTTGACCCACATATTCATGTTTGAACCACATTGCACATCTGTGGACCATTGGTAATTAGCCTTATTTTACACGGCGGCTGTGGCTCAGTTGGTAGAGTGGGTTGCCCAATGACCAAGAGGTTGGTGGTTTGTGCCTTGGCTCTGTCTGTCCACATGTTGAAGTATCCTTGGGCAAGACACTGAACCCTGACTTAGGCTCCTAGTAGGACTGAGAGAATCTTAGAAACCTACTGGTGTATGTGTGTGAATGTAAAGCGCTTTGAGCACCATGAAGGTGGAAAAGAACTATATAAGTGCAGACCATTTATAGAAGTTACTCAGTCACAGTTGTGCAGGGTGGGGTCATTTCTGTCAGTAATCTTCATCCTTCCATAACCCAGATGTTTCTACTCATCTTTCTGGGACTCTGACTGATCTTCCCCAAGTTATTGTTTGTTTTTTTTCCTCTTGTTTGTTCATTTGGTTGTTGTTTTTGTAGTCCTTAAATCTGGTTCTCCCTTCAGCACTGTGCATTTGAGTCCTTTCCACCCGTCATGACATAAACCATGTTGCTGAAATGTAATTAGGCTACCTCCCATGTCACAGGTGTGGCCATCACAGAAAATTATGTTTCATGTATTTTTTTTTTTTTTTTGCATTAACAATGAATGTTCTACTGTTCAATATGTAATAGGACCTACTGTTAAAAAGAATTAGGTCTGTTGATTGCTTGTTTTTTCATGGTTAATTATTATTTTATAAATCACACCCTGATTTGAATCATTCTGGGTGGTTGAGGGCTGTTTACTGGATATGTGGAGCATATTGATGTGTTTGGAGTCAGCTGAAAGCCCTGTGTTACAGATGGGGTCATCAACAGTCCAGCAGTCTGTCTGCAGCAAAGTTCAACAACAACATGAGGAGAAAGTGAATCCTGTCATAATGGAAAAGTACTCAGATTCACATCACTTTATGAATCCCAAAGGGACAATTCAGTTTACAGACATGGGTTGCAGCAAAGGACAGGACATTAGACACAAGACACATTCCACATATACACAAATCCATTAGTGAACAGGAACAGCTGAAGGATCTGGTCATAAACTACAGCAGTGACAAAGTGTTCCGAAATCTTAAATAAGAAAGGGATAATGTATTGCCCACGTGTTACTATCAGAAAAATATTTCCCAACGGAGCCAAACAGCACCCAACGCCAAAGGCCAATGGCAAAACTCGTTGCCATTGGCAGCGGGCATTAATGGCTCTGTGCACAGTTATCGAAATAAATCTGGAGAATAACTCAAATAAAAACATGAAGCTAAAATTATTAATAATGAAATAAAGGTCAAATCAACTGATCTTGTTTCCTTTTAATGTGTATAAAATGGTAAATACAATGGGGTTTTTAAGTTCTGGGACTGTGAGCCTCCAATAAATCCCCCATTATTTTAGTTTTAAAATGATTTCTTGAACATTATGTTTAAGAAATAATAACAATACAGTGTATTTGTATAGTGCTTTTCACACCAGTCAAAGATGTTTTAAATACAGTACAGGTTTTAAACATAAGGCCCAGGGGCCAAACTGTATATATATATATATATATATATATATATATATATATATATATATATACAAAACCTGAAACATCTCCACCTGTTACTAAATATTTTGTGTATTTGTAATGATAATGGAAGATGTAATTGATTCAAATTGAGGCAAAATCATATTAAATTGCACTTGTTTTTCATAAGACATTTCAAGTTTTTCATGTTAGATAGATAGATAGATAGATAGATAGATAGATAGATAGATAGATAGATAGATAGATAGATAGATAGATAGATAGATAGATAGATAGATAGATAGATAGATAGATAGATAGATAGATAGATAGATAGATAGATTACCTCCTCTAAGGAGGTACTAAATTCAAGTCTTTTTCTCTGTCTGTCTCTGTCTTTCTGCACAAAAAGTTCTGAACAGATTTTGATTAAACTTTCAGGAATGATAAATAAAGGGTTAAGGAAGAATCCATTAGATTTTGAGCAATGAAGGTCAAGGTCACACTAAAGGTCAACTGCTAAATTAGTATGTGTTAAAATCATCTTGGTTTTCCTCACCAGTTGTTTGTTCCATATTTGTATCATGGATCGCTGTTGGATACCAATGAGCTTCCTGGCTGTATTTACAATGGAGCACAAGTCATTTTTGTTTTGTACTGTAAGATTTCCATACAAGAAAATGACGCAAAAAGTTAAAATAGACTCAATAAATTATCTGTACAATAAAGACATCAGTAGCTGCGTTTCCATTACCCTTGGAAATTTACAAAATGTAATTAGCGCGATAAAAAACTGGTCATGAAAACACGTGAATCAATATTGATAAAAAGTTTAACGCTTTCATGAGGTGATTTTTCAGATGTTTTGATTTTCTAACATATTGCAGAAAGTGACACGGCACGGTGGTGCAGTGGTTAGCACGCATACCTCACAGACAGAACGAGTCTGGTTCAAATCCCACACCAGACCTTTCTGTGTGGAGTTTGCATGTTCTTCTTGTGTCTGGGTGGGTTTTATCCAGTTTCCTCCCACCATCCAAACACATGCACTAATAGGTTAATAGGTTAATCTAAATTGTCCATAGGTGTGAATGTGAGAGTGATTGTTTGTCTATATATGTTCAGCCCTGAGATGAACTGGCGTCTCATACAGGGTGAACCCCGCCTTCTCCCATTGGAGCTGGACCCCCATGACCCTAGTGAGGATAAAGCAGGTTCAGGTGACAAGGCGAGATTGTAAAAGCGCAATAGAAAATTTTTTTCCGCAATTATAGGTCACAGGTGGTGACGTACATGGTCAAAAATGTACGTCATTTCCATACCAGAAAATGGCAGCTGCAGTTGCTATAACCATAACAACCATAGACATAGTATACCTAGACCAAGCATTGGCTGCTCAGGTGCGAGAACTACGGCCTCCATCTTAGAGTGGTGATTTGGGTGATTCCTACACTAGGCACAGTGAATGTTTCATTTTATTATCTGTAGGTTTTTTAATATTTAAGTAGATTTTTTATAGATACATATATTCTCTGTACTGCAAAGTGTCAAGTGTAAGCATTGTGGAAAAAGCACTACATAAATATAAATTGTTGTTGTTGTTGTTAAGTGCTGAGCATATTTATACTTAATATTTCAAAATGATAATGTCAGGGACCACATGTACGCACCCGTATAATGTTAACCAGCTGGTTTGTTTGACACGTCAGTGCCTTTCAAGAGTTTCCCAGGGACTTTTGCTGATGAGAGAATTAGCTGATTCATTCATGCTAATGCTATTAGGGTGATGGCCAATCTGAAGCTCCGAAGGTGACAGCAGTGAAATCTTGCGGGGTGATATTTTATGAGAGTTATGACACTCCTGCCTAGAACAACCATAAATGGAAACACGTTCAAAGCAAAAAAAACACTTTGTCGAAATTTTAGAAATATTGCTATTGTTTTGCGAAAAACTATAACGCAGCTGGAAACACAGCTAGTGTTTTGTCCACATTAAATGGTTAAAATGTACAGTCTCTGCAGGCCTTTCAAAACCCAAAGTGCTTCCAAACTTGCTTTGTAACATAGTCTACATCTGGAGTATGTTTCACGAAGAAAATTTACTTAAACCTCTGAGTCTGTTCACCATGAAATGAGCAAAATCCTGAATTTTCTGTTTCACAAAGGAGGTAACTCAACCTAGAGAAATAGGGTTAACTCAAGCCTGTTTCACAAAGAGAAGTCCTTTAAATTGTGGGTCAGTTACCATAGTAAGAGACTATGTAAATCTAACCTAGTTGGGAACAGGATTTCTGAATGAAACCTTGAGTTTCTTTGTGGCTCCGCCCACTTTACAACACATGGGATTTCATTAATCTCACCCAACATTGATTGACAAGATTTCCATACCAGAAAAATAAGCAAAAAGTTAAAATAGACTCAATAAATGATCTGTACAATAGAGCCATCAGTGAACATTAAATGCAGGTCTTTCTTGCAGATTGTAGTTGTATTCAAAGCAAATTTCAGATTCCTGTCCAACACTGTTCCCAGGTACTTATAGCTGACCAAGAAGTTGGTGGTTCGCATCCTGGCTCTGGCTGTCCACATGTTGAAGTGTCCTTGTCCACTGAACCCTGACTTAGGCCCCCAGTAGGACTGCCAGAACCTTAGTACCTTAGACCATTTACCAGACCATAAGTACCTGATGTCCAAAACACCACAAGGTGTTTCGCAAGTTTTTGTGCGGAGCTCTAAATAAAGAGCTGAGATTCTATTGGCTGGTTTTTCAGTTCATATGTGAAGGTAGAAACACAAAATGGTCTTGTATTTCTAATGTGTTAATGTAGAGAAGTTTGTTTTGGACCACATGAAATCATCTGCCATTAACACTTGCCATTCATTTTCCACATATCCAGTAATTTAATGTAATTACTGTACTGCTCTTAGCATTAATGTTGCTAGGATACTGGGCTTATTTAGGTCTGTCTAGTGTTCTTTTAGTGTCTTTCTGCAGCTACATTTTCCTCCTGAAGAAATTAAAATTGATGCAATGACAAATTGAGATGGAATTATAATAAATCTACAATGCTTTGCTATTTTTTTGAACTCCCATACACAGTCAGTCTGATTTATACAGCTGCAGCTACAGCTACAGCTGTTACATTAAAGTGTAAAACAGTTTTGGTTCATTATAAAACTGGCTGCCACAGGATAGGTAATTAAAGGTAGATGCTATAGTTGTCACAAATGTACAGTATGTAGAGTTAAAGAAAATGTGGACTCGTTTAACTGCATTAATTATTGACACAATATTCTGATAATATATAGTTCAAACGGCTGTCGTTGTTGTTGTT
Source organism: Siphamia tubifer (assembly GCA_020466265.1). Taxonomy (NCBI): domain Eukaryota; kingdom Metazoa; phylum Chordata; class Actinopteri; order Kurtiformes; family Apogonidae; genus Siphamia; species Siphamia tubifer. The sequence continues at coordinate 38,322,786 of CM035796.1, forward strand.
ATAGTTTGTATGTCTCCAGGAGTAAAGGTGTAAACTTGTGGAACCGCCTCAATGATGAAATCAAAGCTGCTAAAAATCTGGTTCAATTCAAAAAGCTCTATAAAAGTTTCCTTTTGCATAAATATGCAGAGGAAGAAATAACTTTACTTTAGGAAACCATTACATTTCCCTTACTGACAAAATAAGGAATAAAATAAACAATATATATATAAAGTGTGGTCGGAAGCTCTACATTTGTTTTAATTTCCTTTTTTATAAAGTGTCCATAAATAAAAAAAAATATGTAAGTGCTGCAAAAATAGACCATCTGTAATAATGCAGGAGGTTCGGTTTTAAAACACATGGTCAAGATGAACATTGAAATGAGTGATGTAAATGAAATTCATAAAATTCTTATAATTGTATTGTAAAATTGTTTAATGAGGGGTTTTCTGAAATCTTTTTTTTTGTCCTTTGTTCCTTTGTTCTGTTTTTTTTTTTTTTTTTTAAGATGAACTGCTCAAATAAAAATAACTGAACTGAAGTGATGTAACTCTACATTTTATTAGAGGTGAGAAAATTATGATTCACTTCATAGAGTGTGGTTGTTACTCAACAAAGAGCCTATGATCTTTGAGTGAGTTTTAACCCTTTAAGCCCTGATGTGTCAGTGCTGCTACATTCTGAACGGATGGTTTAGTTTAAATCAGGGGTGTCCAAATCCAGTCCTGGAGGGCCAGTATCCTGCATGTTTTACATATTTTTCTCTTCCATCACAGCTGGAAACCATTACATCAGTATCAGCTTCATGATGAGCTGATCATTCATTGAACCATGTATGGTGGAAGAGGGACATATCTAAAACAGGCAGGATACCGGCCCTCGAGGACTGGATTTGGACACCCCTGGGTGTTTAAATATTCAATTTTGTTCATGGAACTGATGGAGACGAACAGGTGTAAAAAAACAACTGATTTAATTATAGAAAAAGGCAAAACCAAAATTGCTGGAACCAAATTGCAATAGTAGTTCTTTCTTTCTTTCTTTCTTTCTTTCTTTCTTTCTTTCTTTCTTTCTTTCTTTCTTTCTTTCTTTCTTTCTTTCTTTCTTTCGTTCATTTTGTTGCTTATTTTGAATATTCTTTCTTGAATTTTACTTTGAATACTTTGTTCATGTTACTTATTATTTTGTTGGTTTATTATTCTACTTTGTTTTATTGATCACTTTGGCTGTTTTTATTTTTTGACATTTTGTTTTTTATGTCATTATTTTTCTTCTCTTTGTGTCTTACTTTGTTCATATTATTTATGTTCTTGGTTTATTATTCATTTTTATTCATCATTTTGGCTGTTTTTCTTCATTTTGCTTATTTTTCAACCTTTTTTTCCATTTTATTATTTTCTTGAATTTTCTTCCACTTGTGTCTTACTTTGTTCATGTTACTTATTATTTTGTTGGCTATCATTCAATTGTTTTTTTTGATCAGTTTATCTGTTTTTTGTTCGTTTTGGCATTTTATTTGTTTATTTTTTCCACATTTTGTTTTTAATGTCATTATTTTTCTTCAGTTTTCTTCTGTTTGTGTCTTACTTTGTTCATGTTACTTATTTTGTTGGTCTCGTCTCATTATCTGAACTTGCTTTATCCTCACTAGGGTCATGGGGGTCATTGGGGGCCTAATCCAGCTCCAATGGGTGAAGTTGGGGTACACACTGTATGAGTCTCCAGTTCATCTCAGGGCTGAACATATATAGACAAACAATCACTGTCACATTCACATCTAAGGACAATTTAGATTAACCAGTTAACCTATCAGTGCATGTGGATGGTAGGAGGAAACTGGAGTACCTGGAGAAAACCCACGCAGACACGGGGAGAACATGTAAACTCCACACAGAAAGGTCTGGTGTGGGATTTGAACCAGGGTCCTTCTCACTGTGAGGCATGTGTGCTAACCACCGTCATTTTGTTGGCTTATATTTAATTTTTCCAAATCACTTTGGCTGTTTTTCTTAATTTTGCTTATTTTTCAACATTTAGTTTTTTATTTTATTATTTTTCTTGAATTTTCTTCTCTTACTTTGTTCATATTACATATTATTTTGTTGGTTTATTATTATCATTATTTTTTGTTCATTTTTATTGATCAGTTTGTCTGCTTTTGTTCATTTTTCCACATTTTGTTCATTTTATTATTTGTCTTCAACAGTCTTCCATTTGTATCTTACTTTGTTCACGTTACAATTTTTTTTGGCTCATTATTCATTGTTGTTTGTTTTCATCACTTTGTCTGTTTTTATTCATTTTGTCGCTTATGTTATTGTTTTTTTTTTTACTGTGGAACTGCTAACATTTAAGGAGTTAAAGGGTAAAGACACACACAAAAAAGTTCCCTGTGCACTTCAACGCTGAAGAAGTGGTTCTGACATTTGACTCGACCTGTTAATGATTTAGGCGGCTGAAAAAACTCAGTGGGACGCCGATTGCTTTGCTGTGTTTCAGTGTTTTTCCAGGTCAAACCCAACTGAGCCAATGACTCATGAGTCATCTGGGGCGAATGAACAAATAGAAAGAGGACCTTGACGATGCCCTTCTGTAGCGCCACGTCTCTGATAGCTGTCGGTGTCCACCACTTTGAAAGCCTCACAAAACTACAGTGTTTCTGCCATTATTTAGTTCCGCAGGTCAAAGACTAAATAATAGAAGCGTGTAGCCACCTGCTGCTCGCCCACACTTTCTCTCCATCATGTTAGAAAGTGATAAAGTAGTTTTTGGAGGACAAACACTGGAAAAGGGACCATTAATCACAAAAGCAGTTTAGAGAGTAACACTGACCCAATGTAGTATATCACTAAAATACATAAAGACAATTATGGACTAAAAGTGCCTAAATTAAATAAATAAATACATACACCATTAAATCATAAATTAGAGATGTTATTAATTGTATTAGTGTTATTAAAATTGGAATTAAATAGATGAACAAAACTGTCTGCACTTTATAATCTGTGAAAGAACACACACACACACACACACCATTATATACATACAGGTATATATGACCATCTGTCCACTGTCCACTTAAAATTGCATTTATTTTTCTTCAGTTTTTCAGGGTGCTTATATATGTGTTAAAGTTGTTCATGTTACAGTATGTTAGGGCTGCACGATATTAGAAAATAACTGACAATATTTTTTTTTTTTTAACTCTGCGATATATATTGCAATATGAAAACTAGAAAGGCACTCTGAGAGCACAAACCTCCACCAAGGCAAAACTCCTCCCTCTGAAGGGGGGAGAGGTAATGGTTTTGCCAGAGTTTGTCTGTTTGTGTCTGTCTGTCTGTTAGTTAACAAGATAACTCAAAAGGTTGTGGACGGATCTTGATGAAAATTTCATGACATATTGGGAGTGTCACAAAGAACAAATGATTAGATTTTGGTGATGATCTGGAAGAGATCCTGGATTCTGGATCAAATTTTACATTATGGACAGTAAATAAAGTGAAATGAGTGATGACATATATATATATATATACTTTTTGTTTGTTTTGGGTTTTTTATATTATATATGAAGAGTTCATTTGCAAAAACAGATAACTCAATTTTTAGTTTTTTTTTTCACAAAATGACTTTTTTTTTACTCTACATTCCAGGTAATACTCATTGATATGATATATTATTTATTTTCTTTGGTAAGAAGTTTCCTTCCCTCTTCTTGCCCTTTTACCCAGTTTCAGCTCATCTGCACCTCTCTCCTCTCCTGTGAGTCCATCTGTGGCTCATTAGGTGAAGTGTATATTAGGACATGAACAACTTCAGTTTTTTTCAAGTCGACTTATCTGTCAATAACACATGAAGTCAAGTCAATGGGTCGTGATGACGCATTACATGGTCAGCTGAGTAGCAACGCAGACGCACGGCTAAAAACAAAAAAACACAGACACACGTCTGTCCAGCAATGAGCAACTTGTATTAAAGTTCACTGAAACATAACAACGTCCACTGACAAGACACAAGCATCAGCATTTTAACCCCAACAAAACAAAGGCTAACATTAGCAAAGAGTTTTCTGTTAAATTTACCTGCACAACGTCAGTCGGGTGAGCATATATCCACATTTTGTCTGGACCCATGGCTCTAAATCGGACTGTCCAGATGTCTGTCATGCGTCCTCACCGCAAATATTTAATCCAGATGCAAACCACACTGTCCACATCATGTTTGGAAAAGAACAGTGTGTTGTCTTATGGGCATTGTCTGTGCTGCTGCTAGTGAATGCTTCTTCAGATGTAAGATGTTTTTCATGTAAGGTAACGTATTTCCACATATGCGATGTGTGTCTGTAACTGTAAGAGAGAGAACGAATAACATGCAACTTGTCGACTCCTCCAAATTTAAGTCGACTTGTGCCACAGGAGTAGACGTGTGTGTTAATGCCCCAGTGTATATATTCACTGTTCTGCTCTGTGTGTTTTGCCAGATTGTTCTTTGTATTCATGTGAGACTATCCAGAGTTTACTCCTCCTCACCTGCTTTGGCCTTTCCTGACCTGTTTCCTTGACTCGTCTTCCTGCTCAGGCCTTCCTGGTTCTGATCTCTTGCTTATCCCCAACTTCTGTCCCTTTTGGCACCTGGAGGATTTCTGAGAGATTTCTGGATTTCATCGTTTTACGTTGAGTTTTGCCTTTCTGGATGTTAATAAAGACTGTGTGCTGTATTGGTCCAGTATTTGGGTCCTCATAATACAGTTACGTGTTGGTGTCCCTGACCTTGACCTTTGACCTACATTCACAAAATGCAATGGACCACCTCTTACCTTTCCTGAAATTTTATGGAACTTGGTCCAGTAGTTTTTGTTTAAAGTTGCTCACAAACAAACCAACAAACAAATAAAAAAATAAACAATATCCCCTCCCTCCCCTTGGTGGTGGGGTTGGGATAACATTTTTTTGACATATGTATTCATCATAGAAAGTTAAAAAACCAACAAAATGCAAACATTGGCCAGGTGATAGCATAAATCTTGTATAGTACAATGTGGCTGAAATTCTTTAGTCTCTGAGGAATTTCACAAGAACATGCTTTCATAGCAAAAAAAAAACAGAGAGTAAAGTCTTATTGGCTGAACGCTGCCGCAGTAACCTCCAACCTATACAAACAAAAAACATCACAACAGTGGGTTTATACATACACACTATGGAAATGAGAGAACATTCTCCAAAGCTGCGAACCAACTCCTCACACATCTGAGATCATTTCATCATAAAAAGTTTAAAACACTGTAAAAGTTAAAGACACTGTAAAAAAAATTTTGGTTTGTGCTAGTATGAAGCACATTAAGTTGTAAACATATTTACAGAGTAACATGTAGAATGTAAATGTAGATTAAATATTTTAAATATGTAAATTTAGCATTTTATCCATGCAGATATACAGTCCTTAGTGACTATAGATGGAAACTAGCTTTTTATTTATCATCTGGTCCAGTACACCTCTGTCTCTGTGAGTTGAACCCTTTCCAGTCAAAAAATGATAAAATAAGCAACAAAATGGACAATAATAGCAAAAAAATGTGTAATAAACCAACAAAATAATAAGTAACATGAACAAAATAAGACACAAATGGCACAAAAGTTAAGAAAAAATAGTAAAATACAATATTAAATATAGAAGTATAAAACAAAATAAGGAACAAAATGAACGAAAACTAATAAATATTGCTTGTAATATTTTAAACATGTAGATTTGACCTTTTATTCATTTATGTATTAATTTACAGCTTTATTTTCACTTTCTACATATAAATCTGCTTTTGTAAAAACATTTGACTTAATCACTAATACAAATCCAAAAACCAACTACTTCGTATTGTATTTTCACTTACAGTTTTATTAAGGTTGCAATTTTACAACTGTTGATTGATTTTAAATTCTTTTTCAGTCATTAATTCAATTTCAGTCATTACTTAACTTGATTAAATTAATGTATAGAATTTTGAGGGTTACAAAAACTAATGCAAGTGAGAATGCAAAATAAGCCAATTACTCTAATTGTTCTATAGTATTGGATAAACTGGAGCCTAATAACGTTTTACCACAGTCTTAAGCTTTGAAGATTAAATTAATGGCGGGAAAAGTGTATGTCGTAATCCAAGAACACATGTATACACATTGTATGGATGTTATCAATGCACAGCTCAGTAGACGGCCTTGCACATCATTAACTTTTTAATCACTCCATTGTATAATATACAGGAAATTAAAATGACAGCAGCTGAGAGCTTGTTTTTTGCTAATCCAGCTGAGGAAAATTGGAACATTTCTTGTAATACTTCAGCTTTACTGCTGTTTATTTTCAATAATTTACATAAGTGACGTGCCTGCACAATTAGGAACACATTACCTGCATTTTTAATTGGTTAAAAGTGGAGTAGATGTGCCATTTGTGTCGTCAAAAAAACAGACTTCCCAAGACAAACTCCACAGGCATTTTGTCTTCATGTTTATTAATACAGCTGTTGTGACAAGCCTTGCATGTAATTTCCACCCCAGTATGCTCCCACTCTTCATCGTCAAACGCAATTAGGCGCGACCTACTTCATAAGAGGGAGAAATACTGCTCTTTAATTGCCTCGCCTTCCTGGAGAGCAGCGAGTGGAGTGTGTTTTATATAATGCTGCCAGTCAAGCTACGGGAGAATCACTGAGAAAAGTGTGAATGATGCATGTTGAGAAACACTTATCAGGGAATTTAATGAATAATTATAAACTTTAATGTGAAAAAATTACATTATCCTATTTTCAGGCATATTATGGTTAATCACTTGGCAATTTATGAGCGTTAAAACCTCCAATGCATTTTTGTCTTCTATGGTGAACGAGTTTCAGAGCTTTACTTGAAAAAATAATCATGAAAATGTTAATATTTAAACATGTAGATTTAACAGATTTAAGTCAATAAGCTGTTATTTGAATATTGTGTTATTGAAATTTAAACTGCACCACATTGTTTTTCAATTTCTAGTTGTATTTTTTATTTTTTTTTTACTTTCTGCATAGAAATGTGCTTATGTTCACACACTGTAAAAACTACAGTTACATTTGATTTAATAATTAACACAAACATCTTCTCAAATAACTAACTTTGGAGAATTCACAGCAAAAAGTTGTAAAATTGCAACCTAAATAAATCTTGAAGTGAATAGTCATTTTTCAGTGGCAGAATACACTGAAATTATTCATTCATTCATTATCTGAACCCGCTTTATCCTCACTAGGGTCGCGGGGGTCACTGGGGGCCTAATCCAGCTACAATGGGCGAAGGCGGGGTACACCCTGTATGAGACGCCAGTTCATCGCAGGGCTGAACACTGAAATTAATTCATAGAATTTTGTGGATTACAAAAAAACACAAACAAAAAGCCAATTACTCTAATCGTTCTATAGGTTATCATGCTGCCAGTCAAGCTACGGGAGAATCACTGAGAAAAGTGTGAATGATGCATGTTGAGAATTTAATGAATAATTACAAACTATAATGTGAAAAAATGGTATTATCCTTTTTTCAGGCATATTATGGTTAATCACTTTGGAATTCATAAGCATTTATAAGCATTAAAACCTTAAAAAAAAATAATAGTAAAAATGTCCACTGATAAGGACACTAAAAAGAAAATTATTTAAAAAAAAAAAAGTTGCACCATTATGTTTCCAATTGAGGCAATTATTTAATGCAAAATTGCAAAAATGTTTACTTGGTAAGTCTCAGGAGGTTCAAGGACCACATTTACATCTATAATGTATTCAGTCATTTGACAAACATGTATACTGACAGTCATTAAAAACTTTGAGGGACAAGTTTTGAATTTTTGGAGATAGGACAGAGGATTTTTCCACTTGTTTTGTTTGTTTGTGGGTTGTGTGAGTGTGCTTGATATTGATGAGTTGCGTCCCGGTCACGACTGACTGCACATCTAGGGGCTTATTGGAGAAAACTGTAGCACATGCAACTTGAGCAATAAACACAATGAATCTGTACAAATTAAGGAGTGGCCTGGAAAGCCTATATATGGGAGAACAGAAGGCCACCCGTTTCATTCCAGTACACGTCAAAATGCCACGGCTCACATGTGAAGAAAGACTGAGGGCCTTAGGGATGGTGCAGGCGGGCTTGACGTACAGTGAAGTGGCAAGATATATGAGCTGCAGACAACCCAAAATCCATAATTTGGTGGGTCGTCACACCACTACAGGTACCGCGCCCAGGTCCTCAGAGAGTCACCACACCTGACCAAGATCGGCATATCTGTCTGCAGCACCTGAGGGATTGATTCCAGCCTGTCAGCCGCACAGAGCACATGAGATACCTGGCAGACACGCCCCCAGGATCAGCAGCCCAACTGTGCGTTGCCAATTGTGGGGGAACAACCTGCAGGCCTTTTTCGGGCCAATATCCTGACTCACGAACGACGTCAGAGGCGGCTGAAGTGGGCTAGACATCTTTGCTGGTCTGGTTTGCTGTCCTCCGATGAGAGTCGGTTTTGTCTTGGTCACCCAGATGGTCGGGAACGTGTGTGGCGTTGGACGTGGAGAACGCCACGCCCAGTGCTGTGTCCGCCAGTGCAGTCCACATCCAGTTGCCAGTGATGGTGTGGGCAGGAATCTTGGCTACTCATCGAACAGATCTGGTGGTTGTAGACGGCAACATCACTGCACAGCGCTACATCGACCAGATCCTGCAGCCACATGTCCTCCCATTCCTACAGGGCCACCAGGACCTGGGGGTGTTCCAGCAGGATAACGCCTGTCCACATACCGCACGTGTGGCTCAGACATTCTTGCAGGCACAGGCAGTGAATGTGTTACCCTGGCCTGCACACCGCTAGATTTGAATACGATTGAGCACCGATGGGATCAACTTGGTAGGCAAGTGGCTAATCTGGTTCCCCAGCCTCAGAATAGGCAACAACTGATCCAGGCACTGCAGGAGGGTTGGCTCCAGATCCCCCAGGACAGAATACGGCACCTAGTGAGCGTGTGTCAGCGCATCACTGCCTGTATAAACACTAACGGTGGTCACACCCTCTACTTACTTGTGTAAAACGTTTTTTTGGCAGTCACCGTGTTTTTGGCTTTTCTTTGTTGACAGAAGTCATTTTGTACACTTGTTTTTTAGTGTTATTGTTGCTGATATATCATTATTTTCTGTTAATAGAAAATTAGTCTTGCGGCAAGATAATAAAAACTGTTCCACAACTTTTCCCCTGAAAGTTTTTAATGATTGTCAGTGTACATGTACTTTGCCAAAGGACTGAGCAAATACTCATGTACTCAATTTGTCGAAATTAATTAATAATGGATTAGATTTCTTGTGCATTTCAAGGCACCCAAAGCACTTTACATTAGTGACGCATTATTCATTCACTCTCACATGCTAGCTCTGGTGGTGATAAACTATATATGTGACCCACCACCACGAAACCAGGCATAAGTGTCTGGAAATCCAAACTGAGTTATCTGTGTAGCTTGGTAGAGTGGAAACTAAGGTTTAAGATGGTGAAAAAATTATGTTTCTATCACAAGTAGAACCAAAGTTATGGTAATTTTAATATCCACATTTGGACATATTTTGCAATTTGCATATTTTTAGATATTGTCCGTCAAAGTTTTGGACTGTTTTGGGGTAGGAAGTCCTTAGCAACGCATAATAATTTGTATCCGATTGACACAAATTTTTCACAGATGTTAAAGGACACTCTGATGGACATGTCACAGAAGTTTTATATATTATAATAGTAGGACAGAAGTGCGACGTATTATAATCATTTGGCTTACACCATTGGACAGAGCATTCAATATAGGCTTTTACCTCGTACCAAACACTTGGGTGTTTACCCACGGAACGGAGATCGTTTTGTTCGGCGAAAAGAGGTGGAAGTCGTCTTTGTCTTTGCTCAGCAATCCCTGAACTTTTGTCGCCGCTTAAATAATTGACTCAATAAACACCTTTATTGATTGGATTTCAATGTAATGACCACAGGAACTGAAAATAGAGGTGTTAAGGTACCGTTTTTTGATAAGGTGTAAACACAAATAAGAAATCGCCTTCCAGCCTAAATTTGTCTGTAGCGCTGAACGGGTCAGCGCGACTTATGCCTGGTTTCGTGCTGAGCAGTCACATATGTATCCACAGTTGTCCTGGGGAAGACTGAAAGACATTTTGTACCTCTGACCACCATCGAACATTCCTACACAGTGAGTGACACTGGAGGAAAGGAGGGTGAAGTGTCTTCCCCAAGGACGCAAATGACTGACTAGGACAGAGCAGGAATTGAACTACCAACCCTTCACCAACCCTTGAAACGCTGAACCAACTAAGCCATGGTTGCCCCCAAATGTTATTTTCATGAATAAAATTCTTTATACTTCTAAAGAATGAATAAACAATTAATAAATAAAGTCAACAAAAAGAGAGTTTTTCAAAAAATGTTTTTACTCCAAAATGACAAAACATTGACATGTCTTTTTTCAAAAGACTTAACAAACACAAAAACAGCACAAAACCAGAAGAGTCCTCCTGTTATAATTAGACCAAAAATAAGTTCTCCTATAACTGAACAGAGGAAAACCCTTTTCATTTACATAACCACCCATTTACAGGGCGACAACATGATGCTGTTGAAAAAGAAAACAAAAAAAAAACCAATACAAAAAAAATACATTTCCCTCATGCAAAGATCAAACCAAAACACAGCCAATCACACTGCTGTGTTCAAAGACTGAACACAAAATGTTCTTATAACCCCATATTTTCATAAACTCCTCTAGATCATCCATAAAATCTATAATCAACAGTTATTACCTCCACCAAAGAGGTTTTTGTTAGAGTTTGTTTATTTGTTTGTCTGTCTGTTAGTTAGCAGTTAGTAACTCAAAAAATTATGGACAGATTTTGATTAAATGTACAGGGTAGGTTGGTAATGGGGAGATTGGGAAATGATTTGATTTTAGTGGTGATCCGGAGGGGAGGGGGGGGGTCTACCTTAACAGAGGTCTGCACTCTCAGAGTATTTTCTAGTTTTCTAGTTTGAGCTGTGATCATCAACATCAAAATTGTCACAATCCATCAACATCTTAATTTTTTCGTTCCTACTGACGTACAGACATTTTTGATGTTCCCAAAATGAAATTCAGCAGTGCATAATTAATCCTGTGTTTCTATGTGTCTTTAAAAGCCAAAATAAAAGTCTGCATGGACACCTGTCTGAGCAGAAGGAAGAGCTTCTCTAAAAACACAAACAGTTTGTTTGTGTTCCACTGTTACCTGGACTGTCACTGATACAGTTTCTCTGTTTGGACAAAACATACACTCCTCAGTCACTGTGGGATTTAAAACAGAGATGAAATAACATTACATTTTGTACCAACGGACATGTCTCTTGCAATATGGCAGCCCCCCAATAATTTGTTTCTTGTCTATTTTTGATTTAATCCTTCATGTTGATTTCTTGTATACGTTAAAAAGTCAATACATTAAACAAAAACAAAAAACAGATAAAACTATTTACATCCATGGCCCAATATTATGACTTTCACACTAGCTAATCAAAGACACATGATCATCACACACACGGCTGGAAAAGGAGTGAGAGGAAGACTGTCTCCAGTTGTCTTCCTTTTAAAGAGCTGCAGCCAATCACAAACTGCCACCTGAAACACAGGAAATACACACACACATAAACACACACTCCTTTCTAGGCCTCATGAGGACCAAGTTTGTAATCAAGTAGCCATTGGGAGTGTAAAATTGTGAAAAAAAATTTTTTAAAAATTATTTTAAAAAAGTATTGAATAAATAAAAAATAATAAATAATAATAATATATATTTTACCCCAAAAAAATTTATAAATGAAATGAAATAATGAAAAGAATAAATAATTAATAAAATATAAATATATATATTTTTTAAAACTAAACATCTTCAAACCTTTGAAAAATATAAGTTTGACTTCGCACCTGTTTCCCTCATGCTTTATGAGGACTTTTGGAAAAAAGCTAATTAACGTATTTATAGGGTCAGGGGAGGACACATCACATGCCACATAACAAACTATACAAAATGACCAGGATCATAACAAATGACCTCCACTCAGGACTAACCTCAGAGTCCAGACCCAGAATTTCTCTCCACACTGTTTACTCGTCCACTCAGTTTGTTTCTGTTTAAAACCTTTACTAAAGACTGGTGCATGTTTTTACCCCAGGAGTCCTGCAGGGTAATCAGCTCAGTTGGCATAAAAGTGCCAGGACTATTTTTAAAATCAGGGGATAAAACATGTAAAGGAAGATCTAAAAAGTGGTCCCGAGGCAGAGTGGATCCTCCACAGTACTCACTGATGACCTTCTAGTCCTCCTCTGTCAGCTGGTCTTTCCATCTCTTTAGCAGAAGACTGATGGTCCTCACTGAGGACAGGCCTACAGCACAGGACAGAGCAGAGACATTGTCCATGTGTGGTCCACACAGGTCCGCCACATGTTGTAACAAAGTTTACTGTTAAAACTCATTTCCTAAATTGTAAATGGACTGCACTGACATAGTAAGTGCTCAAAGCGCTTTACATTAGCCTCACATTCACCCATTCACACACACTCATACACCAGCAGCTTTCTATGGTTCTGTCAGTCCTACTGGGAGACTAAGTCAGGGTTCAGTGTTTTGCCCAAGACAAGTGGACAGCCAGAGCAGGGATGCGAACCGCCAACCCTTCAGTCAATGAACGACCCACTTGACCAACTGAGCCACAGCCGCCCAAAAACACTGTCCACATTAAAATGAGTCCAAAACACAACTGGTTCTGTTCAAATCCAGAGAGGTAAGCCCACTTTCTGGATGTGGTCATTTTTTTCAAACTTCACCAAACCTTAAAAACAGATTGATAAAACCTTGGCAGATTCCCCAGTCCATGCTCCCACAGGTCCATCAGGAACAGGAACTCCCTCAGGATGGTGTTGACGACACACCAGATCCACCAGGCCGCTCAACAACTGTAGTCTGAACGCCTCTGCTGACCAAGTGGATCAGTCTTTGTCCTCCCTGGTCCCTCAGCAGGAACAGGACACTCTGTGGGACCCAGTGCAGACGGTCCCAGAAGAAGTCCACCATGAGAGCCTAGATTTTAGACAACAGATCGACTGGAGGATCCACAAAGACAGGCGAAACCATAACATTGATGCCTCCAGATTGTTAATTAATCCTAATATTATCTTTCTTTCTGAATAAAAACCTGAGGTATTTTATCCCTCAGAGACAGAGAGAGAGAGAGAGAGAGAGAGAGATCTAGCCAGGTCTAGAGTGTGTTGATCAGCTTGGAGCTATTTACTTCTCCTTTTGCCATGATTCACTGTTATGTTTTTGAGCACACGCCTTTTTTACTGAAAATATTTCTTGACTCACCCTAAATCTCTGCATCATGTCACAACACAAACACAAATAACTATTTTGCACATTTTACATGTTAATAATCACAAATAAATGAACATTCTCTAAATATTATTTTACCTTATCATTCACATTAATTTTATATATTTTCACACAAAATCATTCATTAATCACATTAAATTTATTGTTACTTGATTATTATTTGTAATCACTGTTTTTACCCTGGATAACACATTTCTACTTATACTGCTTATTAGGGATTTGACCTTTGGTCCAAAACACTGGTCAAAATTCGCTACAAACTATTAGAATATTAAATTGAAAATTGAATGCATTTCCATTTGATCATTTTTTTAAAGGGTTTGAGTGGTAGTTCTTGGAGCCTAGGAATGAATCAGGCCTTTTACATGAAAAATGTGACTATTTACGAAAAATTCACAGTACAAAACCACTCATGGAATTAATTAATTTTGTAAGTTGAGATACCATATCTATTTTTAATCACCACCAGCATTTATTCTTTCTATACAGGACGCAAACAGAGATCATAAATTGTGCCTTTTTTGTGGCCAGTTGTCTTTGGATGGACAGGGCATTTCTCAGGGGGCAGTTACCCCACCCCCAGGCCCCCTGTAGCCACACCCCTGCTCATCACATTGTTTCACTGAACCCTGTGGACTTTCACCACCCAAGGTTTTGTCACTTAAAGGCATCACATGATGTTTTCCAAAGTTCAGCTGTTTTGACTTTTATTGCCGTTCACAGCGTTAAGTATGCTGAGGTTTTATAACCTTTTCCTTGTTTTGTGCCACAGTGAAGTACTTCCTCCAAATGTAATAGGTTTTACCATAAAGATGAATGAATCTTTATGATTGAATTACGAAAATAGATCCCCTCACAAAAAAAGCACAAAAAACACAACAAACTTAAAAACAACTCTTCAAAATGGAATGGATTTACTCCCTGTTGTATTTTCTTTTCTCAGTAATTTTAATATTTTAATCAAGTGTTTTTTGTTTTGTTTTTGTAAACCCTTGCATTATGTAAATTTTTCTACTTCAACAGTTTTTGTTCTTTGACATCTTAATATGTATTTAAAAATATTAATATTCTTCCATGCATAAGACTTGTTAAAATACCATAAAAGCTGAACTACTGTTACATTCACTCCAGGTTTCATAAAATGTAAAAAAAAAAAAAAAAAGGCTTGCTTGTAAATGTGTTTTTACATTATAATGTGTGACTGTGATTATGATTATAATGCAGTTAATAAAAAAATACAAACACACACACACAAAATATAATTAAAATAATTTAGACTGACAGCTTTTGATTTATTTAATTACAGACTTGCTCTCTTATCTACCTCAAATGCAAACCAGCTTCCATTCCTGGTTTGTTTGGTGTGTTTATTTTATTTAATTTTACTTAATTAATTCATATCATTGTGTTTAAGAAAGATAGGGAGTGTTAATGAGATTACTTTAAAAAGTCACTTTGAAACTGTTTGAAGAAACAAACACTATATATACATATATA